>JAPTHL010000060.1:3600000-3920000 GCA_028455855.1 Meloe dianella
CAATTATCCTTGCAAATATTTGGAAATTCTCCCTTTTTAAAAATTGGAATTTCATGGTATTCTTTGTGAAAATCTTCCCAAACTTCTATTTTAACAACATTATAAACACGTGTATATACCGTTTTTATTCTTTACTAGTGATTTTGAGAGGTAAAAATCTGTTTCGGAACGAATTTCTACTTGTCTCTCAATATTTCGACGAAAACTAAAATTTGATTTATGACCATCTGGTATAAATATTTTGGCTGGTTTTTTTTTATTTCTTTCTTTCTTTCTTTCTCAATGTATGTATACATGGATCAATGGTATACACCGAAAATGTGACAACTGGTGTTTTTGTAACCGTCTCTATTTTTTTTCCTCTTCCGAATTTGAAATATTCCCCAGGTATTTTCAACGAATCATATATAAATACACACACACACACACACACACATATATATGTCCAATTAGGGGTAGTATTTAGTTTTGTAACAAAGGTGACCTAGTCAGTGAGAATATAGGAGAGGGTGAGAAATTTTTGTAAAAGTTGTAAGAGTGAGATGAATAGATATTTTTAGACAGAGGGTGGATACAGGGGTTTGTCAATTTTCAACGTTTTTGTTTTGTTGTAAAGGGAACAAGAGAGGATTGACGGAAGAAAAAAAACCAGTTTGTATATTATTGCAGCTTGATTTAACGATTAATATTTTTATCAATTCAACTAAAAAAAAAACAACTGTAAAATTATAAAGATAATCAAATTGTATTGGAATTGTAGGTGTAGGCATTGATTGGGTTTTAACAACTCTTATCATTTGGGTGTTATATCAATAAGAAAAAAATTATATTATGTGAACTTTTATTGTTTTTAATAATTTAGCTAAATTTACGTCGCAACATTAACAAATAATAATTGTAAAACAAACAATGATTATTATTTAGTAATTTTTAAATAGAAGAGGGAAGTGAATAGAATTATGAAAGGAGCATGAAATGCAGTTTCTGAATCATATGGTGGTGTTTGTTACTACCCCTCTTATAACATGTAGCAGACACGCCACTGTTTGTCACATCGTACTGTATTATAACTCCCTGCATTGTTATGTTTCCCGTGACAATCGACGATTTCCCTTCTATTGCTTTGTTTGGGATTGAAGTTTTACCCACCAACGTTACAGCTTTTTTTCGATCGTTCATTTTTTTTCCCACTACTTTACTCTCACTATACGATATTATACTAGAAATAACCGCTATCCTGATAAAATATAATTTACGTTAACATATTGAATAGAATGATTATGTTTGTTCATATTAAATAAATAATAAAATCAGTAGAGGAAAATCTAGAATTCTAACAAAATCCTTGTTATAAAATATCGATAAAATTTAAATAAACATTCAAATTTAAATTAGATGTTATGCACGTTAGAAAGAAAATTGTGCGATACGATTATCATTATTTCATTAATAATAGCTGTGTTATAATTGAGTTTTGTTTTTTTTGGTCGATTGTAGGGTGGGCAATTATGGGGCTGGTAATGGTATGAATGGTAGTGAAGGAGGTTATGGTGGTGGTAATGCATTGTCAACAGCTGCAATGGTAGCTGCTGCAACGGCAACAGCAACAGCCACCGCAAGTGTGGTGGCTCTTCAAGATAACAGTCAATTCAATAATCAACAATATTCTCAGGGCTATCAACAAAGGATGATGCCCATGAACGGTATGAATAATATGAATGGAATGAATACGATGAATCCAATGACTAGTATGGGCAATATGGGTATGGGTAATATGCATACAAATATGATGGGCAATATGGGTGGTAATATGGGCCCGAAAATGGGCATGCAAAGTCCTGGCCCAACAAATAATTCAATGTATCCACGACGTATGGCACCATATCCATCACCAGCTGTACATATGTCTCAAAAGAGACAATCTTATCCTACTTCTGGACCATGTCCAACGATTAATCCTAATTTTAATCCCAGTGGTCAGTATCCTGGTTATGGTACTAGACAACCGAATTTCAATCAATATCCAGCACAACAAAGTTTAGGTCCTACCGGAAATTTTGGACCTGGCACAATGGGACCTGTTGTTAGAGGTTCTGGTGGTGCTATACGACAAACAACACCACCATATACAAATCAAGGCCAGTATTTTACCAATGGTCCAATAAATCAATTCTCAAACGATTCTCAATATATGAGCCGAACTGCTAATAGTCAATATGGTAATACAAATCAATTTCAACAAGATGTTGCCATGCGTAACAATATGAATTACCAACATAGTCCTATACCGGGAAATCCAACACCACCACTTACGCCCGCCAGTAGTATACCTCCTTATATTAGTCCGAATCCTGATGTTAAACCAAACTTTAACGATTTAAAACCACCGTTACCAACACAAAGTAAGTTTAAATTTTTAATAAAATCGTATTTTAACTATTAATTCGATTATTTTTTTTTTGGGGGATGAATTTTAGAAGATGATGAATTACGTCTTACCTTCCCAGTAAGAGATGGTATAATATTACCACCTTTTCGATTAGAACATAATTTGGCTGTCAGTAATCATGTATTTCAATTAAAACCAACTGTACATCAAACATTGATGTGGCGATCAGATTTAGAATTACAACTCAAATGCTTCCATCATGAAGATAGACAAATGAATACAAATTGGCCTGCATCAGTACAAGTATCAGTAAATGCAACCCCATTAGTGATAGATCGTGGTGAAAATAAAACATCACATAAACCTTTGTACCTCAAAGATGTTTGTCAACCTGGTCGGAATACAATTCAAATTACAGTCTCCGCTTGTTGTTGTGTAAATATCAATTATTTCCTATTTATATTGTAAAAATATTAATTAATTTTTTCTATTATTTACAGTCACATTTGTTTGTATTACAATTAGTACATAGACCTAGTGTACGGTCAGTACTTCAAGGCCTCTTAAGAAAACGATTATTAACAGCTGATCATTGTATAGCGAAAATCAAAAGGAATTTCAGTAATACTGGTAGTGGTCCGAATCTTGAACGTGATCGTGATGCTGTTGAACAAACGGCTCTTAAAGTCTCTTTAAAATGTCCAATCACATTCAAACGAATAACACTTCCAGCCCGAGGACACGATTGTAAACATATTCAATGTTTCGATTTAGAATCATATTTACAATTGAATTGTGAACGGGGATCGTGGAGGTGTCCTGTTTGCAAGTAAGTCAAGTCTTTTTTTCTATTTTTTATAATTAGAAAAATTTGTTATATAATTACGATTTTAAAATATATATATATTTTTAATTTTTAGTAAACCAGCTCAACTTGAAGGCCTAGAAGTTGATCAATATATGTGGGGGATTTTGAATACACTTAGTAATTCTGAAGTTGACGAAGTAACTATTGATAGTTCAGCCAATTGGAAAGCTGCCAAAGGCATGGGTGCAACAATTAAGGTATTCAAAAAATTTATAAATTTATATTTAGATCTATAAAATATTTTTTTTATAAAAACAGATGGAAGATGAGAATGACTCCTGTGGAGCCACAAAACGTTTAAACAAAGCCATGTCACCTGGAAGTATGACACTTCCAACAATGAACAATTGGGACATGTCCCAAGCTATGTCACCATATTTACCTCCAGATATGAACAGTATTGCAAGTGGTTCAATGATGAATGGTCCACCATCGTATAATAATAATACACGAAATGGTCAATATGACTTTTCAACAAATACAACAACAAACTCAGGAAATAATGAGTATTCATCAGGAAATGGACCATTATCACATTTGAGTGATTCAGTTAATTCATTAGATCCATTGAATGCAATGGAGAAAAGTTTGAATGAACAGGTAGAATTCGATTATTTTTACAATAATATTCAATTTTAATTGTAATTTTTGATTTGTAGATGCCCCACACTCCTCACACACCACATACACCACATACTCCTCATACACCAGGTGGTACTCCTGGATCAGCCCATACTCCTGGCGGTAATGGACCGCCTAGTGTCCCACCACCATCTGAACATCACAACAATAGTAGTAGTTCGAATAGTAATTCGAACAACAACGCAGATAGTGGTGTACCTGAAATACCATCTGATCTCAATTTTGATCCGGCTGCTGTTATTGATGGCGAAGGCACTGGACAGGAGGCATTAAATGTAAATTAATCACCACTTTCTTGAAAAACTATTCCCCATAAACATTGCTTCTATTTTATAATTGATTTTTTTGTTACAGTTGCTGCCTGATAGTGTTGATCCGATGGAATTATTGTCATACCTTGACCCGCCTGATTTGAATACACCCCCATCGAGTGGTAGCAGTGCAGGACATGCCAACACTTCAACAAGTGATGATATTCTTGCTCTGTTTGAATAAAGATGAGTTCCTGAGCTCACGACCACAATCTAATGTGGTTATAACAAGTGAGTGAACAAGTGTGATAAAACTTATTTTAAAAACGTGTTAATTATTGAAGTAAATTTTGAAAATTAAAAATGAAAATAAGGTCTAAATCAAACTATTTTCACTGTATTATTTGTACATACAAACAAAAAAAAAACAATATATAAAGTACTTAGTTATTATATTGGCATATGCTTTTATTTCATTGGTTACATAGATAAATGAGAAGTTTATTACGATTATTATTATTATTAAAAAAATAATAATAATAAATATATATTTTGATTTTTACGCCAAAATTTTATCAATATTGTAAAATATACATAATTGTCTGTAATTGGAAAATAACCAGTGGAATAAAAAAAAACAACTAAGATTTTCCTCTTTTTTTGGGAAAATTTAATCAATAAAATTCGTAACGGCCAGTTGATAGTTTAGTATTATTTAACAAAAAAATAATAATTAATAAATAAATAAATAAAACTACATTAAAAATAGTGTAGAAAATTTGGAACCAAACGATCTAGTACTTCTAGAATTGGCCGTAATTATCGGTCTTTTTGCATCTTGATGTGCATAGGCTTCAAGTATTATCTGCTGTATTCCATTCAGTGAACCTAATATAAGAATTAAGTAAATAAAAATAATCTAAACAGCAGACACAACACGTGTAATGATTCATAAATAATTAAAAACAAATTAATAAATCAATTATAGTTAAATAATAAACAGAATACACCAGAAATAAGCAATATTCGCGAAAATAGTTAATGTATAAAATATTGGAAAAGTAACAAAATTGTTCTATGAATATTTAATTAAACACAAGCATCCACATTATTTAAGAACTCTGAGACTGTGATAAACTTCTAATTATAAGTAATTATAACTTGTTTTCTGGTAAATTTGTATATGTCATTCCAAAATCTAGGTACGCAATTACGTCGTTATTTGTTGTATCAAATAATAACGTTCTTACTCTACTTACATTATGGAATCACTTATAAATCGAACATCATTAGAATTTGTATAAAAAATAAATATATAGTGTGGCTGCTTTGGTGTGTAGTTTGTTTCTTTAACTTCGTAAAAATTCATCTGATGTGATAGAAAAAATATATTTTGATTAATAAAAGTCAATTGCGTTTTATTCCCAAATCCTTATACGTGTTTATGTCGTTTGCACACTAGTTCTTAATGTGTAGGGTCCAAGTTCCTAAATTTTTTTCCAAAAAAAAGTATATTTTTTAAAATATATCAGGTTCACTTGAATAAAAATACAAATTCTTATTGCCAACAATTAACTCATTCTAAACAAAATTAAAAGTTAAAAAAAAATAGTAGACGAAATATAGGTGTCAATAACTTGTATGTAATAATAATTAGCCAAAGTAGATAATTTCTATCATAATTATCAAAAGTTTACAAATGTTAAGCGCATGACAATTTGAATGATTTTCTAAATTAATTAACGAAAATAATAAATGACTTCCAAATAAATTGAAAATATAATATAATTAATGTAAACTTTTGGTAATATCTGGATAACAATGTTGCCAATAATTGTTTTTATTTTAATTTGTTCCGTTTTTGAACATTTTCATTTTCAGAAAAGTAAATCAAAAAAAAATATTTGAAAATTCGTTTTAAAACAAAGCAAATTTCTCAATGGACCAATTTTTGTAAAATTTCTTTTCTGAAAATGACCACTCTATCCATCATCTCATCATCATCATCATCCATCTATAGACCAATTGTTAACATATCATTTTTTGCTTTATTTTGACAAATGTTTTTCGTTTAATTTAACCGCTTTGGACCAATATTGACAAATGTGCACCCGTATAATCTCGAATTTGTTGATTTGTTTGTTTTTATTATTGAAATTCATAAAAGCAAAGTGATTATTGGCAATTTTCTATTCCATTTCTTATGAATTGATAAAATAGATCTAAATTATTCTGTAGCAGAAAAATATGAAACGAACCTATGTAATATTGAATTTTTTGCTAAACAGAAAAAGAAATTGTAAATACATTGTACATTCGTTTAAAAAAAAATATTATGTCTACGCGTATAAAAATTGAGTAATTATTTTTTCTTCTTCTCTATTTTACGTTTTTAGTATTTTATGGGGATTATTATTATTATTAATTATTAACTATTTGCGTTTATTGTCCAGTACAAATTAAAAATTTATTGATAGTATTTTCTAAATTTTTTCTTGTATATTTTTATTTAATTTTTTTTTTGATTTTGTGTTATCCTATTTTATTATTATCAGTGTTTTGTGCAATGAATAAAAATGTAGACTGATAGTTTTATTTGAATTCCTCTTTTTTATTTTTGTTTTTTACCTTTTAGCAACTAGAGAAAAAACTACTGAATCACCTTAAAGTTACTAAAATGAAAACCTTTAGCATTATCGAAATCAACTGTTGTAATTGCGGATCTAATTAAATTCGTTCGCAATGAATGAATTTTGACGGTGCAGTCAGAACTGAACGTTATTGACAAAAACATCTTTTGAGATCTTCGACTAATGTTACTTGGAACTGATTGTTAAAGCATTATTTCATGTGTAAATTCGTTGTTAACGAATCCTGAGAGAATATTCAGACTTGTCTCACAACTTCAGTTTAGCATGTTCCCCCTGTTCCAATATTTTGCGACTCCTTTGAAAACATACATTTTTATGCCAAGGCGGCACTTTATTTCCAATGCTCTTTGCATAGATTTGTTTTGTGAATTTTTATTTTTTCGTTGACAACTTTGTGAATTTGCTATCCAAACTGTAAATTATGCAGCCCTGCAAGAATTATTGCCTCAAAACGAACATTTCATCTTCCATAACAAATGAAAATTTCCTTTACATTGATGTCAAACACGCTGGATAAGATGCAATTTGATGGTGCCAAAATTGGTTTAAGTTTGGTAAGAGTACGTCTGTGTTGGTCAAACCAAGACTACTGCGTTGAATGATGTGTGAAGTCACCCTCAGTAAAAATATTTAGTACTCCTAATAATTTAGATTCTGGGAAACCGTGTATGTGATTTGAGTAAATTTATACACTATTAGGTTTATTTGACCAATCAATTTTGTCATGAATTTGATTATATTACCTACTCTCACCATCTCAGAGGATTGTTAACATAATCAGCAAAATTTCTAAAAACGATGGGAAAAGTTAAGAAAACGTGGAAGATTTCTATGAATTTAGGTGTATCTAATCTAACTTGTTGAGTTTCTGCTTTACATTCCTAGAAATACTTGTACCAGCATCTTAAATCAAAGATTGTTTCTCAAAATTGGAAATTATGTGTGAGTAGAATCATGGCACGTTCCATAGGAGAGTCGCCGAGGCAACTGCCTCAGCCGCCCAATTGGACTAGGCGCCAAAATCAGACATGATATAACAAAAAACTAAACCTTTTTTTATAATTTTATTGATAATCTTTGAATACGCGACGTTTTTCAGACTTGCCAAAGAAGAATAGACGACGAAAAAAAAAATGCAATTTCAGATTTAATAATTACAAATTTATCTAGTTAATCTGGTAGGTCTTTAAAAAAAAGTGGAAAATTACCGCGATTACATTGTTTATTAATACTTTAATTATAAACAGTAATAATAACACTGTCTGGAATAATTTATACTGAATTGTTACAGCTGTTATGTTTTTTTTTGTAAAGAATTATCCAATAAGGGTTAAAATCGTCTGCAAAAGTGGAGTGGACAAGAACATGTCTAGTCTACACCCTATAACTACGCTTCAAAAAAAAAATCAATATACCCTTTAAAGAGAAAAAAACACAGAAAAAAAGATGATTCCTTCAAAAGCTCGTTTTAATAGATCCAGTCGAAATCTGATAGAATTCTTCTAAAGATCGATTTTCTAAATGTTGAAAACGATTAAGTAATAAGTGGAAAATTTCAATACAGGCGGATTCTTTTCACCAGTAATTCACAAATGTATTGTTAGATAGAATATTACTCTATTGTTTCTATAAAGATCTGGGTGGTCTTAGAAATACTAAAATAGCATAATTGTAAATTATGGCATTATTATGAGGATTGTTTATCAATAATAAAACGTTGATACGAAGAATCAGTGAATCGATTAATTTTCCGCATTATTAAATATTTAATGCCACACATTTGTATAATATCTATTTCTAGTTGTTGTTTTTTTTTTGATATTGTTTTTTTATTATCACGAAATGTTCCAGTTATAAGTTGATGAATAACGGATCAATATTAAGTTTTAGCGCACCGCCCCCCACAGAAATCCATTTTCTCCAACATCACCACTATCCGACAATATCGTTCGGAAACAGTCGCGTGTATCTTATAACTTCACCACCTACAACAAAGATTTTATATTTGAAAAAAAAACGGCGTCTTTTATTTATTCAGATAGAGATAACAAAGATATAAAAATTTCGATTAATTACAATTTTCTTTTTAATAAAATAATCTGCAAGTGCCTTTAATTAGAAACTGGATTTGAGGTTAATAAAAATTCATTGATAATAGAAGATAAAAAAGAATTTATGATGGGATTTAGTTTTGGAAAATATCAACAAGCTGTAAGTAAATATTTTCAATTGATTTATTAATTCTATGAATTAGTTAGTGTAATTGATTGTTTATTATTTGCGTTATTTCCAATTCAAATCTGGTTTGTCAATAAATAAGATTGATTTGTTTTTTTTTCTTGTGGAAAATTACATTGTGTAACACATTCAGGCATAGAAAGTGCAATTTTTAGAATCATTTTAATAAGTAACAAAAATAAAACTGAATTACATTCTAATATACCGACAAAACGGTTTATTTAAGAATAGAAACAGGTCCACGTTGAGAGAAAACTACGCCCGGTATGTATTGTGAATTTGGTGTCCGTTCAAAATAAAACTGTTAGAAGTAATAGATTTTCTAAAGCCCCGTCCACATCTATCGAACGATCACGAAGGAATGGGTACAAACAGAAATGTAAACATATTGTTTACGGTAATGCAAACACGAACGAATGGGAACAAAGGTCAAGGAATGGCGTGAAAGCTGGTCCTATTCGTATCCAGTGTTTTGAATAGTTGATTCTTTCCCCTTCGTACCTATTCCTTCGTGATCGTTCGATAGATGTGGACGGGGCTTTAAATGACTTCTGTCACTGGTGACCTGAGCCCCTTTTGCCTCCCCCACAGCGCTGCCATGGATAAAAGAAACGTTTAAATTATTTTTTACTGCAAAGTGTCTTTAAATTCATTAAACGGTGAACCTATCTTAATCAAGGGTTAAAGGTGTTATCTAGCGATTTCGCATAGTTTCCATATTTATTATTGAAGTGAATAGTAAGTAATCAAAGATAATCATTCACAGTTGCCATAGATACGAATTTAACATAAACAATTATCTATGGCAATGACATTGATAAACAAGTGTCGTGTTATTTGAAATGTTACGGTGAATGTGCTTAGAATAAATTGGTGCATTTTCTGAATTTTCAATAATTTCTAAAGTTCCTTAATCTAATAGGTTTCATGCCTATAATGGCATTTTCTGTAAGTGTGGCAGATTTTTTTTTATTAAACAATACAATAATCAAAATTAATGAAATCGTGTGGTGTATTTTACAAGTAACTATATTCTTTAATTTTTTAATATGGTTCAGTTTGTCGAGTCGTGTTACCGTGTAGCCAAATTTGATTTCATTACCAGATAGTCGTCGTCGGGTTCAACAATTCACCACGTTTTAATATCGAACGTTTACGTGACACACGTTTCTTTTTATTTATCACTGAAACGATAAGAATGTTTTATTAGCGTCTGGACGATGCGGAGTAAACCGGCGATAGCAGTGTGTACCAAGCATAAGTGGACTGTAATTAGATACTTTTATTTTCCTATATAACGACATTATCGTATATACCGACTATATAGATATATGGCGATTGTTTATCTTGTGTGTCTTCCTGTCATAGTGTTACAGCCAGAGGCTGACTTTGAAAATTTTTCAAACAACAACGAAATACAGAATGCATTAGACAACAAAATCAAAAAGAAAATATCCTTAATAGCCAAAAATATACTCTCCTATAAAATCGTATTTTCAAAATATACATTAGCCATTTACTCAACTATTCCGTTACTTAAAATTGCTCACTTTGCAAACAAAATGTTGGATTTTGCGCAAAGCAAGTTGCAAAATACGGGTGGCTTGGAAGGTTATCTTAACGCTAGGTGGTTTAGTATCTAAATAGCATTGTTCATACTATCTTTTGGAAAATGTTTAGCAATGACTCTTATAAATGAAATTGTTTCAGAAATGGAAGCACTCATCCTGGCAAAAACGTTTAGGAATCTGCTGTTTAATTCTAGCTACATTCATCTATACTTATTATATCTTATCTATGACACCACAGACTGAAAATGTTACAATTTTGCCTATGAAAAGTAATTACCTATTTAAAAATCAACGGTTAACTCTGTATCTCCTATCTCGGTTGCTTTGCTATAGATAGAGATAAAGACAACTATAGAAAATATCAATTTTTAATATAATTAGGTAATGCTTTTCAATTTTTAGTGCAAAATTCTTTTGTTACACCATCTGTAAAACGAAAATACTTAATCCATACATCTACATGTCGTATACCTGAAGATAATCCATTTAATGAAGATGTTGTTAGATTTTTCTATAAAATGAAATATGAAAGTTGTTCATCTATTGGTCTATTAACTTATATCGAAAAAATTGATAATAATAATTTATTAAAAATTAATAAAACGTTAAAATTCTCATATAGTTATCTAGGAATCAATTGTTGTTATTCAATAATTACACGAACACCTAAAGTGAATAAAACAGAAGGTGATATTGAGTAAGTTTTAAAAACAATACAATTTGTTTATTGTCAATCGTTATTTAGATTTTCAGAATGTCGTTATTTTTCGAATAGTGCTAATATAATAAACGATTTTATTAAAGTAACATGCAAGAATTTTCTAAATATGGAAATTTATACGAATGTACATGCAATTGCAAATTTGAAGAAATTGAAAACGTACAAAAATCGATCAGAATGGCAACAACAACAACAACCATATAATGTTTTATTAATCGGTATTGATAGTATGTCGAAAATGAATTTGATAAGAACAATGCCAAAAACTTACCAATATCTAGAAAATAATAATTTTTTAAATTTACGTGGCTATACGAAAATCGGTGATAATACATTCCCAAATTTAGGTGGCATATTAACTGGTAGAACATGGACACAAATTTATGATTATTGCCATCCTGATAAGCATTATTCAGATGATTGTGATTTCATTTGGAATAGATTTAAGAATATTGGTTATGTAACGGCTTATGGTGAAGATGAAACAACAATTACAACATTCAATTATGGCCGTATGGGGTTTTTTCAACCACCAACAACATATTATTATTATCCATATTTGTTAGCAAGTGAACAATTGAAAATTAAACGAAAATGTGGTGGTGTATATTGTACAGGTCCTGAAACTACTGGTGAACGAATGTTAAATATTGCCAAAGATTTTATAATAGATATAAAGGATTATCCAAAATTCGGTTTGTTTTGGATGAATTCATTTAGTCATGATTCAGTCAATTGTGCTTCCTCGATGGATGACAAAGTTGAACAATTCCTTCGTGATATTTATAAATATTTAGATGATACAATTTTGATAATGTTTAGTGATCATGGATTTCGATTTGGTGATATTAGATTTACTCATACTGGTTGGTTAGAAGAGAGATTACCATTTATTTATATACATTTACCAAAAAAATTCAAAGTACATTACCCAAAACAATATAATAATTTTTTAATAAATACACAACGACTCACAACACCATTTGATCTTTATATGACATTACAAGATATTCTAGTTTTAACAGATTCAAAGTACAAAGTCGAGCCAAGTTTGGCATGTCCAAAATGTAAATCGTTATTTGACGAAATTGAAGAGAATCGTACATGTAAAGATGGTGCTATTGATCAACATTGGTGTATGTGTAGTGGTCATTCGTACATTAATACTGAAACATCTACTGTGATCGAAACTGCACAATTTATTATAAACGAAATTAACAATTTAATTAAAAATTTTAGTGAGAGTTATATGTGTGCCTATTATAAATTAAAGAAAATTGTCTCAGCTGGCATGTCTGAATTGTATAAAAATGATAAAAATCAATCTGTTAATTATTTCTTAATTTTATTGGAAACAAATCCATCAGCAATGTTTGAAGCTACAGTTGAAACATATAAATTAGATACAAATGAATTAAAATTCAATATGTTAGGTGATATTAGTCGTTTAGATAGATATGCTGACAATAGTGACTGTATTAAAGATTCTATATTGAAAAAATATTGCTACTGTGATGGACTTTTCGATAATATAAAAAGTGCCATTTATAAATTAGTTTAAGTTTGTTTTGTTTCTCTCATTATTTTTGTTTTCTTGTTATAAAAGGTGCCTCTCAATAAATATTTTGTTCGTTATAAAAGGTATTTAGTTTTATTTAAAATCAATATAAAGAAGTTTTATTTGCATCTTTGTCCATTTATCATCTTTACCATTTTTATTGTGTATAAATATTTTGATATATGGTACTCGCTGCATCTTTGTTGCAGTTAGATAACAAGACATAACAATCGGTCAATGATCAATTGACATTCAACAAGACTTATTTTAAATCCAATTTCATACTAGTTTTATTTTTTCTAATTTTTTTTATAGAAAAAATCTGTAGTTACCACAAAAAAAATCTTGATGAGGTTTTTAACGCTTTGTACTACGGAGTTATTCTCACAGTTCTTTCCACCGACTCGATAAGAAGGATATGCAATTCCTGTCATCATCGCATTTTATTTAGCACTGTCTATCTCTATCATTTTCATGCCAAGCAGGCTGAAATTTCGATAAGTATGAGCATGACAGCGATACCAGTGTTAAAGAAATGTGCATATGTATAGCCGCAAAAGAAATATTTCTTCATGATGATCATCATTACTAGTTTTTTGTTTAATGACTACCATTAAATTTTAACTATTGTAACAACTGTTTGAGTACTGTTGGTATACATAAATATATCCACAAGCCAATTTTTATGAACACACTTTCCTTTAAACCACCCGTTAGCTATTGGTCAGATAATTTGCCGAAAAGTGATCTGTTTATTGGTGCTTGACTCTAAAAATGTCTCTCAAAGCAGTGTAACTGTCTCTCAATTAAAGTGACCTACAACATGTTCACTGTGCGTTTCTCATTAAAAAAGCTCATAGTCCATCCTATACCGATAAAAGTTTATGAAAAAAAATAGCAAAGAAGTCAGATTTGAATTCTGGTATTTGATGATTTCGAAAAATCATTAATCCACCACAGAGTAAACCCATTAACAAAATGCATAATTGTCCATCGATACATATCGCTTCTAGAAACTATTTACCAACACGCTACAACAGCTGATAGAGTTAATCAGCAGAATACAAATGTCCGATAAGGAGATAATATCTGACCAAAATTATTACAACTATCCATGAATATGCTATTATTAAACAAAATTACTTGGAGCAAATGGGGATAAACCATAGATGTCAAACTTCTAAATCATCTACGATTCGCTATTGTCTTGATAGATTAAACGTAAAAATTATTAGATCTTTAAAATGCATGTGAAAAAATTGGGCTACCTTTAAATCTCAGTAAAACTAAATTTAGTATATTAGATGATGGTTAATAGAAGAGACGACTAAACTAACTGAATGGAAGAATTATTTAGCCTGGCTTGGACGGCTTTTGGAAGATTGCGAAATATTTGCAAATCCGAAATACCGATATGTGGTAAAAGGCAGGTTCTTGATCAGTGTGTTCTACGTGTTTTGACATACGGAGCACACGTTGAGTCTTACAAAAAAGACCATTCACAAAGTACGAGTTGCTCAAAAGGCCAAGGTCGATTCTGAATATATCGCTTAAAGATCAAATCCCAAATGTTGTTATAAGAAGAATTAGAACAGGAGTAGTCGATGTCATTGAAAGAATAACTACAAAAATTGAAATCAACCTGGACTGGACACCTTGCATGATCAAAGAATAGAAGAAGGTGGACGAAACAAATTTTGCTGTGGCGATCAATACAAGACGCCTACATCAATAGAGGCTGTCCTCCGACAAAGTGGTCAAATGCCATAAAACGCACCTATAGGGGAACTCGATACAACGTTCAACAACAACAAAAACAGTAGGATGCCGATTATTCGAATCACTGTTTCACTATTGCGCAATCTTCTACCCATCGCTGTAAATACATAATTGAATCAACTGATCCACGTTGGTCCCCATTAGTTCGGTTAATCGACAACTTACTGTATATAGAACATAAGTTTTGATTCGAGAAAAGTTCTTTTACAAAATTAATAACGTTAAGAATATAATTAATAAAACTGTATGAAGTTAAAAATTAGTTATTTATAAGGCAAATAATCCCCTGAAATGTTCACATATATTTTAGGGATAGTATACACGACAATTGCAATTGCGTATCCAACACTTTCGTCATTATAAAATGTTCTTATTATCCTTGTATGATATATTTTAACTAATGTTTCACACAAGTGTACCAATAATGACGAAGGCATTAACTCAGTTTTTTTCTGTTTTAAACATTAATGACCAAAAATTACGCATCATTGAATGAAATATTCCGTAAATTATTGTTACATTCCGCAGAGGAATCGCTTGACTCGTCAATAAATAAGCTATTTTGCACCTAATCCGGTTCAAATGGGTGATTCACCCGGAGATCAATCGTTTGAGACCCTTTCTTACGGACGACAGCAGGAGAGCTTCATCTAAAATTTGATATTACTGTTATCATGTAAATAATTGGATGAATATGACGTACACCTACCCCCTTGTAACATAACACAGAAATTGCCGCAATAGATATAACGATTAATTGCAAAATTGTAAATAAAAACTCACCCTTAACGTTTCTTCCTGCTGTTGTATATCCACAAATACACTCCAGTTGAAGCGATTTCATTTTATTTTCCTAAAAAACAAATTAGATATATGTAAGTAAATAGAAGTAATAAAAAACAGAATAAAAACAACTTTACTTACACTATTTGTCTGTCCCGATTACTTTTGGTAAACACTCTAATTTAAATAAACGAATGATTATCGAGTTATTTATTATAAGTCACTTTTGTTTAAAAACGATCGTTTTCACATTAAGAAATACACCGACAATCACGTTTTTCAACCGAATATTTTAAATAAGTAATTAATTATCAATCATTAAAAAAACACATAACCTACAAACTGAAAAAATTGGCGGGGCGCGGCGGTAAACAAAACACTATCGCATTGAACCACCTTCTTCGTTTTTTGTTTTGTTTATTTATGAAGACAAATGCACTTTAATTAGAACATTAATTAATAATCAACACCTTCAAAATAATTGTTCTTATCTAGATAGGTGCTTATCAAATTGCCTAATTACCACACGTATTGTCTGAAACGGAGAAAACTTTCTTCGACTTCGTATGGTATAGTAGGCTATGGTCCTGGGTGACGTCACTTCTTTTTTCTGCGCCACCTGTGACTCGCCACCACATAAATGCGATATTGTTTATAGTGGGCCGGTAAATGGTTTTGCAAATGTCGAGACTGTTTTTTTTTATTTTGTGAAATTTAAAAATAATTAGTGTTAGTGTTATTCAGTGTTTAGTGACTAATTGTTAGAAAATACCCAGTGAAAGACATAATTAACAATAATTTGATTATCAACATTGTTGCTGATTATGAACATGCAACAACAAAATGGTGAGTGAAGTTTCTGTTTATTTAATTATTTTCTGATTTTCCATCATTTTTCAAACATCCTCATGCTGAGATTCTTTCTATACAAGTGTTTTATTGTAATTTTGTTGTGTTCAGGCAGGTTGTAAAAGTAGAGGTTTAAGGTTATAATACGGGAACATTGCGTACACGCACGTAATGTGTATTTATCGTTAGTATTCTTCAGTGCCCTAATGGCCTTAAACTTACAATTAGATAAAAGATTTAAGATTCAAATCTCATAGCGAAACGTTTATATATTCAGGAAATTTTAGGACTGCTACACATTATTGTCGTTTAATGGTGAACGCTCACTATAGTCAGCAGCGAACGCATCGCATATCAGCAGCGAATTCCCAGCATGCACTTGTGTGACTTAAGAGTGCGAGTCCTTGACTCTTATTTCTCTTGGACACCTGGGTGTGCTTCACACCATTTGTATAATAAACGTGCATGCATATAAATAAATATAAATCTAACCAATATACCTGTTGTACCTATTATACCAGAACAAACTCCGCTTGTCTAGTCCGGTGGTGATTTGTGGGGACAAAACAAAACTGAATTAGTTTGTCTACGATGGACAAGTGATACTTTTTAGTTCTGGAGTAGTGCCAGTTTTGGCATCTTCCTTCTTCATCATAGTCGAGTCCTTCTCGAACCAGATGATTGGGATGATCGGAAATTGTGGAGAACACCTTAGTGGCAATCGAAAAATTCCCAGCAATGCCACTTTGATGGCGTTATTTTTTCGGATTTATTTATACATATGTATATTTACACATTAAAATAAACAGTGGACAACGATTTTCACACAATTATTCGGTCGTGTTGAATGCAAATCGTGCAATTAACGTATCGTGTAAGTCCAAGACTAGATATCTTAATATTTCGCTTTACACAGATCCGGAATAAATACCAAATCATGTGCATCCCTTCACGGCATGAAATTTAATCAAAAAACTCTTATAATTATCTAACGTTAAATGATCGTATTTAGATTTTGTGATGTTGGGGCTCCCCGTGCGTCCGAGACAGGTGTCCCGGGTGACTCACCTTAGATACGGCACAGCGTATACATAGAATGAAAGAGTTCTATCGAATGTAAAGGGAATTCTAGTATGGATACAAGTGCCAATTTGTCGAATGTAATTGTTGTGCGTCTGTACAAAAAATACACAGTAATACTTTTCACGTGTGCAAACACGCTATTTATCCTATTAATAATATAATTCTATATATTATTCCAATATTCGATAAAATACAATAGAAGGACTTTTAGTTGATAGCGGCAAATTGTTGTTGATGTGTGCAAACACGCCATTTCTTCAATAAAATACAATGTTTACTAGTTTTTGTTTAATGATTACCATTAAATTTTATCTAACAAACAACTCTTTGAGTAGGTACTGTTGGTATACATAAATATGTCCATAGGCCAATTTTTTTGAACACATTTTCCTTTAAACTACCCGTTAGCGACTACTCAGATAACATGCTGCGTTTCTTATTAAAAAAGGTCATAGTCCATCCTATACCAATAAAAGTTTATGACAAAATAGCAAAGAAGTAAGATTTTAATTCTGGCATTCGACTCAATCCACCTTAGAGCAATGTTAAACCCATTAACAAAATGAACAATTGTCCATCGATACATATGGCTTCTAGAAACTATTTACCAACGCACTCCAACAGCTGATGATGAGTTAATCAGCAGAATACAAATAAATTCTCGTTAGAAAAAAATGTCCGATAAGAAGATGATTTCTGATCAAAAATTATTTACAATTATCCTTGAATATGCTATTATTAAACATAATTATTTGGAGCAAATGGGGATAAACCAGAGATGTCAAACTCTTAAATCATCTACGAGACCTTGCAAGATCAAAGGATAGAAGAAGGTGGACGAACCAAATTTTACTTTTGCTACCCATACAAGACACCTACAGCAATAGATGCTATCCTCCGACAAGGTGCTCAAATGACATGAAACGCACCTGGGGGAACTGGACACACCATGCACAGTATCATGGAGAATTGGGGAATCTCAGGGGAGGCCTTCTTTCGGCGGTAGTCACAAAACGGCTAATGATGATGGCAATTTGAAGAAATTACCGATAAATATTCATATAGTACCTAAACATGCGCATATAAATAAACAGTACACTGACTTTTGCTCGCATTTATTCGATGGTGTTGAATGGAAATCGTGCAATCAGCGTATCGTGTAAGTTACTCAACAAAAATATTAATGACGTTTATCGTTTGGCAAGGACTTTTACTTGACACTGGTAAATTGCTGTTGTTGTTTTTGGTTAAATAAGTACAAATGCATTATTTCTACGATAAAATTTAATTTGTTTAAATTTGAACGCTAGTTTTCTAAAGTTTGTGTTAACGTTTATCAGTTGTGTAAAGTTTATTAGATACTTAATTCTTGTTATTGATAATGTTTAGTTTCGACGTTAACGTACAAATATATTGCGTTTAAAATACAATTTTTTCGTCCACAAAACCTCTATTATAAACAAAATAATCTAAAACAAATTTATAAATATGCATACATAATGAATATTTATATCCAGGGCCGTACCGACTGGGAGGGTCGAGGCAGTCGACAAGTACAATGTTCTTCTCAAATCTGTTTATTGAAATGATCGAATCGTCAGAAATGAAGAGGAGAAAATCATTAAAAATTTCGGGAATTTAGTACAACAAAAAAATTTCATTATCTTTATTTATTTGATGTGTATGCGCAGGTAGACAAGTTCGTTTATTTCAGTTTTTTATTAATGTACGATGGGGGATGAGCGAGTGAACAACTTACTCATTTCTTCATGCTCATGTGAGGACTTGAGAATTTTCAGAATTTCTTAGTCGGCAAATTGTTATCTCAACATTTCTCCTTTTCGTCGTTATTAGGTACGGCTCTGAATTTATATCTAATATGAATATTTATATTATTGTGGGGAGTTCCCACTGAATAAACAGTAGGTATATAAGCAATGTAATACAATGTAGAAAAGACAGTAGACCATTCGAATTCAAACAGTTAAAATGAAAATTAGTGCCATGTTTTTGGTAATAAGCTTATTTATTGGTGTATGTTTAGCGTTACCTTCGTCTAAAGATCAACAATTGCCACCTGGAGGTAATGACTTAGATAAGATACACAGCTAATGAAAAGATATATTAAATTTCTCTATTTGTTAGGTATCGAATGGATTAATTGCACACGTCCTAATGAATATTATAACTGTGGCAGTGCCTGTCAAACAGAATGTGCTACACTTGGACAATCTTGTCCTATTATCAACATAAGGTGTAATGATGCTTGTTACTGTATTGAGGGATATGCACGAAATTCTAAAGGAAATTGTATTCCAATATCCAAATGCTAAATTATGTTTGTAATATGAAACTACTGACAATTATTGGTGTTTTATTGTTACTATTTCGAGATAATTTTCTGTCTATTAAATTGAAAGCAATCTAGAGTTGTTTTTATTATTAAAGATCACGTCATTAATAAAACTTAATTCTACTATTATATAGTATTCTGTGTAAATATTGATCTCGATCTTCATCGCAGTGTATTTATTGAGCACTTACACTACTTATTTGTTAATAATGATTAAAAAATATAAAATATTAACATTGCTAGTTTCGTCAGATAGAGTTTTGCTCAGCACCAATACTTTATAGAACATCGATTTGAGAAATACTGCTCTACGTGATCAGAAATAGGAATTAATCATCATTCGATTTACAGTTGTTTTTTTTTCTTTAAACCTTGAATCAAGTGTCTTATTATCATCAGTCGTGTGGAAAATGAGCAATTTCGAAGCATGTGGAAATGAAGATTTTAGCCAATGAGAGATTTATTTCCATGTTATTTATTTGCGGTTGCTTAGCAACAGCTACTGCAATCGGACACTTTCCAATGTGCCACACGCGATGGAATGTTTACAGAAACATAAAGATAGCGAAGTAAATGGTGTTTTGTTTTTTAATAATTAGAGACAAAATGATGAAATAAAGGTGCGCCAACCGTTAGGAAGTTTATCACAAGATAAAATTATAACTCAAATTGTGCCACTTTAAAGTTTCTTGAGTAACGAGCTGCCTCCGTACCTCATGATAGTTACGCCACTGCAATAAATATCTGTCTGCGGTTCAACAAGAAATTCTGTTTTTATTTTTACAGTGGTGATGAATTCGACCACATTCACATTGTAGTAGTTAATCACTTGTTTTGAGAACAACAATTTTTTAATCATTAAAGTTTTTATTTTTATAAAATGAATGTAACGTCAACAATAAAAATCAATTATTAAATAAAACATTCATTGTTTTCCTCAAGCGCGCCATAAAGCGATCACAATAACAATATTTTTTCAAAATAGGATCCTTAACACAACTGCTTTTATTACCGTAACGATCAATTCGACTTATCATACCTTGCAAAGAGAATAATGGTAGAGAATTTTGATCAGTTACAGTAACTGTAGCTTCAAATACAGCCTTTGGTACAGTCTCAAATATTAATAATAAATAATTGAATGATTCATTTCTATTATTTAGAAATGTTTCAGTAACACCCGACGAAAGAACATGCCTTAAATAATAATTCATACAATTTTCAGCATTCGTACCATAATGATTTATCGTACTACGTAATTTATCTAATGCAAATAATGCTGCTTTCTTAACAATTTCCGAATTTGGATCTATATAGAAATGGCCCATACATGTACAGAAATGTTGTGATATTGCAGCATCTTGACACGTTCGTAATTCATTCATCTCTTCAAAGAGGGATTTACAAGTCGGACAAGCTAAACTTGGCCGAATTTGATACGATTTATTACTCGATAAATGTAAAATATCCTGTAAAGTCATATGTAAATCGAAAGGTGTTGTTAAACGTTTTGAATTTATAAACAAATTATTGTAATAATGCGGATATGATTTCTTAAACGAGTGTGGTATGTGGATATAATTGAACGGTAATCGTTCTTCCAACCAACCACTATAAGTATAACGGATTTTTCCAAAACGAAAACCATGATCACTAAAAAATATAACAATTGTATTATCGAAATAATTATTCGTTAATAATCGATTAAAGAAATCATGAAATACATCATCCATTGTTGATGCTGTATTAATATTATTATGACTGAATGTATTCATCCAGAATAGACCAAATTTTGGTATATTTGGGTAAGTTTGATAAAAATCCTCAATTAATCTAAGTATTCGTTCACCAGATGTTTCCGGTCCTGTACAATACGACAATAAATATTTTTTAATAATTTTCAATGTTTCAATTGCTAAAAAATATGGCCGAAAATAATGGTCAGTTGGTGGTTGTTTGAAGCCTTTCATTAAATAGCTGAACGTATTTAAATAGCCTTCATCTTCAGCATATGCTGTTACATATCCATTATGTTTGAAATGATCCCATATTAAATTACAATTATTTAAAAAACTCTCTTCGGGTTTGCAAATTTTCTTGATTTGTGAATGATTCATTCCATTCAATAATGCCATTAGATTTGGGAATGTATTATCATCGATTTTATTATAACCTTCCATACTAATCCAATTGTTATGTTGGAGGAATTGTTGTGTTTTCGGCATGGTACGTACAAAATTCAATCTAGATATTGTATCAATACCAATTAGTAAAACATTGAATGGATTTTCTAAATCACTACTTTCATAACGTTGTTGGATCTCTTCAGTTGGACGTATGATACTATGCACATTCGAATAAACTTCATGTCCAAATGAATTACTGCAGACGACCTTAATTAGATCTGATGTGATGATAGTTGTATCCTTAAATTGGTAACAATCTGAAAAACTATAAACTATTTGAATATCTTTGAAGATTTTCGAATAGTTTTCTTCTATATTTTTAATCGTTATTTCTACAAATGACATCCTGCCATACGGATAATGAACACGAAAGATAGATTAACTAGGAAGTAATTAGTGTAAGTTTATCAATACTGATAAAAGAAAATGGCAATATCCGGTTTCGTAATTTGATAGTAAATGCATTCCTAAAGAATATTGGCAGTTATAGTGGAATCTCTTTAACAGACACCTTGTATAAATGGGGAGTAATTTCCTGTTTTCGATTTCGTTAACCAAAAAAAAAACGGGCAACAATTCATTGATTTCTATATCATTTATTATGAACACAATAGAGAATTATTTGTGTTCAAACAGTATTAAATTCAAATAGTTTTCAGCAGAGGAGGATCTAGTTATTTTGGCGCCCGAGGCAACATTACTAAATGGATCTTCCACGCTCAATACGAGTACTTGTCATCTGGCTCTCATTTCCGTGCATTTCAATCGAAGTTTTCGCCATTAATGATTCTCAGTTCAATTATCTGCTTTGCCGTTCTCATTACTAATTGAAAAAATGTTGATTAACAATTTTCCAGGTCACACGTTGATAACAAAGTACATGCGTAATTTGAAAATTTTATAACATTTCTGTAGAATTTTAAAATTCGGAAAGTTGACCAATACAGTTGTCGAAAACATTACTTTGATAAAATTCAGAAATGCTTAAGATAAAAAATATAAAAGAAAAATATTACTGTTAATCAATAGAAAGATGTATTTCATGATGAAGATGATAACGACGATATAGATAACTGAATGTTCACGCTACGTGACTACTAATTTGATACATTTAGAGATGATGACTAGATACTGAATAGCACTCAATAGATATCTCATGAATCACATTGATAAGATATAGTGAATACACTATTGTTTGATAATAATTAGCCTACTTTTAAAAATTTAGAAATTACCTTAACTAGTAGCTACTAACACGTGTAAATGTACTAAAAATTTCATAAACCGTGATACTTACTTGATATTATGATCAATATCATCTTCATCGTCTCTTATTATGTCCATATAACAACAATAGATACTCGAATTGGTAAAATACGAAGTATAAGCATGGATTACTGATGAATTAACTCTTAAATAAAAATCATTTTGCCTCTTTTCAATATAAGTCAATAAACCTACATTTGTACAGGATAGATAGTCTTCTTTTTGATAATATGGCCAAATATCGCTATTAAATGGATCAATATCGGGTATTTTACAATTTTGAGTTTCTACTAAATATTTCGTCTCTAAAAAAACAACCAAAACATAATAATCAATTAGTTTATTATTAATTTCATATTGGGAATATTTACCTTTATGGTTTGTATTTGGTAAACCAACGTTTTTAAATGGGATAGCTCCTGTGTCTTTTTTTGCATAACCATTGTAATAACTAAATAACACCATTAGGTTTGGAATAAAGCAGAATATCAGGTATTTGTGTTTTATTAGCATTCCTGATTGTATTTCTCTTTTATCTGTTAGAGATGATACAATTAACAAAAGTATATCTAAATCACATAACCGTTATCATTGAGTCTACTGATCACGATTTCATTGAAAATAAGTGTATTAAACCGTTTTTTGTATATTTATTGATCGACTTAATTCATTAGAGTTGTTACTGGTAAAACACTATTGTTCGATAGTTTTATTATTAGAAAGTCTTTAACACAACTTTTCCATTATCTATCGAATGTATGACTGTCTAACAATAAATGTTTTTACACTTTTGGAAAATTCTATAGATAAAAACGTGTTTAGGTACTTTGAAAGTATTGCTCATCGACATACAATATATTGATCGTTCAAGATAAGATTACTGAATATCGGTAATATTTCTGTTTATCTGTTTATCTTTTGGTTATAACTGAATATTTAGATACGATTGATTGCATTTTAGTCTTTATTGGCCACAAGAGCCGTATTGTATGTTTTGAATATACTGTTTACGATAAAAGATAAAAGATCGGACACTGAAAACCAAACTGACCTAAGGGAGTTGTTAACTCCTGGAGATGGTTGTGATTTGTCTCAATCTTCCTTTCCATTCAGACAAAAAATGGTGATAGATTATCTCAATCGATCAATTTTCGAACAACTGACCCTTTTCTGTTACATTTTACGATTTCAGTGTGATAGTGCCAAAAATCGTTATGGGTGATAGTTTTGTGTTAAAATTGTTAATAAATAGTTATGATGGGATGTTTAAAACATAGGTACGTTTGTGTTTTTCTGGTAGTTTCTGACTTTGTCATAGGAACTATTGTTGCCAGTCTTTCTACAGTTTTTGACACTAGTACTACCAAATTGAGGATAGCCTATGCAAAAGTAGAAATAAAAATAGTAATGAGCAGCCCAAAATACTTTGTATTGAGGGAATGTACGTGACGGTCACTTAATACCGAAAAGAAATTTTGCAGAGAGAGGGCCCCAGGCAAAGCAGGACGTTTGCGGGCTCCGGCGAAAACAGTGTGTTTGCGGGCTCCGGGGAAAGCAGTGTTTTCGGGCCCTTATATAAATATATTTATACGTACAATACGTACTTATGCAGATGGAGAGCCAAACCGGGGCATTAGCTCTTTTCTGAAATCGTATAAAGTTTTTTTTTGTTTCCAAGCTTCCTAGCATCCCTCTCACCAGGAAAATTTTCTATGGAGAACAAAAAAGTTTACTCTGGACGATCAAAGGCCCCCACTTCCCACTCTCCCGCTCGTCTTGTTGAGCCTGATTATGGTAACTTTAACTTTTCATTTTTATAAGAAACTGTTTGTTGGAAGTAATTTCGTATAGAAAATATTCGTGGTTGATGATAAGTTATCTATAGTCATAGTCTGCAGATTTCTGTAATAGATCCATATGTAATTTAGTTTATCATCAATAGATGTCGAAAACATGATGTTGGTTTAGTAAAGCCAACAACCATATTCTATATTCAGAGTTGCCAGATATCACAAGTTGTCATTTTTTCAGTGTTCCCCCTTTTTCAATAGTATTTACTCTATAATTACGTCCGTTAATTGAATTGCATACAGGTACTGTTTATTGTTGTTTCTAAATAGTTGGTTCACTTTTGGGCAACACTTTGGATAACATTAGATCATTATTTGAAAAACTTGAAAGAAATTTGGCAACTTGTATAGAGACCATTCCGGAATTGTTTTCTTTTTCCTTTGAGTATAAAACCGGTTGCAAAGATACCGGTTATTATCATAGTTATTATCAATTGCACACTTACTGATAGGTAGATTGGTAATTCTGGATGTTGGCTATAACAAAGCGTGTTGTTTTTTCTACATTATTTCTAAGGTAATATCATTGGTAAACCAAACAGCTTATTATCTTTAGGTTAGAAAATAGTAGATACCTAACAAATAATTTCGTGTTTTCTAAAAAAAAAACAGTATTTGTCGAAGATCGTTAATTGACGCTCAAGGTATGGCTAGTGAAGCTTGTCCAAAAAACAGCACCTATTGTCCAGGCACACATTCCGTTGTTTATGTGACAACGCCAAACGAAGAAGTTGCCAAAAATCTTGCACATGGCTTGGTTAAACAAAAATTAGCAGCTTGTGTTAATATTGTACCAAAAATAACATCAATATATGAATGGGAGAATAAAATTAATGAAGATACAGAAGCACTAATGATAATTAAAACTAGAACAAGAAAAATTAATGAATTAACACAATATGTTAAAACGAATCATCCATATACAGTAGCTGAAGTTATCTCATTGCCAATCGAAAATGGTAATGAACCATATTTGAAATGGCTTGGTGATATTGTGCCAGAGAATTAATCAAATTTATGTTGTTGGGAAATTAGCCTTTAGGGATAGTTTGGAAGTTGGGAAGTTTGATCTTATGGTTAATTGGTTGAACATAATGTCCATCTAGACCTTTAATAATAATCGATACATAAAATCAGAGAACTTAGGTATTTGCATAGATTGTCTTAATTGTTTGGTAAAGTTTGGGAATTAAACAATATCACAGGTGGGCATATAGTTTACTTTCACTTTTCTGTTTACATTTTACATTAGGGATTATGTACATTTCATTATTCAATGGAATTGTTTTTGTTTAGAATAAAGTAATTACTATTATCAATACTGTTCAATGATGTTCTTAATAATCTGGATTATATGGCAAATCAAACATTGTCGTATCTATTTTATTATTTATTTATATTACAGTCACTATCCAGCCTTTGAAGTTCCACTAACAATAAAGATTAAGCTATGATAGTTTTGTTTACATATTATACTTATCAAATATCATCTTCAGATAGAATAGATTGATATTAGAGTGATAATTGAAGATGATTCTTAACACAACTGTTATAATCAAATCAATGAATTGAAACTAATGTGGATATAATATTCGATATTTCCTGAAAATAATCCGTTTCAGTCAAATCAGGTACAATCTAAACACTACTATTAAACCGTAAATAGATATGGAAAAGACACAATAGAACTAGCAAGTTTTGTTACATAATATAATTCTATCTAAAAGAACATGAAATCAATTCAAAATTCCATCAACTGCTATTTTGATAAATTATCACAATCATTGAAATACGGATATCTACAGTCAATTTATTATTATCATTGTTTTTATAATATATAAAACATATAGGTACATCTTGATATATGTAGGTATATAATTCAGAAATATTTGTATTATTTTATTGGTTTTTATATTTACCAATATTTAATGGGATACGATTATTGAATTTAATTTGATCATGTTGTAAATTACGTCCATTTTGTTCTTTGTATGTTGTCAAACCAGATGGATCAATTGTCTTTTCATCTGAATTGATTTCCAAAATTTGCCGTAAAAGATGCTGATTCTTTGTATTTGTTGATGTTGTTAAACTTTCACGGGCATTTGCTAATAGTTCAGGATGTTCACCAAATGTGTCTGATAATGCTGCAATAAGTACATCTGCAAAAAGCATTAATCTATATAGAATAAAATTTATTGAACTTTATCAATGAAATCGCAACGTATTCTTTATTAAAAATTTATTGTTGAAGTTACTAAATAATTGGCAGTTTTCATCGTTTTTATCTAGCATATGAATTCGGTTTTTAACGAAAATTAACAAACCAAAGCAGACTCATTACGATGAATATTGGTGTTTATGACGCGAAATTACAGGGATGCCTTTATTAATATTAAAATTGTTTGGAAATTTCAACCCTCTATCAAATTTTTGTTATACTAACATACTGACACATGCCACTCTGCTGGAGCATTTGCGGAATTATTTGTTGTTTTAGTAAAATCAATTAAAAAAAAACAACTAACGTTGAATTGTCGAAAGTATGCAATTTTTTATTATCATTAATTCACTGAACATTCGTTTCTCTAAAGCTAGCTACAGTAACCGACAAAGTCAGTATTGAATCAGCTTAATTATTTTGAATAATTTATTCGAGTTCATTAATAATTTGCTGGCATGAAACCGGCTTAAACGTCTTATTTTAGGAGAGTAAATTGTAATGTGATTTAGTAGTTTGGTAGTTTGGTAAATCGTAGATAATTTATTTTTGTAAGTAGCTGAAACGTTGTTAAATTGTGAAATATATCGACAATAGCGTTTCCTAATTAGTTGATACCATGAGTAGTTGATAATCTGTTGCAAAAATCTAAATTAAATGAATTAATTTTTCTCGTAGTTCGTAGTCTCATACGATCAATATTGAGGGAAACAGTTGAGAAGCTACTTGACTGAAATGATCACTATAATTAATAGTTGTTTTCTCGTTAAGTTTGTTCATATAAAGGGCTTCATTTCCTATAATATTGTCGGTCCACACAGATTCTCAAGCAGAAGATCATGATTAAAATGAAGGTTTGCTCAAAAGTGGAATGGATTTTCTGACTTAAGTACTTCCTATCAGCTCATGGATTTGGACCTTGTATAATATGAATAATTAGGTGTTCAGACCGCAAATATATCACAGTGGAGCGTTGTTTTAGGCGCATTAAAGGAAATCTCGAGCATTTCATTCATATGATCAACGCCGTTTTTCTATCTTGCTATGTGAGTACACCGTGTTATGCAAGGGTCATCTGTTCCTCCTGACAGATATCTTGTTACTTTTGTATGTTTTAAAGTGTCTTTTATCAAATGTCGAGTAATTAAAAAGAAAATTCTAATTGTTTTTGTTCAAATCAAATTTAAAATATTATCAAGTCAGTTGATGTAATAATAATAATTGAATTTGTTGTTGCAGTTTTAATAGCAAAAAAGCGGTTGATTAATTATTCTATTCTCGTTTAAAATCTCCATTACAGATATGCTTTAGTAAATTTATTGTTCAGTGAGTATATTAATATTTATTGAAATGGAAATTAGGCTTGATTTGTTGTAATGCTGTTGTAATTTACGTATAGTATCTCGAAGTACATTTTTTTAACAGCGAGTCTCATTTGCTGATATTTGTGTATAATTATTCGCATTTGTCAAGTATCACGTAATTACAACCTAATTAGAATGAACAACGTCATCATCTTGATGGGCTACCGGGAAAAACGTACAAACAAATATGTAAAAATAGAGACTAAAATCAAGAAAACACATCGATAAAATTTATATATCCCTCTAATATATTCCTATAATACACTTCTATAAGATGGCAACATGGGAGAGTCTTTGATGATCAAATTCAAAATCCTCTTACGTTTCCTCGTTTGCTTCATCGTTTTTTATTATTATCATTATTATTTTAATGCGATACCAAACTCAGAAACAATAATTTATCGTATTTGTAAAGAATGTTTTATTATTCAAATTCTTATTGAATTGATGATGATCATTAATAATTCATTGCTAAATCGGGTAAGCTTTTTGAAGATTGTATAGCTTGCATTTTGTTATTTAATATATTTGGGATAGTAGAGGGCCTCATTTACAACAATATTTTAGATAATTTGTGAAACTGCCAAGCTTGCAATTTACTGTTTTACCCCTATAGAAATATGGGATAATTATATGAGAATAGATTAATATAAATTAATTTTCCTTAAAGACAAAAAAAAAACAACTCATAAATACAGACTGATTAAATTCGTATTATTCTCCTGTTATTTGCTTTAATTTCTTCATCAATTATTTTTGAGAGACAGATTCGAATTATTTCTGTATCGGCAATCGGTGCCTCCATCATTTTTATCACATTTTTTAAACTCACCTAACACTTTCTTCTCTAAAGATCGTGATATGTGTCCTTGTTCAGCTTCAACTTCCAAGAAATTTGTGAATTTCTGCAATGCCTGTTGAGCTTCAGCATTCCCACGTGTTAATGATTGTGTAAACATCACTTTGGCTAATTGATAGATCACCTCTTCTAATGAATATTCAGTATAAAGGAAATCGGCCACCCGTAATCTTTCTAAGAGTTCATCATAATCTTCATCTGGATTCCTTTCTATTTCTACAATAACAATAAATATTCCATCATTATTATTATTTCATCAACATTAATAGAATATAAAAGACAGATAGAAATGACAAATAAATAGAACAGTAATCGTTGTATTTAATAAATTATGATCATTCAACGCTTATCTAATATTTTCTAATCTATCAGCTGACTATTATTTTAAACTGGAAAATTGCGTATAATTTGGGAATTTTTTATACTGTCGTCAAGTCAAAAGTAACGTATATTTAATGTGACGAGGATCACAAACGGACGCACGTATATCCATAATAATAAATGACAATGAATGTTTTCAATATAGAAATATTCCAATAATATCCTGTCTTGAATAAAGCTGTCCTATAAAACAATGTCAAACGAGTTCACTGTCAAATTCAATATTTATTGAATGAAAACGAACGGACAGCACAATTATTTCACGAAATGTATAAAAGAGAGTTATTTGATGATTGATTAATAAAAACATATAGATGAAAAATTAGAGTACTTTTCATAAAATGTCTTTATTGATCCATGATTTGTTAGTGTTTTTTCTTTTGCCAACAATTCTGTTGAGATGATAAAAATTTATGAGTAAGAAATGTGGAATTATACGAGCAAATAACGTTGTTATAAGAAATAACTATTTCTTGAAAGTATTGAGGACTGCCCAATATTTTTATTTATTCTTAGCGTTTCTAACGGTTAATTAATTGAATTAAAACAAAGATCAAAATAACAATAAAAGCCAACAATGTTTAGAAGTTCTAAATATAGTTCTAAAACAACATTAAACATTGATAGAAATGTTTTATGGTACAGCTTTAAATAAACATTTCAAAGTTGGAACTTGTGATTTAGTAAATTATAAGTTTTTTTTTCTAAATAAAACATTGTATTATTATTCAATGCTACCCTTTTATGTTTTCAAACAGAAATGTGTGGGAGTGAAATACTTAAAATGTCAACACGCTGAGCTTCAGAAAATTCAATTAAAGGGCTCTATTGATTATGGATTTAACCTTTAATATTATTCCTATTGTTATTTTCTATCGAACGATGAACGAAACCTCTTTTTCGGAAAAGTTTTATATAGTTATTCAAACTTGAACTATATTCATTATTGAAATTTTAATCATAACGTTCCTATTATTAGACGTATTGTCGATATTGATGGACATAATGTACTTACCAGTTATTTTATGTTGAACTTGTCCTGTATGTGACATTTCTGGATCCTTTTTCTTATTAATTTCCTGTCTGAGTTGATTAATGTTAATAGAGCTTTTCAATTCCGGTTTTTCAGATGAGGATGTTGTTTTTTCGTAATTTGAATATTTTGATGATGTTTCCTGATTCTATAAAATAGAAAATGAATTGAATATTAATAATATTTTGAGATTATAACTTCACAATACGATGTATTCGATTGTTGGAAAACTTATTGATGAAATTAATTCGGAATAGCACACAATACCAGCAGCTACATGATCGTTTTTTTAATACTTTAAGGCAAAATGGGAATACAGCCGGTGTTCTGATTAGATATTGGCGATTAAGGATTAAGATCGTTCGATTTCATGGTTCAGATCGCCGGTGTCTCTGTGACTTCATTATTTTCTCAGTTTGTACAGGTTTATTGGCTAGGTCAAAGGCATCGATGACCACAGCAAGCCATCATAAAGAGATACATAGACTAAGTTGGAATTTTGATAGTAAAGATGCAAACAACCATTTGATTACAACTGGCACAATCAGCTTTTTTTTAGAAATAAACAAAATATGTATTCGATATGCCAATCGAAAATTGTGCGACAGAATTGATTACAGCTACCAAAATTGAATAGAATTGGTTCCTCGTTTGCTGTCGGATTTTGTTTAATTGCAACGAATGTAATTTCACCGTACTGGAAAATTGAAACAGAAATTGATACGATTTGAAATTTATAATCGATAAATTTTTAATCTAGAGATATACTTCCAAACGAGTTTTTTTATTGTGTGACTAATTTCATTATCTAATTGAATTTTTATTGCGTATATCGATAATGCAAAAGTTTAACAGTGTATTAATCACAGTTGATAGGTTCTACTAGACCAAGCCAGTGGATCATAGGGATAAAGGGTAATTAATCAACGGCATTCTCTATTGAAATCAGCCAATCGTAATGGATATAGGACATATTCAGGATTCTATTCAGTTACACTTTATTGTTTAGAGAATTCTATTTACTTTGTTGCTACGTTCCCTTGAATTCAAACCAAGCAATGTATAATGATTTTTCAGGTAGTCTAAGTTGTATTTGATTTCTTGTAAGAATGATATTGCTTCTTCACGTGTCATCTGCAATCAAATCGAATATTTTTATTGTTATTGTTTATTTTTAAAAAGTGGTCGTTTTTTTACCAATCCTTCTTGTAGAAACTCTTCAATGGCTAAAGTAACTCCCTTTTCATCACCAGTCCAAAATACGTATTCAGCCATATCAAGTGGGGAATATTGAACTCCAGTAAGGGAATTGAACTTGTCCAGCTATAAAAACGATCAATAATCATAATAACGTTCAGTGAGCCTTAACTCGACAACAAACATTTTTTTTCTTTTAATTCACTACTATTATGGTAGTTAAAACCATCAAAATTGACAAGCTAATTATCTAATTCAAACACTCACATTATTATCAGGTTCTGTTAATGGATTCATTTCAGATGATCTTCTATGGCCATTCTCTGTCATCGTTTGATATTCAACTGGTAATTGGTGGATCATGCTTTTGTGTACGCCTTTTGATGGAATATCGAGATTAGTTCGTACAGTTGCCGAAGATTTTCTATTAGAATCTTCCGATTCCGAATCGATATGTTGACCAATTTTTGCTAGAACTTTCCCATCTTCATTTACTGTAAAGTAATGAAAGTTGATTTTCAGTCAACGAACTTATAAGCGAGTCTTCTTTCTTTTTTAATTTGAAAAATCTCATTTATCTCATATGTTATGTCAACAAAACAGTAATATTGCTAAACGAATTTCTTGGAAAAGAATCTTATAGAAAGGGAATAAGGAAACAATTAAATGTAAACAAATATTCTTGCTATAGAGTCTGTTAGAATTTGTTGAAATTGATTCTGAAATACTGTAAACAAAAATAGAAACTTCTCGTTACTTGATTGAAAAGGATCAATAAATTATTGTGATAGCTCCTGGACTTTATTGCAGTTATTTATAAACTTTTATAAAGCTTTATAATTGCATTAAAGTTACATGCATTACACGATCTAGACGTTTCCGGTTGGGAAGTTTCAGTAATATTTCTCCATATTACCTCTTCTAAAATCACTATATTCGAGGACCTTGTTAACAAAGTTGTAAAACTTTGCCCGAGAAGGTTACTAAGGCAAATTAGTAGACAATAAATACAACTGCTCTAGGCCAACTTTGTACCATCCAATTAACCTTACTTAATACTTAATTAAGTATTTTGTCTTTTGTTTCCCCGTGTTGTTACACGTGCGTGTTTTCATTATTTCGTTTCTTTTTATTTCGTGTGAACATGCTTCGGATTATATTTACGTGTTTATCCTGAATGCACATCTTAATGAATACTGGAATGTTACTGTTCGTTTTTCTTTCTATAAAGATAGTTGTTCTGTTTTGTTGGCGGAGAGTTTTCCACTAATTAAAAATTCTATTAACGAGGAAATTCGAAAAACTTCAGCTCATTGACAAACAGAAAGATGAATGGATGGATTTTTCAAAATTATTCGATCAAAAATTGTTTTGTCGTCAAGTTAATTTAATTACATTATAAGTATTTTAAGCGATCAACACATGCATGTTACACAATTATCGTAACAGTTGCAAAATTTATTTAGAAAAAAATCCTTGATTATTGTTCCCTATAGAGAAAATCCAATCGGGTCTTTAGTTCTTCAACATCGATCTATTGCAATGATTTATTCCTCTTGAATATCTAATTTAATATAACTTACCCTCGTTTTCGGTTTCTATATTGACTGTAGAGCTTTTAGTCAATCGATTACATTTCCTTGTTTCATAAACACCCACCAAGATCTTGTTTATTGCCTACTAAAGGGTTGTATTTATCAATAGAACTATGTTCAAAGACCCTGAACTTAGCCCTATGTTAATTAATTTCGTTATAAGCTTTATTTTTCAGTTTACTTTATTTATTATCGTGTTTTATATTAGACTTAATTTGATCATTCAGTGCAACCTTAGGATACCGGTGAATAGTTAAAAGACTTCCATTGATCTCTTTGTAGCAAAAACAGAAAAGATTACGAATCCTTTTCTGTCTATCTAAATAGATTACATTATTGATGACTTCGTACCGAAATAATTCAATTATATTTTTAGAAGCGATAATTCAATTTTCGTTTAAATGTTGCTTAACTCGTATTTTAATAAGCTAAAAAGAAAACACTTTGTAATTTTTTTAATTGTACCACTTATACAAATTATAAACATCCAGCTTCAGATTTTGCAATAAATTTCATTTGAATTTTAAATCTCTACATGAACACTAAACCCTACTTGTTGGTAGTAACGATTATATGAGCTTCATTTGCCCTAAATATGGGTTCAAATTGTTTATTTTATCGTTTTATATAAATGTGTAGTTGAAATTGAACGAGATATTTTATATTAAAATCATGTATGTTCGCGTTCATATTAGCGTCAAATTTTCAGTGTCCTGTTAGTGTTAAGGCAGATTTTCCACTACAGCCTTATCTTTGATATTTTATGTCAGAATTTACTGTGTAATAATTAATGGCAATTATAACACTGTCACTCAACTTTGATATTATGGAAGATCAACAAAATTAAATTCAAAGAAATATTCTCACATTCCTACGATATTGATAAAGCTATTTAAATGGTCATAACTTTGTTTTTAATTCAGGAACATTTACCGTATCTGCCAAGGTGCTTTCTCTATTAATATTTCATTGGTCCTCATTAATAATTTCGCATTAAGCTTGGCAAAAATTCGTTCTTTTTATCGTTACACGATGTAAACGTTTTTTGTACTTCCATCAGTCACTATGACCCTTCCAAGAAGCTTTAGGTTAGTTATTTTATTTATTCAGGTCACTAGGGCGTCTTTTAAAGGAGTAGTTCAGAGACATTGTGTGAATTTTACATGTCTGAACTTGGATTTCACTATTTGAACCCTACAGGCGGTCAATGTTAAAACATCCAGCGCATAAACTAAAGAGATAAATAAACATTGTGCGCTTCCTCGCCCACATAAGCACCAGGCATTAGTGAAATTTCTGTAGTAGACGATGCAAATGATTTTGTTTTCATTAAATATTTCCATTTTATACATATTAAACCCAAAAATTTCGGAAATTAAGGGATTCTTTCTATCCCTACAACCTATACCTATCTATATAATTCCGTCTATTAATATTTATACACTTTTATCATTTTGTAGAAATAGTCAACAGACATGCACTAATTATAGCAAAATATTCGTGAAGACGCGCCACTAATATTCATGATTTTTGTTTGTTATCGAAATGTCAGCAAAATGTTAATGTACCAAATTATCGACAATTATTTATTATGGATAGCCTTCCGGTATAAATATTTATAATTTCTACAGTCCTGCTTTTTGAATATTCTAAAATTCATTTTACTTCGTGTCATACTTTTCTTACGTTTAGCAATCTTTAGGCATACTTAAGAAAAGCTTAACTGTGTGAAGAACAACAGGGACTAATCAATTTTCTTCAATTGATATTGCAGTCCAAAATCTAGTACGTGATTATAGATCTGAATAAAAAATGATACCCTCAAGTTACTTATTGATCAAAGCAAGATTTTACTCAGTTTGCATATACATAAAAGCTTCCACATTTTAAAACTCTATCCATCAAGAGTTCTTTCTTTTAATTTCTACGTTCTTCAAAAGTTTTTATATTAGAAGAATACTGTGATGCGAGATTTAATTTCAAGATTAATTTGTAACTTTTTTGCACCACTCGAAATTTAAATCTTTAGACCTCAATGATACAAAAATATGAAAGGTAAATGTACTTACGTTGTGTTTGTGTATTTGTATGGCTCTCTTGTTGACCGTTTATATCTGTGTAGACAGATGAATGTGTTTTCATCATTGATAAAGTTTTATCTACAACAGTAAATTGTGCGAATAAAGTTATAATTTTCGTTGTTATTGTTGTTCTTATTGAAAGAAACACTCACCTAACGAGTGTTTCAAACTTTCTAGTTCTTTGACACTGGAATCCTGAAAAATAATAAAGATATATGTGTCAGTATTTTGGTATCATTAATACGACCGTGTTGTGTTATGTGTTTGGAGTGATGATTCCAACGATCCAGCAGTTTTTAACAATTTGCCAATATTTGCGCAAATATATTTATCCACCAATCAAAACATAGTATTGTTTCGTTTGAATTACGACAATTTACCAATTCAATATTTATTTTATGTTGATCGCATGGAACAGTTTGTTGTTCGAAAGAAAATTGTTTGGATTTAAGTTGTAGATTTTAAACCATCATGTCGATTTATTGCCCACCATTCTATTTAGTGATGCAGGATTTATGAAATAAAAAGCTTTTTAACCCACCTGTTTTCCAATGGTATTTTGTGTATTTTTGAGAAGATTTCATTGTTTGATTAATTCAGATAGAGATAACGATGTGCTTTTATGTGTATTTGTTTTAGCTATTACGCATTTTGTTATTAATTACTCACCTGTGGTGAAGTGGTGGTATCTGCCGGATTACCTGTGAAGATAAAAAAAAATAGGTTGAATTATAATCTACAGTAATAAATATTATATCAAATCGAATAAAACTGAATAGTAGCTATAAAATAGGAGCATACAGGTTTGTTTGTTAGAACCTAGATAGAGATCTGGAAAAAAACCCTGTATCTATGTGTGGGTGTTTTGAACTGAAACTCAATGAAACATGCATGAAATATTATGCATAAATTCAAAACTCTGAAAATGGTATCTGATATAATATTTGAACTTAGTTTTCTGATTTTATATGATAGAAAGAACGGAAAGTTTTCCAATTTTCTTTTATTTTACTATGTATAGATTAAATTACCAATATAAGGGTGCGTTTACATTTCTAACAAAATAATGCGACAAAAACGTGCAAACAGTTACGACTTTTCAAGGATTTGTATTGCTATAATTCTCAAAACACTCTATATTCGAGTAAACAACTATCTATTTTTGATAATAAATGTCCTTAATGAAACTGGTTTACAACAACCTCTCAGCTATTACGTGATGTTAGCATTTTCAGGAAATATGATCAACTGGTGGCAACTTAACGATATTTCATAGAAATCACTATTTGGAATTTGCGCACTTGTTTGTTGGCTTATTCATTAAAAAAAAAACAGTATTTTCCATTTATTTAATGGAAAAAATAAAACTATCCACTGAAAAAAAAACGGTGCATGCTTCGTTCCAAAGAACTCTATGAGCGCCCTTAAAGGGTAACCTAGTCAGTTGCTGTATTCTGTTATGATTTGTAATATAAAAAAAATTCTTATGACAAATCACAGAATTATATAGTCTTTCAAATTGCTTAGTGCACTCACTAGAACAGTAAATCTGCAGTTATCTTTTCAACTAAAGAAAATCAAGTCACTTATATCAAGATCCACAATAAACTGTAATGGAGCTTAGAGTTTAGGGATTATTTTCGCGCAGTGCTTCTCTTTTGCGTAAAGTAGGGCATCTGGACTATTTTTTGATCAGTGACGAAGATCGTAAATAAATATATAAGACGACAGAATTGAGTAGCAGATTTAGAATGTATATTAGTGAAATTGAGCCAGTTGTCGAATCGCAAAACAAACAAAATTAAAGAGATTGAGACAAAAACAGTAAATATCATTGGGACACTGGCATTAGACAGTTCGCTTTCCTATATGAAAAAAAAACCGGAACAACCATAAGACTGACTTTTGGGATATGTTATTTGTCACTAATCAAATTGTCTAGTATGTAATTAAAAACAAAACTGTCCAATCACCGGGAATTGAGTAGGAAAGAAGATTGATAGCTCAAGGCGATTTGCAAACGAGTTATTACTACTATCTACTATAAATTGAGTTATCTGATCAATTTTATTTATTTATTTTTTCATCTATTTATTGACATATTTACTTGGGGAATTTATAAGGAACACGTAATTCTCAAAGAGTTTTGTAGGAATTGGTTCAATATTTCATTTTCACGAACGATAATTACAGAGTTTGTTTTATAGAAAGTGAAATATAAGCTATCTATTTTCCAAACAAAACAATAAGTTTTCAAGTCTTACAAATTTTTATAATATTAATTGATGTTGCTAATTTTCGATTATCTTTTATAAATATTTGTAGTGTAGAACATGTTCTATTTATAGTGATTATATGAAATATTGTGGTTGAAATAGGAAATACGTATCTTATATATATATATATATATATATATATATATATATATATATAGTAAAATGCCAGAAAATGAAATTATTCGAGTTAATCGCTTCTATAGAAATATATTAGCAGCACATATGATCCTTTCATGGCCCTAAACTGGATAATAATTTCCGGCCTAGCTGAAACTCGTTACTCTTACCATGACAAATATTTTTACTACACTTGATCCCTGAATTTCGTAAAAGATGGGACTACTGCTGTACTCGCCTTTATCATTGTCTTATTGAAATGAGAACATTTTGAAATCTCATCAATTAAAACTGTGTTAATTACCTTCATTGGTGGCTAAATTACCAGAAGACACAACAAATGTAGTCACAGATACAGCGACAATATGTGATTTAACGAGTTTCTGCATTTACAATAAGCAAAAAATGAAATTTTCCCGTAGTGAGAGAGAGCAAACCAAATTTAATTGGACATGTAACATTAGTTAACTACCACCGAATGTACCTAAATAACATCTCATCAAATTTTGAAAATTGAAAGTCTATGTGACATAATCTGAAATGACTTAGGATTAGTGGTGCCAACATTCATTGTCAATTTGTTGAACTTGAATGAACTTTTTTCTCTATTTTATTTTTAATCCTTTAATCTTATCCTGTACAATGTTTGGGAATGAGAGATTTGAAAACTGATTGCAAGCCTAGAAAATTCGTTTATTTATTGTGAAAGAGGACGAGATTATCAAAATCCATTTCAATCAAGTTTGGATGTGGTAATTTTTCTCATTCTTTACTTAGCTTCACTCAATGATGAAAAACCATAAACTGGTTAGTGTGACTATGTGCGGACATGTCTTGAAATTGTAGACATCTCAAGAAATATGATTTTACGAGACTAGTTTCTGCTTGCTGAAGGAAATGGCAGTTATCTTGTAGGAAAACGTGACATCAATGTGGACATTTCAAACTTTGTCTAAATGTCATTGCTTCCACAATAAGATCACCGTTAACAAAATTTGTCACTTATTAACATTGAAAATCGTCACTTAGACAGAAAGTCGATTAGAAATTTTGCAGAGAATTTATAGTAATTTCTATAAATGGATTCTTTTATGAAAAAAAAGAAATTATAATAAATCTTATTGATTGTATGAATATAGCTGAATGTCGTGTTGAAATTGAAGGAAATTGGACTATTATAGCAATATTGAATATATTGCTTTCCAAATCGTCTATAATGGTAGAGATGTCGTAAATGAAATTAAAATATAATTGTACGGAAATGTATCTATTTAACTTCTTTTATTTTTAAACAATACAACCTCAATTTCGCATCATTGTAAATATTTTACTACTGGGTTAGAATTGTTTTGAAAACAACCACAAGCACAATGATGAAAATGAAAATCTAATTTGAATAGAATTAGCCACTGAACAAACAACGTATATACCTAATAGAATATGTTATTACTATTAACCATTTTTGCTGCATTGTATTTTGCGTGACTTTGATAATATCAAAATATGAACGTTCGTTTTTGACATTAATTCTACCAAAATAATGACGACATACAAAATTAAATTGATGTTTTGACCATATTTAGTTACTAGCTTTTCGTAATAAATCAATGTTTACATTAGATATCTAATGCATACATGATTTATAATTGAACAAACTTGTAATCAGGGAATTATAGTGGACAAAATTGATATTGTTGTGTGATTTACAACATAAATCAATTAAAATCAGGTGTTATTTTGGTAGTTTGATTCATTGTGGTGTGTCCAAAAACAAAATGCACCACTTAGAAAAGGCTTGAAAATTTCACAATTCAGTTATCAACCACTAAGAAGTTAATGATAAAATAATTTTACACAATGCCTAAGTTGTTAGCGTTTTCACCAGTTTTCCGATTATCAAAGTGGGAGAATGGTCGGCTGGCTTCCGATTCCGTGGAATTGCTTGCCGAAACCACTATTCATTCGTTGGAGTGTGGAGATCGTCTGATTTGAGGAAATCTGGTTGAAACGCTGTCTTCTGGCAATCCTAGAAATTGTTGAGAGTCCTTTTTCCAATAAATTCTCGACAATGATTGCTTATCTCATTCAGTTTATCAATGATATCCAGTTCATCATCAACTTCTTACAGCCCTTTGATTATACATTTTCTATGTGTTGCAATTATTTTGCTGGATGTATAAATTGTCGACGAACAATTATAAGAGTTTTTAATAAGTTATTATGTTTCTAATTGATCTTTATCATCATCATTATCTTTCACAATTACTGTATCTTATGTTTCTTTTTAATCGAGTTACTTTTTAATTATCCATTTTGTTATGTGTTTCACCCAAATCGACAGCTTACGTATTTTGAAAAGGAAGCTTAATAGCATTGAAAACTTTTTCAGTTGTTTGCTATACAATAAAGTAGATTACTGACGATATAGAAAGAAGTGTATTTGAAAGACTGATCACTGTGTCAGTCAACTGAACTCTCAAGTTTGAAAAATGTGCCAATTTCGATAGATTTTAGAAACCATCTATTGCTATACTCGTACGAAAAGTTGTGTTGAATTGAAGGCAATAGTAAAAAAAAGACAAACAAACGCAATAAATGGGATATTTTAGAATTTGTTAGAAAGTTAGTTTTATTAGTGTAATTTTATATGGATTTACCATCCTCAAGTATGTTGAAAATGTAGGTGAAATTGGCTATAATAAGAGGCAAGTGTTATTTTAACCATTTGCTCACAAATTCGTACTATGTTCAAAATTTTGCAAAAAATCAAGTGTTTATTTGGAGAGGGAATGTTTGCTATGCCTTTTAATCTTTCTGATAGAATAAGAAAATGAAAATCGATTTTCCAACATATAGTTCTCTACACGTAAAATATTTATAAGCCGGTGTTAACATCAATACGTCAAGCGTCAAATACAACAACAAATATAGAGCATATTGTGAGGAGATACTCAATAAGATATCCCTAATTCTTCATCCTCATTTCCAGTTGCCTACTAATGAACCTTTATTGAAAGTGCACTTCAACGACTAAGTATGCCTCAAACAATTTCCGGGAAACAAATGGAGAGTGTGCCATATAAATTTTTGAAAGATCTCAAAGTTTTTGTTGTAGACTGAAGTTTGTGTATGAGTGTGTAAACATATTTATTTGGGCGTAGGAGAAATCGACAAAGTGTGTGACCCTAATAAATTGGAAGAAATGATTCCATTCAGAAACAATGGAGAACAATTTGGACAATCAAATTCAACACACAATCGAAATTCCATTTAAACAGTAAACTTGGCTCATCATTTAACGTTCTAAAATCGTCTTTCTTTATAATCTCATTACAGTAATCGACTGTGATATTGACCATTCTGTCAACTGCAGTATTCCCATCTTAACACATCCTTAGAATATCGAATAAAAAAAACAGGGAACAAAATAAATTGGCTGTCGATTAAACACTGTCAGTTCTCCTTTTCTTTTTTCATTTAATAAGAACAATATTTTAAAATCATCTCATGTAGCATTTTTGATATAAGTATAGTCGCCAGGAAATTTTCTAAAAGTCGTAGCGTTTTATCTAGCGAGTTATGACACAAATTCTGGCCTAATTTATAATACGTGGCTTATAATTTATTAGTTTGTATAAGAATAATGCTGGTATAATTTAATTTTCCATGGAAATTACCTGATAATACCATAATTATAAACGTTTCAGTTGCACGTAGAACATAAATAATACATTAATAATGATCTGTTTAATTATATTTAGCAAACATTTGGAGTCGATTTGATTTATTTTATGATTATGTATTGTAATTTTCATGTGTGCTGTTTTTTCTCTTGTTTGTTTTTAAAACGATTGATAAAAATTACAAAAAAGAATGTTTAACACGGAGATTATATCTGTGACAATGATTAATGATAAATAGAAGGGTCTACAAAAGCAAGAAGAAGTTGTATTGCAGTCTGAAATCTTATAAATAAAAAATTTCGTAATGAATGAATGAAAATAAACATAAAATTCATGAGGGTGAAATCTTTCAATTCATATTAAAAATGTTTATAAAAAAGAAGACAACCTCAAGGACAATATAAATAAATAAATAAGTATACTTATATAAAATGAAAATAACATAAAGTTCAGGTTATTGTAGGGCATTCCACCATACATTTATTTCATTCATATGATGTATAAAGTGGTTATAAAAAATGTAGAGTTTATCCAGCATGTCAAAGGATAGACTTCAGCCACACTATTATTAAATATGTGGAATGTTTAGTCTGATTAGTTTTGGGGTCAAATCGGTGTTTTTAATCCACCGAATATACACCATATTTGTATTAAACTGCACCACAATGTGTTGTCTCGTTAATTTTGTGATAGAATCGATAATTTCAATATGCTGTAGCACTTAAAATTCGCTTATTAAACTTTGAAATAATCCCCAATACGTCAAGTCGAACATGAAATGGATAAGTAAGACGATCCCTTTTGAATTGCATGCCTTCAATAATACGGGTTTCCAACCTAGACTCTCAAAAGTCCAAGGGCGCCATTACGTGCCTTCAAATGGATATAAAATATTAAAGGAAAGAAAAAATACAGAAAAACGATGGGCGATATCTAGATGTAAATAGATGTCCCTTTTAATTCATCATGGCGTCTGAGTAGATACATGGAGGTGTGAATAAACGAGACGAAGATCGAATTAAATGTCACGGAAACCCTTCAAGTACAGATACCTTTTCTTTGTTGAACTTAAGGTGAAATCGTAGGATGTTGCTTTTCTCGTTTCTTTCACCAAATAAGAAAAATGGTGACGAATTCAAAAATGAAATTTGTCCGCAGGAAGTTTTCTCCAACAATTATCCGTTGCGATTTTTCTTGAATATTTTGAATGGGCAATTTCATCAAATGTTCCACTTATTGGTAACGTATTCATGGCATTTCTTTTTCCATTTTGTAAAAAATCAAGGGAAGATCAACTTCGTCTTGAATACGTAATCTACGCACATGAAATATCTATTTTGATTGGAAAAAAATTGAGACAAATAATAGAACAAAATCCTTCACGTATACTATTATCGACACATCTTTTGTATATTGAGTTATTGAGTTCTTTTCCAATATATATTTCCAACTATTTATTTTGTTCTGTCTCATTGTAGAATCAGAAAAAAAAATTGAAATAATTTTACAGAAACGAAAAACATCATTAATTTATTTTCTTAATACCTTATCTGTTCAAGAAATATTCGTTTTATTTCTGCATTGATCTCTAACAATATGCGTTTATGGGAAATTTGTTTCAGTCTCTGAAGTTTGACAGCAGCTGTAATAGAGAAAATGCAGTAATCCCAACCAGAGGAGATTAGAGAAGTACCAAACAAAAACGCCATTTCATTAAAATAATTCAGAACAGAGAAAACGAAATTGTAATTGCAAAAAGTCTTTTGGGATCCGCCTAAAACGTAACTATAAATATTTACACTGGTTTCACAGAGTAGATGTACCGCAAAAACGATTAGATCTTGCTTTCTTAACGATATTTTTAAAAGATACTTTCACAAGGGCCGTTTGTTTTGATGTGGTAAGTAAGTTGGGGACAATTCTCCTTAGTTGTCAAATTGTTATCGAGAAGAGAAAATTAACATTTCAACAGATTTCAACAAATTCAAACGATGCCTGAAAGATTATGTTTGACGCAATTTGATCATATTACGTTTTCGAAGCACGTAAATTCGTCTATTTAAACGAATTATTAGCAAAATTGTGTAGTCACAATCAAATCTGTTCATGACAGTAATGTACAGTAATTTATTTATGTAAAATCGTGATTTTTGGATGTAAAATAACAAAAATTTTGAAGTTTGGCGAGATTTCAGTGAGTTCTTTATTCGTCAACTTTTCACCTATTCAAGACATACCTTTAGGGGTTCTACTACCTCTATTATCATTAAAATCAACAATAATTGAATCGTAAAAACAATAACTCTTGGAGAAGTTGAGAGAAAACCAGTCAACGCTCGTTGTTGTGAATTGGGGCAACTGATTGTATAATGGCGTAACTTGCAGGAACTTTGCTAATCAATACAGTTGGTTAACGCAACTTTATTATTATTATTATTACCATTTCGTATTTTTTTCTAAATTATAAATCATTTTTAATTAGCAACTGTCATTCACAAACGTGAATTATTAAAGTTGATTCTGAGAAAATGAGTTCATGAAATACATATTTTGTTGTGATTGTGAAGTGAATTGACAATAAAATTAGAACGATCTTAACCAGTTTTTTCCTACTCCAACTAATTGCTTATTGCTCAATTACTCGTTTTCTATTATTGAGTTAACTGCAAAAAGCAAGCATTCCTCTTCTAGAACAAGTCAGTGTTGTAATCGCTTTGAATGTTCAATAGTTCAAGGAATTCGTCTGTTAGAGAAAAAGTTTGCTCAATTGACAAGTTTGTGCAATATAACCTTAAATATTAATTCATTTCATAGATAAATACATACAGTTGAAACAATGAAATCAAAACAAAACGAATTTAGTCTTTCGCCCATACTATTTTTATAAAATGTTCAAATTTTGTGTGTCGTAGTGAATTCGATAGAGTTGGTATTATGTTTTACAGAATGTACTTTTTGTATCTAATAGTTGTGCATTTGTTGTACATTTCTGTCAACTAATAAAACATAAAAATTAAATTACCATTTGTTATGCACAAATAATATAACAAACTAAATTGTAATTTTATATTAAATCCCGGAAATGAACAGACAAATATGTATTATTACCGGACTTGTATTGTAATTTGCCCGGAACATTGTTGTGTTTACTCTCAGTAAATAGAAGCAGACCACCTACAGGATACAAAACAGGTCGTCTTTAATGTGTTGAAATGAGATAGATAACGATATAAAATTGTCAACCAGTCGGTTTAAATGGAGTGACAAGAACAGTTGGAATTTAATACTTATATAACAATGGAACAATACCCCAAATTCCAATCATCATTTCATTTCAGTTAATAACTGACAATATGGAAAAAATAATGTTTTAGAAAACAAAAAAAAACGTATTTCGATTGAATTGTAAAATTAATACATTATGACCCAGATACGTTTTGTTTTTCCATTAAAAAAAAAGAAATAGAGCCTTTTTTGTGTTTGTTATAGAAACAAAAACGTGTACGATTGAATTACCTTCATTGATCGGAGCGGTTTCAACAAAGCTGCGTTGTGATCTTGATGCCAAACAAATAACGAGAATTATTACTGTTGATATAAGCATGTTGACAATCTGCAATTAAAACAGAAATTTCAATTGATTTCACAAATAAAGATAAATAACAGATTTTTATATCTACATAAATAATTGTAACAAACATTTATTTGTAAGAGTAGTACATTTTCTTCAGGCATTTTTTGTGCTTTTGTAACATATAGAAGCAGCTTCCGATGATATAATTTTACGATAATTGTATTATATCTTGTTATTGCTAGCAAGTGGACTGTAGCGTCTGTAGTTAAGTGATAACAAGCTACTTACGCCTGTTATGAATATACTGTTGGATATTGAAAATAAGGACCTCATTACGTGTTCGAAAGTTACATTGCAGTAGAATTCATATAGAATTTGAAATGTTTTGGAAAAGTCTTATTGCAATTTATTTAAAGAATGAATTTCTGGTAATACCGTTGGAAAATTAAAAACTAACACAATTTTGTTATTTTAGTACTTAGGGCGTTTTCACAAACACACACACACACCCTGGAAAAACCGGAACCGGAATCAGCACAAGCACCGATCTTATCAACCGTGTTAAATACGACAAGTCGGAGCAGTGCAATTATTAAATATAGATATAGAAATCTAAAATCGCAGTCAAATAACGGACAATTTCCTATCAAATTAAAATAGTTTCGCTTTAACTCATAAAAAAACGTTCAAACTAGAAAAATTCAACTTGTATACGTGTTATGGTGACATATTGACACTGACATGGCTAAAAGACAATTTTCCACTTTAGTAGCTAACAACGTAAAATTCTAGATGGTAACGATAAAAATAGAAAATAGAATTGTATACATGTTCTTTTACAAGTACAGATGTTTCATTTTACTTTAACATTCGAATAATCGACTTTTAGTACTTTTTGTTGCAATAATCGATAAGCATAATGTTAGTGAAGAATGATTACTTTGGTTTCCCAGACTAGCAATTTCCATAGGGAAACCTTTTAGCTTAACCATATTGATCAAATATGATACGAACGCGAGAATTGGAGATTCTGTGACTTGATGTTATTATAATACAAAATATGATACTATAGAATAAACATAAACTTCACAGTATAAGATCTGCAATCTTAAAACAGTAGATATTTTTATGAAATTTCAACGCACAATTGTACCGCACCGCTTTATAACTAGCATATGTGCCCACAATTCGTCTGCAAATTTCACCCTCAACACTATTTTTATTGTCAAACTACGATTATGTAAAGAATAAGAGAAGGGTAATAGTGAAATTGATTCAATACGAAATCTTTTGCCGCCCTTGAGATAGGAATTTTTCATGTATAAATTCGTCTATTCCTGAAGTTGATATAGTCTGGTTTTAGATAGACGTAATATATTCTATTCGACAACAAATAAAAATTTTATCTAGTGAATACTCCACTAGACGAATATATTCCTGTAAAAATGCAATTTCATCTCTTATTTGCAATTACTTTTATGTATGAAATGTAAATGCGAATATAGATTCTAAACGATATAGCTAGTAGTTATTATTCTAATGGAACTTGTAGTGAAAGTCATATAAGAAGCAATAAATTGCTTCACAAAAGAACTTATTAACCTTAGTTAAAAACAATTATATTAACAAACAATTAAATATAACAAAATCAAAAGGTTCTGTGGTTGTGATCATTTCGTATAGAACAAAGGCTAGTGTCGAATTTCCACCCCAAAACGAGCTCATCGCCTATTTACCATAAAAACGATACAGTTGAATTCGTTTCCGGTTCAACAGTCAGTCTTTTACTGTCTTTCAGCTTGTAGCGATCTGCTTGCTTATACGACAATATAAGGATAGTGGGAATATTATTGTCAATTATATCCTTCGCATATCCTAAAAGGAATATAACTCCAAAGTCGTGATGCCGCCATAGTGACGGAAATAGGATATGTGCACAAATCCAGCATGACAAGTCCTTCTCTGCCTCTTCATGAATGTTGCATTTCTTTCTACATTGTAATGTGGCATTTGTTGCGGCGTTTTTCTTATTGAGTTCAAATTCCCTTCATATAAATACAATTTTTTTCGAAAACTTGACTACTTGAACACAAAGCGTATACCTACCACAAAAGTGCTGCCGTTAAATTTCTCATAAATTTTATGGTGGCATTGAGTCAGGTGAATTGCTACACAATCGTCGATTGTACTGTAAAGTTGAAACGTTACTACACTAACTCGATTTAAGACGTTACCTGCAGTGTGCTAATAAAGTTATAAAACAAGGGAATCTTCATAACTCGACATTGATACCTATACAAAATTGGTTTGATTATTATTAATTAGAACAAAACTGCAAAATCACGTGTACATTTATTTCAAATGTTCTTATATTCAATTCCCAACAATTGCGTGAATATTTCACTAAAATCGATGATGGTAATAAGAAAAGGTTCAATTTTCTTTCGTTCTTAAACTACCCTTTGCGTGTACTCGAGCAAATCAGCATTTTTCAACCGCTAATGTGTACGTGTTGGGGTAAATATTATATGAAAACACCCCAATTTCTTTTGCATACAAATATTATAGATTTCTACTTATGATAATGGACAAACTATAAATCACATTTCAGGGCATATCAGACGATTCGAAATTTTGTCATAAGAATGTGCGAATTGAAGTTTCAAATATTTTTTCCCTAACCCACCAAATGAATGTGACATGTTCTTATCAAAGTTTCTCTAACAAATTCGATACAATTGGGGATTCTAAGTATTCGGTGGACGTTTCTGAGCAAACACATAAAAAGTTTTCACATTTTCATCATTTTCGAAAGTATCTGCTAATGATAAATGGGAATTGGTCCATTTTTTTTTGTCAGTTTATTGTGAAAACCAGCATCAAGTTAAGTTGTGTGATATCTTTCTAAATTTGATGTAAATGTAAAACATTGTTTAAGTATTCTTATGAGATAATGCCTGAAGGGGATGTTTTCGTTTTGAGTGTTCACCAAGTGAATTTGCTTTACGTTGCTCTAATTGTTGTTATATTGCTTTTATCATCTTACAGCCTTTTTCGAATTTCAACTATACAGGAAATGTGTGTGGAGTCGATGTTTCTATTCAAACCAATGACATGTTTTTCTCTCGTTATATTACCGTTAAGGAACTTTTAATAATAATAAAGTGACTATATGAGAAAAGCGGTAAATATCGAAATTAAATGAAAGTGCCAAATGTTAGTCTCGTAATTTACCCCTTATAGTGTTGTAGAAAGCTTGTCGATGTTCAACTCTTCCATTATGGAAGCAACAAAATACTGTTGATGGGGTCAATTGCCTCTCAATGTTCACACAAACTAAACAATAAAATGTCAACATTTCTCTTGAAATGACTCCTTTGGGAAAGAATAAAGATATTTTTATTTCTGTCTAGTATATCAAAATGATGTCTACTGAAACCGTATACGTATATAATCAATCAGGAAATAGAGCTATTAGGACAGACAAAATGATACTAGGAAACAATATGTTGTTGTCGTTGAAATAAATTATTGTCAAAATCGGATGAAATAGTCTGTCTTTTTGGAAATAATTCGTGCGAATCTAGCCGAGTTATGTTGAGACTAAAGTCCTAAAATGTTCTGTAAACAAACCCAAACGTATGTTATTCGAAAGCGTTATTGTAAACGATTGTTGTGCAAGTTGATTTGTACAAGCAAACCTATGCTAATATATTTGTATTTAGAATTATGTGCAAACAAAACTCCACAGATTTGTTCAAGTTGCTGTCTATTTTCAATTAGCGAGAGATACTTTGTAAGAAACTTCTCTTCTATTAACAACAAACAAATTGTTTGTTCAAATTATTGCGACAATGTTGTGATCTACTGTGAAGTGATTTGTTACAAATTCGACAGTTGGTATACAAAGATTTTGCCACGTTTTCTCTATACAGACTCATGAGAATTGCTCAATTTAGACTTATGACCTAAATATCGATGGTCTTTCTATTAGATAACAAAAGACTGGCAAGTAAATGCATATATGTCATTGTAGAAATGGTATTTAGAAGCAGTTGCTTTGAATATTGATTGCCATTTATAACTTTTTAGTTATTAATGCCCCTATAAAGTTGATACAGATGTATGTGGTAGTATTTTGAACACTGTGTGGTGTTAATTAATTTCATTTACCCTAAGGTTGTTAGTTTCGTTGGTTCATTGTAGAGAATATTACAAAGTTAACATCGTTAAGTATCTATAAAGTGAGCGTATCTTTTACTTCAATATTTACCTATGTAAGTAGATAACTACACGGAATAGTAACAACATAGAATGGAAAGTTCGTCGAGTTACATAAAGAACTTGTTTTCAGACATACAGCAGACTGATAGTCACGGCTTTGTTCATTGATTAATTTTAAGCCGTTAATTGGAATTAGATCATGGCTTGAATTGTAAATAGATACAACAGAGAGAAAAATAAACAATTTTGTGATTGAAATACACAAACTTAAACACCCAAGTTTCTAAACGTTTTGGTGAAATTTCACAATTTAAAACCTAATGAATTACTATCTAAATGTAGTGTAGATATGGTACTCTATTATACTGGATAGATGACTTCATTTTAGGTAATTCAAAATGGGGCTACTTGAGAAGGCGCTGCCAAAGACATCCCTTAACTGAATATTGGATATTTCATGCCCAAATGCTGTGCATACAAATCGACTTTAAATAGACCGCAATTTCGTCAAATGTTCCGTAGGCTTTCATCTATTTTCAACAAATCAACACAAAATCAACTAAGTTTTAACTGTCTGATAAAGGATAATCGGCCGTTATTTTATTGCGTCTGTTTTGTTTTAGATTGAATTCAGTGTTGCTTTTAACTTTTATCTATATCTATGTAGTTTCAAGTAGTTTCTAGATTTAATTTAGAAATTTGAGATTCGACACAAAACCAATCGTAATTGAATGGTGTTGTATTGGAATGTTTTTCATCAAAAAACTTCAATAAGTTCAATTTTGTTGGCAAACTCTGAATGGATATCGTCGTTGTTCGATTTTTTTTGTTTGTTTGTTTGTTGATTTGTTTAAGGTAGTTATCAGAGTTCATTGTTTTAAAATTTGATTTCATGTTCTCATGATGTCCTAAAGGAATCGAAAATACGTTGTGATTTGAAATTTCTCTGTTAAAATATTCTTGTTATTGGTTAAAATTCGTATGAATCAATAGAAAACGTTTCGTGTTTGGCTCAGTTAACGACATCAATACGAGTCTTTAGTTTATTTTACATCTCAAAAGGCAATTCTGTACTTATATAATTCTATATCGATCTTTGCTGAAAACGCATATCATCTATTAAATTTCTTTTTAAGTTATCAATTTCATATCAGACACTTAGACAAAATTGTGAAAGAATAAAGAACTCAAAAAAAAACAGCAAATTTAACCTACTAGTGCGCCCTTCATTAAACATACATGAAAAGTTGAAATCACTATGTAGAGAGACATGTCCAGAAATTGTGAGAGAGCTTGAGAAGTTGGCTCAACATCAAGACGCATGTTCCACAAGGATTCGAAATCGTCTGTTGGATGTTTAAATTGCTGGAAACTTTCACCAGAAATTATTATCATTATATCATTTGATTTCCTAAATGGTGAAATACAATTTTCGACAGGACTTGAACGGTTTATAACACCACTGGAAAAAACGTAATCTTTAGGATAATTCTATTGTCCTACTTGACAGTCTGTTTATGGCTTTATAGGGCCTTGTAGCTATAAGTCGGAATCTATCAACAGCAAAAAGAAATATGACACATTTCCATCTCTGTTATCATTTTGAAAGAGGAGCAGTTGTGAAGTTTGATGGTGATGAATGTATCACGACTCGACTGTTTCCTCGCTTTCCGAAGATGAACTGCATTGTTATTTGGTGTGAACTAACTGCAAGGTGCCATCTTAATTCAAACTAAACTAATTTGAAGTAACCATGTTTCCATAGTCTCAAAAAAATTAATATTTGATTTTATGGTATATTTACTACCAAAGAGAGTCGTTACTCAGATGGGAGAGTATCAAATAATTCCAGTATTTAGTTGGGGACGCATTCTTGCAAGTTAAACCACTAACTAACTTTATTATTCTCAAGTCATATTTATTCGGTTTTATTCAAGTTTGCTTGAGATATCTGATAACTGTTTTCGGAATTTTGATTATTCAAAACCCACATTTAACATTCTGGTGGTGAAGATATGTTGATAATTTCAAATCTCGTTTTTTCAGACATATTCTTGTTAAAATCAATAATCAACGGTTCTATATTGTCGTGTCTATTATGACACAATTGTTTCGTCTTGAGAAATCAACCATAGTTTCGAAAACTCATCTCGCACTACAAAAGCCCAAATATTGTTCTTGACAATAAACAATAATTATAGCTAAACAATGCACAACAACAGCACTCACAAACGTTTACAAACCATAGAAATAATTGCACTGAATTAATAAATTTCAATTACGATACTTGAAGCATACGCGTATTCAAATAAAATTTCATCGCATAGCTCCATACAAAGCGTAAAATATGCTAACGTTATTGTATTAAATTAGAAAAACGTTGCGTGTACGTGTTCAGTTTTGCTAAATTATCATCAGAATATAATTCGCAAATGAAAAACATTCAAGTTTTCTTTTAAGTACAATCGCAATGCACCAAATTTTCCCACATTTAATCCAATAGCGTTTTTGAAGATTGCTGAAAAACTTTGTCACATTGCCAGTTACGTTATAAATGTATACGAGGAAATGTTCAGTTATCTTTAAATCCGTCTAACAATATTCAGCTACTCTTTGAGAGCTTTAGTAAACTAAAGCTAACAATTCAACAGAACCAACCCTATTCATCAAGACTGGAAACAAAAACAAAAAAAAAACACACACACCATTTCCACTATAGAAAAAATCTAGGGCTATAAATTTTCATGCGCGTGGTTTTCTCTTGCCGTTGCATCAGTAACATTAAACCCTCTCTAAGCGCAGATTTTGACATCAGTTCAGGATTACTATTGAGATTATTTGTATAAACAAAAACTACCACCTATCGACATTATTGATTTTAATGCTAAATTTACGGATATTATTGTTAGAACATCGAATTTGAAACAGATTTTTTTGAAGGATCGCCGTAAGTAATAAGGGTGTGTTTGTTGTGTGTTTTTTTCTACACCTAATACGCCTAGTTTTTCTGTTACTTTCTTTAATATCAAATTTTGCAATCTAGCAAACTTTTTTCGAGCGCCATAGCATTTCGATGCCCCAGGCAACACAGCCTAGTTTCAACTGAATGGTGAAATTGATTGAATTCGATTCAAGAATTGATATCTTACCATTTATTAAATGTATGCATTTAGTTAATTATCAGGTACATCATTCGACTTTTTTGGTTAAATGTTAATTAAATTCGATATAATTAGTCTAATTACGCCTGTATGTGAGTGTGTGTGTGTGTGTGTGTGTGTGTTTATTTGTTCTCACTTATTACGCAACAAATAATCATACAAATTAGTCACGTGTTTATGATGTTAATTTCCCCGTTTTAGAAACACAGTTCAGTGTTGCATAAGTACGAAATGAGCACTAAATAGAATACTGTTGATAAACTATTGTGCCGTAACCTTTCACTGTCTAGATAGAATAATTTATTAATTAAAAACATGTCATTGTTTCTGTTGAGTTTCGTAACATTTTAAGAATAAATAAATACGGAAATATCCTTGTTCAATATTGTTTTCCTGTTAAACATTAGATTTGTGGACATATCAAGTTATTGATTTTGCACTTAACATACTGTACTGATCTTCTAATTTGCCATATTCAAAGTAAGAAAATTGAATTTAATTTTCTACCAAAATATTGAATTATAACGGTCTGAATTATTATACGTTGTGAAATGGTTGATTAATATAAAATCAACAATTCTATTCCATTATTTGAACAGGGAATCAGTTTGTGTGTGTTTGTATTTCGTTAGCTTTCCTTTCCTCTGCTCGTCTCTTTAATAATAACAGATTAGAATTGGATAATATACACGAAATAACGTAACAGTTTCGAAACTTTTATTACTATCATTATCCAAGGAAGTTGAGAATACGGGTCTTATATTATCGTTCCATGAATTATCCCAATTCCTTCTTCATAGGTGTTTCTTTTTATATTCTTATACAAAATAAACAACTTGTACAAAACAGTTTAATGCCACAATAATTTCAACGGTAATTAAACTTAAGTCTAAGAGAATGCATCAAAGAAAACAAATAGAGCTATTCTAGGTGAATGGGGCTTTCAATCACCCTTTTGAAAACAAAAACATTAATAAATCTAGAATAGAAACAGTGGTGAAGGATTGAAAATTAACGAAACAATAAATCGAGAGAGAGAGAGAGACATTAAATGGAAATAATTTGAATGAAAAATAATAATTGAGTTTGTTTTCTATTATCATTCTATCAAGCTTTATTAAAAAATAAAATGAAAAAAATTCATTGAAAGAAAATTACACACAGAAAAAAAACGAGACATGAGAGTAATGTGATAATGAATCCTGAAAGCTTTCCACTATATAGAAGCTTTATTTCACACTCTATCATTAATCGATAATAATAATAATCATATTACAAGTTTTTTTCGAAAGGTCAGATTAATTTTTGTTAATCATTATAAAAGTTACAAGTGTTAATTACAAAACAAAAAAAAAATGGGAGCAATTAAAATTACGTTAAAATTATTTTTATTGCTTTCTTCATTAGTATTTAGATTTACGTAATGTGATGTTTTATTCCGTGTTATGTTATGTTAAATAACGTAATTCGTATCAGTTCCAACTGTAGAGCAATAATTATTATTGTACTTTGAGCTTATTCTCAATAATCTTATTCGAAAAATGAATGTTAACTGCTTCAAAAATGTCTTCTTTATAACACGAGATAACACGTCATTGGGACAGGTTATCATACAAAAGACCCTAACATATTAGGCAACTAATAGCGCTCCTCATTTCCACCATTATTAACATTTCCCGAGATTTATTTGTCATTTTCTATACCTATATCAATAATCGACTTAGAGCAATATTTTCCGAAGTTCTTGCACAACGGCCCATTCAAAGAATGTTTTGTGTGATGATGATTTACGCAGTGCTTCACATAAAAGAAATTATTTGTGGGATTCTCTGCCTATGTGGAAGGTAATGGAATATAAATATCAATGATTTTCAGAATGTGTGCTAAAACGCCTCTTTGTGCAACGTTAAACCAATTGACTAGAATTCCACCAAAAAATTTCTAAGATTTGCGAAGTTGTTTTTTATATTCTATGTGGAATCATCTGCTTCCAGATATCGTTGATTACGTAAACAACAACAACAAATTCTAACTGTATCATATCGTAAATATTTTCCATTATCCAATAAATTGTCCGAAACAATTTGAAAAATACTACCTACCTTAGTCAATTTTCAGACATCTGAAAATCGCTTTTGGAATTCATTCATCTGTAAAACTAACGCCAAAGAATCTCTAGAAAATTCAAAACTAGCCTTTAAACTACTAATGATCCGTATTAATAATGTTCGTACAAATAAATTGACATTGATCTGTAGATTTGTTTACAAAAGATCACATTGATACTAGCAAATAAATGGCATATATTTCCATAAAATGGCCATAATGTGCTCCAATATCAGCACAATTTCTTTTCCATCATAGCAAACATGAATTTATTTGGAATCAATTGATTTGTATGTACTAAAAATAACGTTTTTATCAATCCATATAAAACGAAAAGCGCTTGAATATGATGTTTGAATTAAATAAAATCGGTTTGTTATTATCATTCCATTTAATCTTTCAGTTAATTCAAACTTTTAACAAACGCGCAAACTAAAGTTTTATATAATAACAAATTAATTACGGACGGAAAAACAATTTGCTACTTGAAAAACATGAAGCTTCTACTTAAAATGATTAACCCTAGGATAATGATTGTAAAATGTAAAAGTATCCATTTCAGTGGAAATTAATTTCGAGATACCCGCATATAATAACGCTATTGTTTATATTTGAATTTAAAAAAAAACAACGAAAAACTTCTACCATATGATTAGAATTTTATTGAAACAAAATAAACAAATAAAGCACCTTTATCAGTAGTAATTAAAAGATAAATATTACAAAAAAAAATGTTTTTTAGCCTTATTAAAATAAATAAATAAATTAGGAAAAATTGTAGATATAACACTTACCGGGAGCTTACAACTATCAGAGCACACGCTACAATCAACGTAAAGCTTTTGAGATGAAGCTTACAACTGCACGTATAACAACATCACCAATTCAAAATGTAATGTTGCGACGACGCTGACGCTTTTGCGTCGATATGTAACATTGAGCTTTACTTCTAACTACATGGTGTTTGGAGCCATCTTGTGGTGGTGATAAACTATTTTTCTTTAATTTAAATTAATTGTTTACTTAATAGTTTAATAATTATTCTAATCTATAACTAATTAATTATTGATCGTACGAATTATTAATTTAGTTATGATTTATGGAAATTATTTCTAAAGATCATCAACGTTTTAATGTTTGAAAATCATTATACGTATAATAAAGTTCGTTACTGTATACCCTTGCATTCGAATTTATCCGGCGCGTCCACATATCCAATATTAAGAATTTTGTTGTAGTGAATTTGCCATTCTTCTCAATTGTAACAATTAATAATAATAAAATACCAATTTTGGAAAATATCATGTATTTATTACTATTACTTAAAAAATCTATAATATTTATATTGCTTATAAAAATGGACTATTGAGCAATTTGCGAGATGATATTGGACCAGAACGTGGTGTATTCTTTAAGTACCGTCCCTCTGTAACGTGAAACGTATGGTAAAAAACAACCCGCAAAAAGAATCTTTGTAATATTATTATACGTGAAATAGACTTGTCCTGGTTGACCATCATATGGGGCTTCCCAAATTAACGTTGCTTGTTGTTTAGCCTTTGGATCAGCATGTGTGATGGCGCTACATTCAGGATGAATTTTCGTATTTGGTGTTTCCACCCATTGTCCTAGCCATGCATCAGTTGCGGCATCTCGCGCCTGGATAAAGAAACCCTTAAAATTGTCGGTTCCTTGAATGGTAACTATAATCCAGTAATAAAACATTAATTATTCTATAATAAATTAATGTGAATTGTAGAGGAAAATTGTGCAAAGAATGCTGAAATTATAAATTATGTAAGCAATGGTGATGTAAACCTCATTAATTTTGCAACATTTCACAATTTTACTGATGCAATATGTTATTGATTATATTATCATATCATAAATGATTTGATGAAATATCAATTATTGTAAAATCGCACTGTATTTACCTGTAATTTGTGTGCCTGGGCCGTAATGGGCGCTCGATTGGATCACTTGGAAAGGATTAGTGTGTGGCGGTTGTGGTCTAGATTGACCATGATATGGTTGATTAGGTCTAGGTTTAACGCAAGCATCAACAGGAGCACCGTCTGGAAAACTGACCGTAATTAAAATTAAACTTGATAATATTAATGAAAAGTAATAAATATTCATTTTTGTTTTGTTTTGTGTGTGTGTACGTGTGTTTTTTTTGTCGCACTTAAACACTGTTTTAAATTGAATTGTACACTGGGTGAATGTTAATTCAATACTGATTTTAAAAACAGGACCAGGAAAGATTGTACATAGAGGTTGGGCTCTGAATCTCTTAAACCACTTTCACTTGTTCTTGTTCGCCTAGATTGTACATTTCAATCATTCAACTTATGGCATTTTCAATAAATGCATTTATCTAAAGTCTTGATCTCTATCAAATATTTATCGTAGTTTTTCGATCCTATTCTTCATTATTCATATATTAAGCCACCGATTAGAGAAATGCGTTCGTGACAGTTCTAACGACTTGAATATCTCAAATGTCAGTTACCAGAATCTGGAATAGACGTGACGTGGCTCAAAGTAATTTTATTGTTGATGCGACTGAATTAAATATTAAAAAAAAACTCCATATCATTCTAGATTTAGAAGAAATAATAAATTAAGTTAAATATCGAGCCCAAATTTCGATGAATGTCTTGATAAATACAGATACGATTTACAATTCAAAACGCTGGTAATAGCGTTTTAAATCGAACTGCAGGATATAGATGCAAATTCCAGACGATCCCGACAATAGTGCATTGTATCTCCTCAAGCGGATGTACAAATCCAAGTAAAGTTTACTCTAGCCATCTAGAAACTTATGATAAACTAACATGTACAAGCGATCAAATTTGAGTCGGTCTGTTTGTTTTTGAAGTAGGTACAACATTAGAAATTCTCTGGATAACACTTGCTCCCGCTAAGCGGATTAAAAGTTTAATTTTTTTGTAGATGCAGTTATTATTATTGTCGCTTCGATCAAGTTACATACATTTCTTTATTTGTAAAGAAATTCGTTGTGAATTTGTTTAAGAACGGAGTTGACTGCGGCAGTGACACACGGTCGTATATTGATCGAACACCTGCTTTACACCATTATGCATCGTAGGGTTTACCCTCGACACTTCAATTAAAAATTACCTCATCGTAAATTCGTTTGTTTTACTTCCACATGAATATATATAGCATTGTCCTCTATTGATTTTTGCTGTATTCAGATTTCTTGATTACTATGTTATGTTGATTATTAGCCTGTAATTATTATTTTTTAATTGCTAAAGTCGATAAAAAAGTCGATATTTTGACACTAATTCTCTAGAGATTAGATTTCCTGAACCGCAATTGTTTACGTTTTCAGTGAGTTGCTTTTGGTTCTAGTATATGAAATGAGCCGTTCGATGGATGCGCGTTCGATATCCGCGCCCCTGCACCAAACCAACAGCAGCAGAGTACAGCGTCGTGGCGTCAAGCTTACCACTACCACCACCACCACCATCACCACCACCACCACCACCACCACCACCACCACCACTACCACTACCACTCAAAAGCTTTATAACTAGACGATCATTGCTGTAGTGCGTTACAACATGGTCTACAGAAAGGCCATATTTTACGTGCCATGTGATTGTGTTGAGTGACCATGAGGCAGGATTGGCAGGAGATGCTCCTCAAGGAGCTACTCCTGCTCCTGCTGTTCCTTGGGATGGGGCCATGGAGTTTGGTTGCAGCACAAAACTCTGACGAATCCAGTAAGTTTCAACATCAAATACATATTTTTCTTTGTTAACTGGTGTAGTGCCAACCGTGCAGAAGAATATTCTCCAAAGCACTAGCTTTTTAAGAGGTTAAGAGCTTTGTTAGCTCACTCTAAGATACACAAATGATATTCATTGTTTGCAACTGAAATTATTGTTTAAATAAACACTTTCTAATCAAAATATAAACACTAATCGATAAAATCTGCCGTCATACAAAGGGTTGTAATAGATATTTAAAGGTAATATCTGTTATAAAATCGATATAAATTTCAAACCGCACTTCAACAAATAATTTGTTCCTGCTTCAACTAACGTAACAGGTATAAATAAAATACATACACCTGAATTGTGTCAACTTTTTTTGTTCTAGCAACAGATTGTTATCATCAGATGGAGCATTCTTTCCGAATAGTAGTTCTTCTCTTTGTTTCCAGTTTTTTTTTAAGCGTATTTGTTATTCACTTGACTTGTGATCTTAATCAAATACACTTTTAGCTAATCACTTTATTGAACGTAAATATAACGCGTACATATTATAAAGACGTTAAGTCTTTCTGAAAACTTTCCGTAGAATAAAGCAACAACAATTCTATAGAATTTAGTTTCACCAACAAAAAAAATTCAAGATTTTCAACGATAAATTTACCATTTGAAATAGCTTATTATCAAATGCTATAATCCGTTTGTTATAAATTAGTATGAATCATTCAGAGTTGCTATGACAATATAATCATAACAAATCGAAATTTCATTGTTGGAAATGTGAATTGAATTAGATTCTAAAATGACTGATGAATTTGCCAATTTTTTTTTGTTTATTTATTTGAGAACTTTCTCGTTTTATTTGTTTATTTAATTGTGTATTTTAGAACGATCTTTATCTGCGAAATTTGTTCGTTAAGCTCGCAAAGACCGAGGATTTATTTGTTGTGAAGCCTCTTGACACTTTCTCGACGATAATTCCTTTATGTTTATCTCGAAACAATGCGAGCACTATTATTGAGTCTTGAAAATAAATAAAGTTTGACTAGAGGAAATCAAGACGATGTTCTGTTACTCAAATAATCGCAAAATACAAATTGAATTATAGATTATTTGAAAATCAATATAAATTATAATATTATAAACGATAATAAAGGCTTACATTAAAAAAAAACATATTCAATAAATCTAAAAAGAACGTTTCTATCATGATGAATTAAGGGATGGAGGCGTCAATTATATGATGATACTTTATTATCAAAATATGAAAATATCAAACGTACGTCAAAACGTTCTGTAATCAATTCTAAGGAGTGCTTTCATTAAATATAACATACGTTCCATATCCGGTTTGACATATAATGCTTAATGTAAATGTACACAAAACTGTTTAGTTACTAAATTGATAATGGAAGTTTGTTGATTAAGGAAAGTTTACATTTGTATGAACGCAAATATTTTCTTGGCAAATTAGTTACAGTTGTAATTAAAATGTGTACATCCAACTATGAATCTGTACAATTCAAAATGATAATTGTGTATGTAAGCATATTATAATAACGAATATGGACAGATTTCGAGAGATTTAAAAAAACAATTACTTGTGAAATTTCAGTTTCAGTAGAACGTTTCACTAAAATCCCCGTCATGCCATATTTACAACGTAATCATTCTGGATGTATTAGAGCTTTGAATAATACAATGTACTTTATTTATGATATGTACGCAGTAGATCAGTGTTTCACAAACTTTTCCGCCACAGTGTATTGCTTCTTTCACTGAACTAAGGAACTACGTAAACATAAGACCCATTTTACTTTTGAATACTAATTTACTAAAATGAGGCTCATGCTCTAGAAAAATGAAGGTGATTTCAGGCAAAGTCGAGTTTAAGTTGCGATTTTAGAAGGCAAGATGCACCGGACCATAGTCACTATAACGATATATACCGGAAACGTGATCTTCAAAGGTTCAGGACTCTTATTAAAATCTACATTTTAATGATTTTGGCCTAGAATGAATTTGTGAAAACTGTTAGCTGCATCTCTGTGATATTATTTATTGAGAAATAAACGAATTGCGTGTTTGTTTTTCTCCCCTTCTTATCAAGATCTATTAATTGTTTTATACGACTTACAGTTAAATCAAAAAGCTACAATTTGATAACCTTTGCAATAGAACATTTGCTAGGAAGTCTATATAATAATTGAAAGTGGTTACTTAGAACCACTAATATACGTCAACTGTATAGCTAGAGTGATAAAGTTAGCGTCACGGCAGGCAGAAAATCAATAAATGCCGTCATTTACATTGCACTTTGTACTGTTGCTGGACTGATGTTTATACAGTATTGGCGCCACGATGATATGTCTCTAGTATCTTCATATAGTTTGCAAAATGTGATAAACAATCCAATTTTAATAGCCCAATCTTGTCTGCATCATAAATTGCTTGAACTGGTATGTAGTGATGGACGAGATATGAATTTATGATAGGCGAAACGGGAAAATTCCATGATTAAACTTTTTTTTTTCTTACAGCTCAATTTCCACAGTGGATATTGCAATAAACCTACTTTACCTGTTTTTAGATTAGCTTGGATTTCTTCAAAATCTCGTCACGTACGCGTGTTATTTACACATGCCTGTAATATCCTTTTATACATTATTCGTGTTGTCAGTGAGAAGATCAATGGATATATAGTTAGTGTTTTTTTTTTGTGGGGATATAGACTAAACTCTATTATTGATTTCGTTTCTAGTTTAAAGCTCGAAATTTCCATCCGCTTATTTGTGCCTGTCAAAACATAACACAAACATTTATTACCTTACATCCATTACATTCACCTTGAAATCTTAAAGTTATCTTTTGTAATATGTATAACGGTAGAATATTTCGTACCATCCAGAACAAGATCCAAATTGATTTGAGACATTTAATCGTTACTCTAATTCCGCAGTAATAAACGACGTAAATTTAGGTGGGCGCGAAATGTTACTGTCAAGACATGTCGTATTGATGTGAATGGAAGATTTATATGATTGTGGGTGGCTATTTGAAACTTGTAATGTCATCGAAACAAACAATAAACCATATATAAAAATAAACTATTTTTCCGAATATTTTGTATGTATGGTGAAAAACAAAGTTTCATCAAATTAGTGTTTGAAAAGAGCTGCCCAGAAATATGTGTAAAAAGGGATTGTCAGCAAGTCATTGTTTCAGTTCCATTATTCATCAGGCCATCAAACCTTAGCGTGAAGGTTTTATTTATTTGCTGATTGTAGCGCTACTGATATAAAACCTAGTGAAAGATCGTTCGGGATTGCATTGAATATCCTTCTATTAAAATTCAGCAACTTTGCACCTTGCTTGTATTCTATTTCTATCAATAACTTGTTGAAGGTACTGTGCAAGAGTTATCATCAAATATTCAGTCAGTTTTAATGAGAATTCCTACAAATATCTGTTCATATTGTAATGGAATTTTCGAATTAAAATTGAACATTTTACTACCATTTGTAATGTACTTTGATTAAAAGCATATTTTATGCAGTTGATTGATTTGATATTGTTATTGATTAGCGAAATTATTCAGAAGTTGGATATAAAATTGCTATCCTGTCATCGAACTTAATAATCTTGCAGCAATTTAATCTACTAATTAAATCGTATGATACTTGGTTGTTTTGATCATAATTAACAGCATCCTCTTATTGAAACAACACTACTACAAATTGGGAAATAAGTTGTTGATCGTTAGATAATTTTATATCGTTTGCAATTTCCTCTCTACAAGAAACATTATTAATTAAATCCAAGCATTTATTTAAGGTGCCCCAGATTGGATATCCATTAACACCTAGGATACGTATTAAATATTTATTGAGTGATTCGGTTACGAGTATCGTTGAGAGTAATTTCGATTAGTTGAATTTGATGGTTAATGATTATTATGATAATAAAGAAGAGACGGTGGTCGGATATCTTGTTGGCGCCGAGACGCTTCCATGGTCCGTTTGTTTGTTGGGAATTTTCTGTCGTTCAATAAAATATCGTAGCACATGCTTGGTCGTTGTGCCAACATGCAATGTTATTATTATTTTCAATCATTTAACAATGAGTGAGTCATTTTTACAATTAAATATTAACGCTGTATTGAACGCAAAAATAATCTTATCGAACAAATAGATAGAATAAAAATCATTTCGATTTTCTGTGTAGATTTCGATATATTGACGTTTCATTATAATGATCTGTAGTATTATTATGTTTCTTCTGTTATAAGTCTAATTCATAATTACATCATAAATCTTCTACAATGGTATATTGGCGAATTGAAGCCTTGTGTAGCCTTGTAGATGTCAGCTTATTTTTGCTAGAAATAGGACCAAGCATTTTTCGAAGCAAAACTCATTTGATACAAGCTCCTAGGAATGGCAACTTTTTAGAAATTTTAATTCACTTAGATCCTGTGCTGCAGAAGCACTTGGGGTATGTTGATTTTTCCCCGGGCCTGGCAATCTCGACGTCCCTGTTGACAGAGAATCGATGTCGAATATTAAAAGCCTTAAATAACGTTTAAAAAATATTGTTTCATTGTTGTCCCAATAGAAATATAATAAAATACAAACATTTCAATCAATCTAAACACGGTAAAATGGATTTATTCATATCGAATATTAAAATTGCACAATACTGTCACGTTTGAAAGGAATTTATAAATTACAGACTAATTGAATAACTCAACCTATTAATGTGAATATTTTTTGTTGTTGTCCATCAACAATTCAGTACTTGTTTTCAAATATCATGTAAAAGCTCAATTCAGTCAATTAATCATAATTTTGACAGACAATCATGTTTTCCACAATGTAAGCTTCAAACTGTTCATGTAATGTTGTATTTGGCAAACGCTATGTGGATCACAATAATTCTTAATGGAAGGAAAATCCCTTCAACGTATGTATTTTTCATCTGACCGATTGCCTCTATAAACGGAAAAGAATCATTGATACTGAATTTCATGAGTATATCCTGAGGCCGGAAATTGACTGCTCCTGCTCCAAGTATTTGGAAAATAACATCGTTCAAATTTTGGTAGCAGGGAAGCAACAGAGGAAGAGAGGCCATCATTTATTTATGACTATTAAACTTCCCTATAAATCGGTGGTAACAAATCGGTCGTATCGTGGTATCTCTTTCACCCTTTTGAATTCGACGCGGTCAAGTCACCATTGAAATGAATGTTGAACATAGGGGTCAGCTTAAAGCTTCATAACGTCGTCAGCACGACTACGTGGACTTTTATTAATGCTTTCCCAACATCGTAATTCTCAATTGAACCAAACAATAGGAGGGGAAGAATAATGTTTCCGGTTATTATTAGTCCATTAAAATAAAACTTCTAATATAGAATTTTCTGTTATTTGAGAGCGCTTCATTAGTGACTAATGACCATTGAAAACTTTCAGATCGTTTCATTTTTTTCTCCTCAAATTTTCGATTAAGTTCGTACAACAAAATGAGGAAGCTTGAGTCACAATAACGTCGCATATCAACTTGCTTAATTTAAAATAATGACTGTATCGTTACAGGTAATATCGAATTTATACTATTGTTAATTGATGGAATCCCTTGTTAATATTAAAAATGCGAAGGCCATAAACTATAGATTAAGCATTTATTTAAAACACGAAATGTTTCGCCGATAATATTCCACAAATGGCGTGTTTGTTAATTCAAATATAATAAAAGTCCCTTGTCTACAATATAATAACTATAATTAGTAACAAACTGATCAATATTGTATTCGTGAATTAATATATGAGAAATACATTTGAAGTTGGCTCAAAAGCTCAATATTTGTTACATTAAATTCCAACGAACAATTAAAATATCAGGTGTTCAATTCACATGGATTTGTACCATTCAAAACCACTGAAAAACAGCTATATTTTTCAAATTCATTAGCAGTCTTTAGCAGATAAAAAACAAATGTTCTTCACAGGGCCGTACCGACTAGTGTAGGGGGTGTTGAAGAAGTCTGCAAGTCGACTGTTCTCAAATCTGCTTATTGAAATGATCGAATTAACAAAAATGAAGAAAAGAAAATCATAACAAAATTCGGGAATTTAGTACAAAATTTTTTTCATTATCCTTATTTATTTGATGAGTAAGGGCAGGTAGACAAGTTCGTTTATTTCAGTTTTAATTAACCTTTAAATTAGAGCAGCTTGTTTTAACCACCCCCATAACAACGGCAAGTAACGAAAGGACTTTCAATAAATCAAAATTGATAAAAACGTATAAAGATGTTTACTCATTTCCTCATGCTCGCCTGATATTTTGAACAGTTTCGATTTGGATTGATTATTATGAGTAAAATTCATTTGCATGTGTGGTAATTAATTTAAGCTATTTGTTATCAGCTGACATATGGGAGTTAACTCTAACAAGCTAGGAAATCTTTATTGAAAGACGTAAAAAAATCACCTCTATGTTTAACAGTATTCTAATAATAATAATAACTATAATAACAATCAAACAGGTTGTTATTCTACAATACATATACCGCGTATATTTTAAATTGCTATTCTTGACCTTGAGATAATACTAAATATACAAATAATAATAAATATATTGTGAGTAAGTAATAATTTATTGATGTGACTACCTGTATTCGGTTTATAAGATTGTTACTTATACTACTTGAATGTGTTGTCGAACGAATCAATAGAGACATAATAGTTATTATACGGCTCATTTAAGGTGTGTTTATCTGAAATGCTTAAAATTGGAGCATTAAATGCCATAATGTTCACCAGTCAATATAGCTTTCAATGGGCTGTGCACTGATACTCAATGTATTCCGGTTTGGCAAACACAAGAGACAAGTTTATTGCAACCAATATAATTGTAATTGGAAGGCTATTATTTGTCTTTGCAGTGAGCTAAATCTAACACAAATTGTAGCTTCAGCGTTTTGAAAAATTCAACTTAACAGACAATGTATTACGAATTAAATGTGATAACAGTTATTATCCATAATAACTAACATTTTCAGTATCTACACAATTGCTATCAGTGGCGTAACTATCATGAGGCACGGAGGCACCTGTATCCGGTTACAAGCTAATATAGAATGAAACAACTTGAGCTATAATTATATGTTGTGATGAATTTCCTAACTTTTCGAATTGTCTCTTTATAAGGATCACATTTCTTTTTATTATACCTTATCTAATAAAATATTTCAAATAAAACAATAATTAAATACTTTGAAGTTTTTTAAATAAGGACTAACTTGATCACAATAATCATTATTTGTACTAATTAAAGAAAAATCAATAGTTTATGTTTGTGACGTCTAAGAAAAAAAGGGTTCTGGTTACCTGCTCATTTCACCAAACCCTGATGGTTTTCCATTTCGAAATATAGATGCTTTTTCTACGATGAAGGACCTGTAAAGGGCGACCGGGAGAAGATCCTAATTTTTTGCTAACTGGTCTATGTTGCAAGGACTAATTAACAAATTCAGTTGATAGAAAGGGAAAATACCGAAAATCCTTTTTCATACCCTACCGGAGTTTGAGAAACCCCGGACCTCTTGATTGTAAATCCAATCCTTTTACCACTGAGCCATTCGGCTCGTTAATTTATAGATGAAAAGACTTCGTATAAATGAAAACGATTTTTTATACGATCGAACGGAAACAACCGACATTCCATCGTGTGTGATACATTCGAAAGTGCTAAGCAATCGCAAATAAATAACATGGGAAAACGTTTCCCATTGGCTAAACTCTCCATTTCCAAGTACATACTTCGAAAATCGTTTTCCACACGGCTGACGGTAACAGAATAATATGATAATTGATTCAAGATTCTTAAAAATTAAAAATATTTTCATCAAAAACTGTAAATTGAATGATTATTAATTCCTATTCCTTACTTCCACGAAGAATTTTATAGAAATGCATTAAAGTTGGTAATGTTTGAAAGCAATTTGTGATCAGTCTTTAACTAGACATCCGTATTGTAGTTATAAAACAAAGCAATCTGGAATGGTCGGTAGGAACACACGTAATAATTTTCACTAATCCACGAGTTGTTGTTAGAATGAATATATTTCAAAATAAAAATACAATAAGAATCTATTCATATAATATTAACAACGGTTTTTCGGTTGAGCTGACCAGCCCACTCCCGCGACTTACTATAAATAAAATAATGGAAAATGGGGCTGAAATAATATCTATTATAAAAGAATTTTCTGCATCAAAGAAACGAAGAAAATCCCAAATAAATATGTTATTTGTATACTTTATCTTAGACCGAATTTGAAGTATTTTGCATTTGTAAACATTCTCTTTTTTTACATAAAGATAAAAATTGATTTCTTCCGTCGAGGGCACCACTTTGATCTTCTGCCCCCGAGTCTTGAATTTGAAGTTACTCTACTGATTAGTATTGTAAGTTCGTGCCAGAAAAGGTAGGAAAATTAATTCAACAAGGGACTTGATGCATAAAAGAGAGTATTTTTCTGTAGCAAATAGATATATGTTCTGCAGTTTTGAAACGTATTTCATCTCTTGCCAGTGTTGCACGAATAATTAAAGCATCCATATGGTTATCTTTTTTTATAACATAGACTTGCTAATTCTTGAGCTTTCCTCTTTTTTGCTTTGTTAAAAAAGAATTCATACAGTTGTTAACAAGTTTTAGTGTTTTTCTGGTGTGGGTATCATTAAAGCTTTATGAAAACTTATAATCTGGATACTTTTTAATGAAACGTTGGGGAAAACCATATGATATTCATTAAATCCAATTTACCAATAGGTATATAGGTAGGTAAAGTGTTGTATAAAATACGTAATTCCTGTTACTACAAAGAATTAAAAAAGTTATTTTTGTATTTAAGTAATTTTGCTTATAGTCATTTTCAAATTTTTTCACCATAAAATAATGAAATTTTAAAGTCAAGTAAGGTATGTATAATTCTATCATTCAAAACCAGAACTGAGAAATGTTTTAAACCATGAAATTCATATTCCACATAGTCTCTGTTTCACGTTTTTATCATTCATTTCATTTGAAACTTGGATATGCTTGACAAACAAATTGTTGATACGTTCTATGGGAACATAAAAAAAAAATGGACAACTACAACCCTCTTCGTTCCAATATTTATGAACTATTCTAACAGGTAATAGAAAAATGTTTGCACGCTAGCGCGAGTTTCTCGTCAGACTCTTTTTAACGTTTTTAGATTAAGCATACGTAATTTTGAGTTTTTCTCGCACGAGTTCTTCGGCGAGAAAAATATACGAAAACTAAGTTCGTTGACGGTGTTCACATTAGACACATAAAAGCTCGTGGGAATTTCTCGCATTAGTGTTTAAATCCGTTAATTTTTTTGTCTGTTTTTATACCAGAGAAAATACTTGCAACACTATGTTCGAAAAGAAAAAAATCGCTCAAAGATTGTCGTGCGGAACACGAATTCTAGAAATTTGTGGTAAAAATAGGAAACGCTTTAATCTGGGATGTTATAATCAGTTATTGATTCGCCGACAGTACAGCTCATTTAATCAAACGAAAAATCATTCCAAACTTGTAATAACAATGTCTTTTTTATGGAAAAACACGAAGAAAAATGGGTAGTTATTTAAAAACAACCAAATGAAATTTGAAATCAATATTTCTATTAACGTTTTTCTTTAATATAATTGTTTAGAAGAACGAGATTAAAAACTCTATTATGGAAGTTTTACTCTATTTAGTTGGAAACACGAACAATACGAAATCGACTTGATCATCTAAATAAAAAATAGACTGAAGTTTGTTAATAAAACTTCAAACTTATTCTGCATCTTCGTTTATCATATCGTAAAATTCATCTTCAATTCCAAACACACCATATTTGTATGTTATTTATAGGCAGTGTAAAAAAAATTTGGAAACATTTGACTAGAGTTAAAAATTACTGTTGTTAAATAATGCTATGCGAATTAATTTGTAAATGTGTGAAGTGTTATGCACTAACAATCTCTAGAGCCATTGCGACCTAGCCCACTGCTACCACTTGACATCTCCATTTGTATTCATGAGTTCATCCAAATGATGAACGTGTATATTATACCCTTATTGTATCATTTAGAAACTTAACAACACTTGAAATAACTGGGTAATATTTTTAAATGTTGTGTAGGTCCGATAGAAGATGGCATGTTCGGTGATAAGTGCAGTTCAAATGTTGAATGTCGCTTCCAAGGTTCAATGTGTGACAATGGAAAATGTGGATGTTTACCGGAATTGCCAGTGACCAATCATTTGGATAAGTGTGGAACAGGTGAGAGTGTTTCAATTAATTTCTGTTATTCTCTATGGAAAAGCTACACGAATACTATTACCATATCATCAATTTTTTTTAATCTTGTTCGTAAAGTGTGTTTCCCTAATGGGAGATACAATGCCAAATTGATGTCATTGTTCACTGTAGAAGCTATTGCCGACCCTAAAAAGAAGGGAATTACCTATAATTGATTTTGTAAAATAACACTGAATCAATATAATCTAGAAACTGAGAGAAATACGTACATATGTGGTGGATTATATGGCTATCAAAGCTTCATCTATCCTTGTCGCTCCTACAATCACGAATGCTTCTATTTCTACCATAACTTCTAGACTTGTTAACCTATTTTCTATTAGTTTTAATCGATCCTAAGGGACGATTAAAATCAAAAATAAATGAGGAAGGTTTTCTAAAGATTTCTTCCTAGAAATAAAATACCACTAAAAAGATTAACGATTTCGTTTAAATTATAACAATAGAAAAGAATTTGAACGAATGACACTTTTATCAGCACATAAAATTCTTCCGTATTCTCTCTAACCCTAAAGTCATTTTAAGGGCTATAATAGTGAAAGGGACGAACAAAAATTCCAACAGACATAGAAGAAGGTATCTATCTCAAGTTGTTCTTCTTCTATTTCATTCCTTTGAAATTCTTGTCCAAATGACTGCTAGCTTTGTTTGTGCAATAAAGATGTAATCTCATTATCCATTCCTGTGATAAATCACTTTTCTCACTTCTAAACTTTAGTAACTCAATTTTCATAAAATAACATGACGGAAGCGATACAAGAGGAGCTTTAATTATTATGGCACTTTATGATTACGAATAAGTTTTAATCGCAGATTCAATCTAGCTCGGCTCAATTCTTTCAATTTTCAATTTTATATCTTCGTGATTTCCGGGTCGAAAACAGATCTAGAGCTGCAGTTGCGTCAATAAAACACACAGTAGCAGGAAACTAAAGACTAGACTTTTTCAATGTTTGATCCGCACTGTTTTAGTGAATAGTGTAAATAATCATTGAAATAAAGATCGAAATTTACTCGGAATACAACTGATGCAATAATGTGTATTATTAGCTTAAGTATGTTACATTTAATGTTATCGATTCAACTTCAAAGAATTAAAACTAAGTTTTATTAACTGTTCATAAATATCACTCGATGTTGTTTCGTTATTATCATAAATTCATTAGACGTTAAACTACAAAGTTTCCCCGTTTTTATTGCGAATTGCTCTCCGGAAAGAACATTATTCACGCAACAGAATCACCTTTAAAGTAATTATTCATTACTTAGTTAGATTGAACGCAATAGGTCGTAAAAGCTGGGCTTGTCTTTCTTTTCGAAATAAAATGGCGTGAATATCGCTGTTATTATTATTCAATTCGTTATTTAAATAACTAAGCCACAATGGAGGATTGCTTATTAAATTCCTTTGCTGTCATTATCCACTCAAGGGAATTTCTTTCTTTCCTTCAGGAATTCATGAATTCCATATTCTATATGTATATTATCAGAATGATAATAGAGTTGTTCAATATTTTCCAGCTGCACGGGTGAATGAATCTTGTTTCTTCAACGATCAATGTGAAGCTGTAACATTAGAAACAGAATGTCGGGATGGTATCTGTGTTTGCCGTTTCGAAAAACAGCCAATCATCAAATCAGATGGAAAAATCGATTGCATTGGTAAGAAATTGTCGTATTTTTATACTTATTGTTAGACATTTCCATTGTTTAAAATCGTATTTTTTTTGTTATTATTGCTTTTATAGTTATTCAAAATTCGGTTACCCCAGGAAAGTATGTTGATCCTGCAATGATTGGAATTTTAGTAGCAATGTTTCTAATGTTCATCACTATTTGTGTTGTGTTACGTTTGTTTAGCAGGTAAGGAAATGTAATTTTTAATAATGTAGATCCCGTTTTCTTGAGGAAATCCGTGACGTAACTGAAATTTGTTAAAACCCAAGATACGAATAATAGGAAAGGAGTCGAAAGTGAACCATCGAAGACATTTTTGATTGTTAAAACTAGAAAACTTGATCGTACTCATGATATTTTCATGAAAACTAAGATTTAAGCTTGATATCTACAATTTAATTTGGGAGTGTTTGAAACTTTTGCATGTTGACCACGTTCGTTGATATAATTCAGGAATTTACTTACTTTTTCTATTTTATAGTTCCCATTAAAATTTGTAGATCATTAAATTCATGAAATCTTTATTATTAAAAAACAAAATAATAATGAATTCAGTGCTATAACAACCTGAAACGTTAAATTTCAATATAAAACGATAATAATCGTGTCACGTGTCAGGATTTATTATTTATTTCACATATAATTGTTTGTGGAATGTCATCAAAAACGATTCAATAATCGTTAACATTGAGCCTTCAGATTTTCATAGCATCAAAGGTAATCATTAAGTATAGCAGTGTTTGTCATTTGAAAATAATGTAAAACTTACTACTTTGAAGAAATAAATTATTTTATGTCCGAATAATTTATTCAGTAAATACCGGCTTTATGTTAGAAAATGTGCGTGACCTCTATGTATTTTAGATATACGAAGAAAAAATGACTTTAATCCTAGTAATTCGCTTTCATAAAATGTAATGCTGATAAACATATTCAGATGATTTAGGCGACTGTTGCTCATATAATTTATATGCCTGTAAAACATGAATAATGGTGGTTAATTTTCATTAACAATAGGTACTCTGACAGTCAAAACAAGTATTAAACATGACAGTTTGGACGGAACTATTAGCCATGAAGATTGATTAATCGAAATTAAGGTGCTCATGTCGAAACTGTTAATTGAAGAGTTTGAATTTTACAAACAGTATAAAAACAAGTATCGATTAAGTCAGAAATCTGTGAAAAGCGAAATGATTAATATTCGTCGCAAGTTTTTGGTAGATTATAGATCAAACTAGTCTAGACGGTTTTCCATGCCATCATCTACACTATTTATCAATAGCTTACCCTTTTAACGACTATAGTTTATTCGTTTATTATCATTATTTTAGTTACGAAATCTTCCAAATCGTGCATGTTCTGTTTATCATGGAACGGATAATTTGATTGTAAGGTTGTAAAATTGTAGCAATAGGGGCAATATTTTTTAATCTAGTCCAGGTACTCAGCTAAAAGCGTTTCAAAGGAGATTTGTTAGGGATCGATACTATCCTTTATCGAAGTATGTATACGTGACTGACTTAGTGACGAGAACTATGACACTACACAAAGATGCAAATTCTGAGCACTGAGTTAGTGTTGAGTAGATGACAATTTTGCCAATGGAACTGACTACCTGCAGTTCCTCAGGGAGAGCTGTCAACATCTATCGAACACTTTCACAGACAAAGTAATCCCCTCAAGAGACTGCCTTCAATCAGTATTAATATGAACTACACAATGCACTTTATGCATAGCTATAGAATTCAGAGAAAGTACATAAAGTATCAAAGTAGGGAACCACACTTAAATTAAGCTAATTTTCACGATGTAAGACGCTAATCTTACCTTCTCCGCATCCTCTCAGGGCGTTAATTTTAATAATTTACATGTTTGTGGGTTGTCTTCATTAGAATTTGTGAAATATATAGATTCTTGTTCGTCCATAATTTATTAGTCGACTGGTATTATATATTTGTTTAATGTTTCAATCAACTCCAGAAGCTTTGAAAACAGGGTCAATGTAATCTGGAATACACGTTTCATCCATTTTTTTTCTTGTTCTCATTTGCGTATACTACGCAGATTTATTGTATTCATTTTCCTTGTTTCTGTACATTTCAACACATCATATATATATATATATATATATATATATATATATATATATATATATATATATTTTACATTTCCTCCTCCTATTGATTTTTATGTGCCCGCTTAAAACGTTCCAGTTTACAGCTCTTGTTTCAGCTTGACTATTGTTAGATACATAATACAATAATAATCAGTCTCCACATTGAACCACATCACTAAAAAAATCTCTTTGTTTTGTTGAATAGAGCTAGATGGCGAGAAAATCGAACGATATTCAACACACCAAACCCGAGGCTGATGAACGTGTCATTGTTAAGAGAGAATAAATTGCTGCATCAAGAACGTCGAGGATCTCGAGCCAGTGCCAGGGGACCTAGCCGACAACCCAGTATGGCCTCGTTAAGGGCTCATTCACCGAATTCTCAAGGTATAAACCACAAATAAACGACAACATATCCGATGTGGAATGATAGTAAACATATTCAAATAAGAATTGTTTTTAATCAAAATATAACCAAAAACAAATAGAATTTTTGGTGGATAGGTATATATCTTGAAATGGTTGGAATAGAGTTTGGCGCAATAATTTCGATAATAATTCAATAAATTCTCATCAGATCTAGCCTTTATCCGATTAATTTGCCAGTAAATTTTGTTTAATGCTTGTCCGGATGGTGTAGAAGGTTAATATACTTTATTTATATGCACTGATACTGACACTAATCATCGCTTTTTGCTATAATTACCATTATTAGACCATCAAGTTGTAATAGATTGTTTCCGTTTTTATTATTTTGAAAATGATAGTTTTGTTGTATACGTAATAGTTGAGCACAATTCATCATTGCACACCGTATCTAAATAAAATTTGTTTGTACACCCGACCACAGGTCGTTTGTTTCTAGGATCACGAAGGGGCTCCCGTGGCAGCAGTAATGCATCAGCTACATCAAATCGTTCTAATAAGAGCCCGCCGCAGAATGTGGTCAGTTCTGCTACAACACCCATGCTACAAAGTGTCACCGTTGAAGTCCAAGGACCAAAACCATAATAATTTCAACAAATAATAACCAAATACAAAAAAAAACATAGCTTTATGCATTGCTCTGATATTTGCAAGCTCTTTCTATATTTAGAGCGCAAAATGTGAACGATACTCACACATTTAATTATATAATATTGATATTTCTACAATCTCTTTACTTACTTCGGTAGTAATAGTGATGTTAGGGACCAGGAAAGGTTGATACAATTGTCCATTCATCACATATGTATTCATAAAAAAAATCAGTTAGAATTATAGATATCTAAATTGTAAGATATTCTGTAAATTCTTTTGATTTGTATTCATCTGTAGAACACGTAAAAGCATCGTACAAAGTAGAAAATTCTTCTTTTTTTTCTTCGAATTGATATAATTAAGCACATAAGTATTTAATTGGAAAATAGCACGTATATAATATATTTAAATATTTAGAAATTAGAGTTTATCTGCTTTTCAATAAATATTCTCTTTATCATTTATCCATTTTGGTGGTACAAAAAATACTGGGAATATTTTGTGATACTACCAAAACAAAGCTGTGATTGTATGTTAATAGCTTTTAGGGATTTGGGATAGACAGTAAGTAATGGGAAAACTTTTTGTCTATCTCAATCAATTTTCATCATCGAAATAATATCATAAATACAAATAATATTATTATTATTAATACATTGTTAACGAAATATTAAAGCAAACATACAGTTGTGCTCATTGATAAAATGTATACCTCTTTTATCGTGTTTTTCTCTTTCATAACACAACAAAACATCACCAAATTTTGTTGAATGTAGAATACTTTAAATAGATTTTTAATAGGTTCCTTATATGGAACAAATCAAAAACTTTGCAAAATGAATCTCGTGTAATTTAAGAGAAATGTTTATTAAATTATTGATAAATACTATAAATGAGCTTAGCTCTGCTTGCTTGAATTAAAATGACTCTTTAGTATTTATCAATGCATTTTTAACAATCTATCCATCTCTATATAGCTTATATCTTTTTACTCTTGTATTGTATACTGTTTTTTCATATAACTTATAATCTGTATTTGCCAACATAATTTTAATAAAATGCTATTATATTGAACGATTTATTGCACAATTCACCAGAAGAACGCTCTGAGAAACAAAAATAAGGTATTCGTTGACGGTGGAAATGCCATCGTTTGTAAAAAAGAAGCGTTTTCCAAATGGAATCATCATTGCCAAAGAACATACTTATGATGCGTTTCTTTTCCGTTCACAAACAACGGAAATCTTTAGCTATACAAATGTTCGCGTGGCGACTGATAAACATTCTTGTGAAACATGAACAATTTAGATTGTCAATATTGAAAATTGGACCACGTAGATACCTTAAATAAAGAACAAAACAATAACAGGCGTATAAAGAATATAAAGGTGTCGAATTACTCACTCAAGTATTAACACAGATAACCGTAAACCAAACATTGGTGCAAGAATGCGCGGAATCAATAATAAATTAAATGAATCGTAGTTGAGGCAGAAAAATTCTAATACTACTGACCTTTGTAGAACAAATGCAGTAATGTAAGGAAAGATAGAAAAATGGAGATTATCGATCCACCGTATGAAACGTAAATTCAAGAATTATTGATCGCTGTTCCAGAAACGGATAATACAAGAACATCTAGCATCTTTGTTGTACCTGTTGTCAGTTTTTATGGTATCCGATTGAATTCTCAGTGCGTTTGAACAAGTAGAAGAAAGATCAGATAGCATCTCACACATTTAGTTAACTCGACAGCGTATTTTCTGTACATTTATTAAAGCGGTAACTTCAGGGCCAAAACGAGCTGGAAAACCTCCGAAATAGCTAATTGATTCTTGATCAATAATTACAAATTTGTAATGCTCTGATCATTCTGCTAAAGTTACACTAACCTTCAGACGATGTCCTAAGAGTTGGAAGAGAATTAGAAATTAACCTGGAGTCTTGCCCCACTAACGTACCTGACGAACATACGATTGAAACTAAGTATGCAGGACATTACAAAGGATAACCGTACACATGAAAACGTTTCGTTTCGTTTACAAACAAATACATACTTAAAAAATTATTTATTATCGTATATACAAAGCCTTAATTATTTGAAAGATTTCTTCGATCTCCAATCTAAAAATTCATCAACCTCATTAAGATCTTCATCATCTGATTTTTCATTTTCAATCATTTTCGTTTCATTACAAACCGATATTATATGTTCTTTCTTCTTTTCCAAATCTAAAACTCTAAAAACAAACAGACAATATAGATATTGATGTTTCTAAAATACAAATTGATATACTTTGATAAATTCTTTAATTGTTCATCAATCTCATCAATTTGTCGTTCCGTTGTGGCTTCCTCTTGGTCTTCAGCAATAATTGCAGCACTTTTACTACCAGCTTCACGGATTTCTTTTTGAAATTTCTCCCATTCCTCTTCAACCGGATCTTTATATTCTTGTTTTCTTGCCTGCAAATTAAATTTTGATCAAATCATTAATTAATCTTATTCAAATTAACAAAAAACTATATAGGAACCTTAGCATCTAATTTGGGATCATCGAAAAATCCTTCAGGTAGTACTTCATTGTCTTTTGTATCATCTTGATCGACTTCCATCTTTTCTGTAGACGAATTATTGATTGTTAGAATGGGAGGTGTTTGTTGTTTTGATGTATTATCAAAGAAATCTTCAGGTACACCATTTTTCGTCTCCTCTACCACTTCTATACTGGTTTTTGATGTGGAATTTTTCAAAATACCTTTCGGTTTCTTTTCTGGTACTTCTACAATTAATGGTGGTGTTATTGAACGTTTTAAAGATGTTGTAAAATTATTTGTGCGTTGTTTCAATTTTTTAGCTAATTCAATATTCTCTTTATGTTGTTTCGAATTAATATGAACAGGCCATACAGTTTCTGATCTTACTATAGATTTACATAGAATGCATATGAGCTGACCCTGTTCATTATATGTAATTAATTATTAAGGAAATCAAGAAAATTAGTATTATTAGAAAAATAATTATGCATTAAAAAAAAGGATATTTTGCTAAGGGTGAATCAATCTTTTTGACATCTTTCAGTTTATGTTTCTGTTCACTTAAAGCTCGTCGAAATTCGCTTTGTATCAATTTTTTCTTTGCATTTTTAAATGTTGCAGACATTCTCTACTGAATAACATTCACTTCAAAACTGCAAATAAACATAACCCCAAAAATTCAGTACATGCCAAATTATCAGTATAGCCAATGTAAACTAGTAAAAATCTCCAATTGTTGCATAGTCCTCGAACGTGCTGCTTGTGTGCTCGATTTCTCGATTGTCATGAGATACATTGCTTGTTAATCGCTCGAGGCAGCTGTTTGGGTGTTCAAAACACATTTTAAAATCAACTCAAACCCCAATGAATTGTTTCTAATTAACTTTATCTAGCACTCGGAGCATTTATTAGTAAAAATTCTTATCAAATACATCTGACAACATTGTATTGTCGAGCGCTCTGAATATTTGAGCTATAATTAGCGTTAATATTACGAACTGTCAAGTGTTCGTTAAAAAAATTAAAATTAATTTACTGAAGCGATAATAGATGGCGATCAGTGGAAAATAAATTTAGTTTTCATCCGATTTATATAAAAATTTAGATGATTAGTACTACAAATATTCAGTTTTATCCTAAATCTAATCAATATTCACACCATTACATAAAAAGAAACGTTTTTTTAGTTTTTACAAAAACAGAGAAACATAACCTCAAATACACTCATAACAAGTAAACAGTTTGATGCGAATTATCTAATTTTCTTTTATATAATTATGGTAAATGATGCGAATATGTTTTATTGCATTAACTAATAATCTATTCGATTTTGTAGTATTCTGTATTACATAAAAAAGACAACGCTCACGATGAAAGTATTTGGAGTTGTGCATGGGGCCGGCGTTCCAATGAGAAACAGAAAACTAGTAAAAATGATGGTGATGAAGAAAAATCCCGGTAGTAATTATCAATTGTTCATCAATCCAATTTGTTATCAACTATAAATTTTAGTGATTCGATTATGTCCGATGATGCACCAACTGAATACATTATTACAGGTGGTGTAGATGATTTAGTTAAGGTATGGGAATTACAAGAAGATCAATTAGTGTTGAAACACAATCTTGAAGGACATTCACTTGGTGTAGTTTCAGTTGCAGTTAGTAATAATGGCAAATGTAATCAGAAAATTAATTATAATAGAAAAATAGATGATAGATGCAATTTTGTTACAGTATGTGCATCAAGTTCATTAGATTCAAGTATGCGAATATGGGATTTAGATCGTGGTGAAAAAGTCGCCAATGTAGATGTTGGTCCTGTTGATTTGTGGACTGTTGCATTTAGTCCTGATGATAAATATATCATATCGGGGGCACATGCTGGTAAAATAACTGTTTACAATGTTGAAACAGCTAAAGCTGAACAAACACTAGATACACGAGATGCATTCATACTTAGTATAGCATATGTATTGTCTTTATATTATCAATATTGAAAAAAAATTGGATTTAATTTACGTATTGATTCTAGAGTCCTGATGGTAAATATATAGCCAGTGGTGCTATTGATGGTATTATAAGCATATTCGATGTAGCCAATAATAAATTATGGCAAGCATTACAGGGCCACGCTATGCCAATACGATCATTATGTTTCTCACCAGATTCACAATTACTTTTAACAGCATCCGACGATGGACATATGAAATTATACGATCTGTATGTAGAGTTAATCGTTGTAAAATTGTTAAATTCGAACATTTTTGTGTAATTTTAGACAACATGCAAGTGTTGTTGCAACACTTTCCGGACATGCATCATGGGTTCTAAGTGTTGCATTCTCACCAGATGGTAAACATTTCGTTTCAGGCAGTTCTGATAAGACGGTGAAAGTTTGGGAAGTTGCTTCCAAACAATGTATTCATACATTTAAAGAGCATTTCGATCAAGTTAGTGTTTTCTGTGTTTCATTCTTTTTCTATTGTGATTTGAATGAATTTTATAATGTGTTTTTGGATTAATTTTTTAGGTCTGGGGTGTCAGATTCAGTCCTGATTCTACAAAAATCGTATCTGTATCGGAAGATAAAAGTATCAATATATACAGCTGTCCAACGTAGTCTCATTTGTTTCAATTTCATAAATAAAGATTTTTTAATAAAATACAATTGTTGCAACTATAATTAACAACCACACAGCATTTGCGCCGTGATGTTGAGATATTTGAACGAAACGTAAAAAATCTCTTAAAGAAACTTGATGTCTCCTTCAACTTTTAGTTTATAGGGAAAACCATTTTTATTTATTTCTTGAATCACAATTATTAACGTCTCATACTGGCTATAGATTAGGATTAGCTATTTAATTCTATATCTTACAGCTTGCTGATAATTGTCACAAGTCCTTTTGTACTGTATTATAGGTGGTCTATCCTCTTTTTTAACCTTGAAGCACGTGCGATTCAATTGTCTAAACGTGAATTTGTTGGAGCTATACCTATAATATTTGTTTACTGGTCAATTTTCAAACCAGTTGTTCGTAATGCGCCTATTGTCGTTAGTGAAAGGTAATGTTTTATATACTAAAAGATTTCAGATCTTGTGGTGATCCTCCTGGACTTCTTCAGGCTTTGGTTAAATAAAACAATTGCAAAACTATCTAGAAGCAAGTAGTAGTAAGTATTACAGACTCTGCAGTTGATAATTTGATGTTTCCTCTTAACAAAAAAAACAATCAACAGTTGAATGATCCAAGCGGAAGGATATCTTATCCGCAAAAAGAAACGTTTGGTTCAAGAATTACTCAGTAATTAAGAATTAAAAATAATCTCTCTGCGCACAGCATTTTGGAAAATTTTGAGGCTTGTCAATGAAATTTCTCCTGTTGTTTTGCGTCAAGTGGGGGCAAATGTTCGAAATAATGAGAAATAATTTGAGTTTCATTTTTCTTTTGAAGACACAGAACAATTGAAGATGTTTTCTTGATATAGCAAAACCCACAAGACATTTGCAACAATCTAACAAACAAATTTTAGTTTTGTCACCATGAAATTGCAATATAAATTATTTATTGTTGACAATATGTTATAAAAATTTATGACCTTAGTGATAACAGATATAGTATAGTAGAATTATTAACTTTGGTTTATTTTTGTAGGCTTGCGGTGTTTTTATAGATACCAAAACTTTATATGTTTTATCGGGAATACAATTTTTTTTGTTATTGAAAATTGTTAGATAATTCAACGATTTATTTAGCAATAATTTTGTTATTATTCAAAACTTTCAATTTTTACTTTGCAAAATAGATTTACGAACATTTCTATCGTACTTATTTTTTGATAAAAATCAAACAATGCATGTCCTTGAAACGTTTTGATTACATTTTTTACTTAGGTGATAACAATGACTTTGATGATTCATTTTTATTCAATAGCGTTACCGAGAATTTTCAGTTAATGGATTAAAAAACAATTTATAATGAAATAAATCATCTATTTGACATTAAAATGATTTGTCACTTTATCTAGGATGTAAATCATGGCTGCTGAATTATCAAAAGGCACCTGAAACATTAAATTTGAAAAAGAAATATATTGGAATTATTCAATATTAAGTGAAAATTTTCTACCATATGACCAGCTCTATTCACCCAATACATGGATAAATTATTAACTTTCTTAACATAGCCTTCAACGATGCCATTAACAGTGATTGCATCTCGCCTTGTGTTTTTCCAATGTGACGATCCATTGAATTTCAACACGTCAACCCACGCTATTGTTCCTGAAATTCAATTAAACAATTAGACTAACTTACAGGTAGATAATTTTGTAATTTACCAGGTGTATCAACGATAAGATCCAATTGTCCATTATAAACGGCTATTTTAATATCAGTAGTATTCAAAAGTGTTTCAACTAAAAGACGAAGAAATAATTCGACAAGTCTATGAAAAATTTTTGTTTTGATTTACCAACATCGGTGACCGGTTTCATAAAATCTTCAGTTAGAGCATCAAATACGTCGTCTGATTGTGTGCCCCATGAGACATTCAATTGCAAAGCATCTTTAACTTGATTATTCATTATAATATCAATTTTATCATCAACTTCATCTGTTAGGGCTCTCATTCTTAATCGATCTACAAAATTAATTATTTTCTATCTTCAATAAGTGTCTATTCGATTTTTAGTTTACTTTTAACTGATGTTAAAGAAATTTTTTTCAATACATTGTAGAAATCTATGCCAGTTGTCATTATTTCGACTAAAGTTTCAGTGTCAAGCCATAAATCTGTTGCTTTTTTATATTGTCCAGCATCAAATGCAGCTTTTGTTCTGTTAGCAGAACGCATAATTATTTCGTAACCATTTTGATCAACAGCACCCTTATTCACAACAAAATTTGTATAATTTTATTATCAAATCAAAAATCAATACTTACAATATTTAGTAAATAGGGGGCCCAAGTTAGAACAGAATCTACAGGCGAAATCCAAGAATCTCCTAGACCGATTCCTTTTAACGTTACATTCAGAATACCATTTCCTACTGCCTATGGGGAGTATTTATTTATTATTCGATTGATTATATTTTAGATTATTTATTACTTCATGTATGGATAATGCTATTTGTGCTGTCATTTTACCGCCATACGATTCACAAAAGATATAAAGTGGCACATTTTCCAATTCAGGTAATTTTTGATAGAACGACTGCAGTAAAACGACAAAATCACTAGCAATTTGTTGATTGGTTGTAGCGAAAGATTCAACATTATCAGCATAACTGAATCCACTACCAACGGGATTATCAACAAACAATACGTTAACATGATTAGTCCATGATGAATTTCTTGGTTTCAAATCGGCATCTAATGGTCCTAATTCAGCAAAATTTCCATAACCCGTCGATGAAGCTCCAGGTCCACCTTGCAGCCAAATCACTAATGGACGGTCTGTATAATTTGTTACATTAGCTGTGGTTTTATGAAGCCACCAAAACATATGTGCTCCAGTACGGACAGTAACAAATCCCCATTCTTGATCTGTTGGTCCAAACCCATTTCGACCTATATACAAAACCTGTATAGGTACAATCAATTTCTAAATAAATTATTTATTTTCCACTTACCGATTACAATTGCTATTAATGATAATATTGATACAATTTTGAGTGTTAGTCTCATTTTTAGACCTTTACTGATTAGATGAGGATAACAAACTAAAATATCTGTAATAATAATAATCGCTTTATATATACCTATATATATATATATATATATATATATATATATATATATATATATATATATATATATATATATAATTCAAGTTTGAAGTGGTTTGCTAATATGAAAAATATATAGATGGGTATTTTATTCCTAATTTCTATGTTAAGTGTTTCAATAAAATGTTACCTTCTTATCAGCAACCTTCCAGGAAAAATGTACCATATTTACATTGCTTTATTGATGTAGTGAAATCAAAACTAGACAGTGCGAAAACGAAACGTTATCTTAACGTTAATCCAAACCGTTATAAAGCATTTTATTTTAGCTGTTTGATAACGAATATTTTTTTAGTAATCATGTTATTTTGAATGATAAATGCAGCATTTGGTGTGCGTAGATTTTAAGCATGCTTCAAATTGAAGCAGAGCTAAGCAGTAGTAAAATTGCTTTAACATTGAGCCACAACGAATCGATAGGTTCAAAGGAATTAAGATAATTGTTGACTCTATAATGTAGGTATGTTGCTCTAGAACACTATCTTGAGCACGGAGATTTTGTTTGCCTTTTAGGTGCATGCCCGAAACGATTTGGGGAGAGCGGAGTACTGTTCCCCGGCGCCCAGCTACTCTTAATCGTCCGGAGTAATTATTTTTGTTCTCCACAGAAAATTTTCCTGGTGAGCAATGTGCGCAAGCTTTTAAACAACAAAGATAAAGTCGATTTTGAGTCGAAATTTAAGCAGGGAAGATGTATGGAACCTTACTGCTAACAACCAGATGGACGATACACTCAAATGTGGAGTCGCACATGGGGCAGAGTGAATTAAAGGCGGTTGTCTTGGCAATTGGATATTCGAAATGGATAGATCAAAAGAACACGAAGATCAACCATTGAGTTAGAGAACTGTCTTCATGAAAGAAAAAGATAGAGTGTTAAGTGGAAGAAACGATTATTGGTCGTTCCTAGCAAAACTTTGTTAGAATAGGTGAGTATATTAAATTCACTCGTCTTCAATCTAATCAAGTGCGCTTTATTAAATTACAAAACGTACAACAAACAAATAAATTTGACAAAGATAGTAAATTATTCATTTTTTATATGGAATCACAGATACCAGTATGCTGGAAATTATTTTATATTTGTGGCAGTTTCCTGATGGATTCTTTAGTTCTAATCTATTTGCTGTTGAAATGATCCATTATGTCAGAGAGAACATACCTCATAGCCTTTGGATTATCTGAAGGTACCTAGAATTATAAATTAGTAAAAAAACATATGATTATTGTAAAACTTATACAAGATGGCCAGCTCTCTTCACCCAATACATCGCTAAATTATCCACCTTTTTCGCATAGCCTTCAATAACACCCTCTACTTCTATTGGGACACGGACTGCATTATTCCATTTGACAGAATTAGGAAATTTCAATCTATTCATCCATCGCATTGTCCCTAAATACATGAATTAGTTAATAACAAATTCGTTTTAATCAATAATGGTTGAATACCTAAAATATTAACAATAAGATCTAATTCCCCATTATATACAGCTATTTTAATATCGGTAGTATTCAGGAGTATCTCAACTGAAACACTAGAAATTTGAAAATGTTTGAATTGAATAAATTACAAGTCAATAATACTGGTATTGGTGGCCGATTTCATGAAATCTTCATATAATGAATGATAAAGTAATTTGTTTTGACGCCATGTGGCATTTAATTGTAGAGCACTTTTAACATGATTGTTCATTAAATTGTTGAGTGAATCTTGATGGAAATCTGTATTTAAATATGTTAAAGTATCGCCTAAAATACGACATTGTTACGACTGCAGAAACATTCTTTTTTTGGTTTCTCCATCACTTACCGCTGGATTTGGTTGTATTATTCCTATAAACTTTAGTTAAAGTATTGTAGAAATTAATATTATACGTCAGATTTTCGATAGTATCTTGAACATATTCCCATCGAGATGTTGCTAACATGTAATCACCATCATTGATGGCGACTTGTGTCAAATTGGCAATACTCTCAATTTCTTCATATCCCTGGAAATCAACGGCGCCCTTCGAGCCGAAATTTGAATAATAATTGCAATGATTTTTCAATAGGAAATCTTACGATACATAGCAGATAAGGGGCATAGCTTAATATCGAATCAAGAAGTGAAATCCACGGGTCCCCCAATCCGACTCCTTTTAAATTTATACTTAAACTACCATTCTTTATGACCTTCAAATAGAATTTAATTAATAATCGAGATTGTGCCGTTAATTGACAACTACTCTATGTAATGAGAGTGCAATCTCAACTGCCATTTTACCACCATACGATTCACCAAAAATATAAAGCGGTGTCTGTTTCAATTCAGGCAGAGTTCGATAAAATTCCTGTAATAGAACAAGAAAATCTCCGGTGATTTGTTGAGTTGTTGTTGTTAAATCGTCAATATTTTCAACATAACTGAAACCGGCACCGATTGGATTATCAACAAATAACACGTTCACATCACTTATCCATGTCGTATTTCTTGGTTGTGAATTGATATCTAATGGTCCTAATTCGGCAAAATTTCCATAACCCGTCGATGAAGCTCCAGGTCCACCTTGCAACCAAATCACTAATGGACGGTCTGTGTAATTTGTTACATTAGCTGTGGTTTTATAGAGCCACCAGAACATATGTGCTCCTGTACGGACTGTAACATATCCCCATTCTTGATCTGTTGGTCCAAAACCTTTTCGACCTATACGAATCAAACTAATTACAACTGATTTTCACACAAATTGCGTATTTTTCATTACCAATAACAATTGTTAAAAGTGATAGACATATTGAGAAAATTTGAGGAATTCGTCTCATTTTTAACTCTTAAATGGTAAAAGTGAATTGAATCGATTCCTTTATATATCTGACAATAAGTGTATGAAATTTTCTATTAAATAAAGAAAAAATTGATTGATTGATTGGAAAATTGTGGAGTTACGTAAGATAGACATTTATATTGAATGATTTATTTCTTTTGTTTGCGTCAAATTCAATTTTATTATCATTATTCATCAGCTTGATAACATGTTGTCAGGATTCAATTGATTTACTTTTACATTAACTTCATAGATTCGTTTTTTTTTATTAATATGGATGTTAAGTTACTTTTATGTTATTTCAACCTACATTATTTATCAAGGATCGGAAAAGTGCTTTTAAAAGTTTACGTTGTGTAAATCGAAGGGTAATTGATCGTAGGAAACGACGTCGTTATTAGTTCAGACTTATCAGTACATTCAAGTCAATAAATATGTAAGGCTCTTCTTTCCTAATTCTTTATAGAATAAGTATTGCGAGGCACATAACAAAGTCATTCGCTAGTGTACGTTTTTTTAGAAAACATCCAATAAGGATACTCTGAAGAGTACCTAATAGCGTTAAAAATAAAGAATGCCCAATTTTTGCCTGATTGAAAATTCCACCACGATTAATCATCATGAGAATCGTTTTTTGATTGCAATTTGGCTAGAAACAAATTTTCAATTCATTTATTTATCTGAAGTAGCTAGATAGCATTGTTTATTTTGAACATACATCACAATAAATCAATTAGAAGTTTAGTTACATTTTTATTTAACTCCAACTATTTTCATTATGAATTGTTTACTTTCAACGTTCCTTCGTGGTGGAATTTCATTTATATTGAAATGACTAGCTTGATCGATGAAAAAGGCATTTTCACCAGCTGCCTTCATATCCATCATGTCCGGTCCGCCATTCTGTTAAGATCTCCACATCGCCGCTGTAGTTATTTTATCGTGTATAAACTTTATAAGGGTAACGTTACGACCATTCTTTCATTTCAGTACGGTTACCAACAACCAATAGAGAACGACTATGACAATATAAATTTTATGATTCTTAGTACACATGGCATACTAAAATTGTTTATATCAAATAGGGGTGATATTGGATGGCCAAACTTCCATTAATTTTATAGTGGATCTCTTGTCCTTATATGTAAGTAATATTAACCATAAATTCGTGAATTTTATATTGTAATCGAGCATATCATCAGATGGATGAGAAATTAAAGATTATGGTGGAAGTTATCAAAAAATCTCGGACTGGTATACAACTAGCCAATTTTTTCTTCGATATCGTTATCGTGTATATCAAGACTCTGGGTGATTAAATATCAAATACATTGATTTTATCCTACAACTTTGCGGAATTCCTCGATTTCGGCTAAACAATACGGATATAACGATAAAGAGACGTTAAACGAATTGGGCAAAGTTGTTGTAGAAACATCGTAATGTCGCATCTATTCTTCACAATTTTTACGATCTTTTTCCTTAAAAAAAAATAAATAAAACAAATTTTATTCCTGTTATTCAACAAAAATGATTTATTGTACAGTCTGTATAGTTTTTCTGTGTGTGAAGCATTTAGACCGCAACTACCCTTTTGCAATGTTAACCAGGAAGCCTTTGGTGTATTCTTTATAATTTATGGAAGGACAAACGTCTCACGTTAGTCGTAAACATAAAAATACTATAAAAAAACAAACCACACACACACACACACACACAAATGCATATTGACAAAACGTAACCAATAGTGCAACTAAGCTGTTATTGCTTCAAATATAAGATGGTGGGTTTGAGAAATGTCGGTGAGAATTTTTTTTGTTACGCTATTATTGTGTTTTGTTAGACCCCCCCAAAAAAAAACAAGTTGAAAAGATGACTTTGAAAGGTATGAACAATTAAAATTAAGATTCTTTTTGGCAAAATTGAATTTATTTTGTTCACATTTACATTCAATTTGAAAGCTACAGAGAAATCAAACATATCATGTATGTACTATATTTGTTATATTTACAATACAATTGTGTTATTTTGAGGAATTGTTGTTAAGACTAGATATCTTGTATCGATTTCTAGCGCTTACACAAATATTTCAAAACAAAAGCTTCTTTATTGGATCTAAATTTGTTAATTTTAATTATCGATGTATTGAAGTTTTTACTGCTATTGTATTAATCAATAAATTTCAACACAATTTGGGTAATGGACATTAAGTGATTCTGTACACAACGTCGCTTCATCTGCTTGTGCCAATACAAGAAAATTACACAATAAGTCTAAGCTCTTCGAAATTGCGCTATCTACAAAGAAATTTGTAAAATCAAAGAGATAAACTCGATATACTCAAATTTTGGTAAGATGATTAACTGCAGAGCTAATTATCATAGTATTCCAAGCGTTTTTTTGCTTCTATGATTTGATCTTCAATCAGATTTCTATTAATATTCACTCTAAACAAAATATGTTTTGCTTGTCTCATTCAAAGACATGTCGGATTTTCTTAAGCAGTATTGGTTTTGGAAAAGCTTTTAATTTGCTTGATTCAATCACAAGACATCACTGATTCCTTCGTATTTTTGCAATATAGATAAGAAGTGTTGCAAGTCAAAATTTAACGATTAATTTGATCCAGTTGGAAGTTTATCGCCTAATAAACGAAAAGAAACAGGTCATAAATTAAAATGTTAATTAACGACTCTGTCGACAATAAAAACGTATCAACAATCTTCTTTAAAAACTGTACTATGAGCAACAGTCGTCAATGATGTTCCAAGGCCTTAGAATTTTTTTATTGTAATATAATAAGTACATAGGCCCTACAAGTTTTAATAGAATTAATGAGAACCCATCTAACTAGGCGAAAGCACACGTTAATTACGGGAAAATCGAGGAAAAAGAGAAAAGTTGATTCTGATCAACTGGAAATCGTCGTTTCACTTTTTTTGCAATTGTAAGAATGTTTTGCGAATGTTCTTTGTTTCAGTCAAAGTTTTATTGGTACGACTTCAACAACATTTTGATTAACCAACGTATATTTATATCAATGGATAATTAGTCATCACATTTGAATCAATTTTTAATTGATAAAAAAGACTAAAACCGCACTTTTAGGGTTGTTGATGAATTAACCGAATTGTGGAAGCCGTCCCTGTTCCATCGCCATAAATAAAATCGATATCAACCGAAGCTTTATTGGAGCTTTTTCAGGCAACCATTGGAAAAGAGGCGTGGTAACCGAAACGCATGAAATCAACACCACATTCCCATTGTCAAAAAGGGTAGATTAACAGAACCGGACTAAATTCAAATTGAAACACTCTAAATTTTGAAAATTAATCAAAACAATTCTCACACACTCACAATTAATCTATAACTAAAAAAAAAATGACAATGATTAATTACTCACCAAAATCCAAGAAAATCGTCAATCGTCTTGTTGATAAACATTTACTTTTATAACAATTTTTTTGTTTGTTTTCTCGTTAGAATCCAACGATATTTTATAATGTCTAATTATTTTACAGAACTTAGAGCCACTGACCGATGTTAGTGTGAACAGTGAAACGTCAAGAAATCGACTAACAACTTTAATTTAACTCTTTTACAGAAATAGGAGCTTAACTATTTATAGGGCACGTATTTTCAATGTATTCTATTCCAGATAAAAATGCTCATAAAATTTCCAATAACTTTAGAAAAATAAGTTTTAAAAGTAACAATAACGAGGCCACGAAGCTCGTAAAACCAACACATAGAATAGGTATCCAACATATTGCTAGTGATAGTAAAACATAAAACGATTGTAATAATAGAAGGAAGCACAACACAATTTGTATATTTCTCTTAGACTTTTTTTCAGTTTAATTATCGTCAAGGATGTGTGTAACAACAATAAAACACTTTGTTGTATTCTATAAAGTTTATTTATTTGTTAAATAATGGCAGCTATGTATTTGTAATGAATCAATCAAGAAAAGTGTACCTATATAAGTGAGTGATTGTTTAAAAAAGAAATTTTTGGAAAATTTATAAAGCTCTGATGGTGCGCGCATGTTATCGTAACGAAATCAATAGCGGAGGCTTCAAACTGAAAGTGAGCTTTTCGCACTTTTACTGAAATCCACTGGAGGTCGCCCATCTCACTGCTCAAATTCCAACACAATCGAAAAGATGTCGCTTTACAAATTGCTCCATTTAAATAATAAAAAACAAACTATATTTGATTTTATAGAGGCATTAGATTTTATGAATTGTATTCAATTCATTACAATCTACAATAAACATTTATTTGCTTCATTTTTAACATGTATGAACGATATAAAAATTTACAATTTTCCCACAGTAAAATATTTATTTAATCGAAAACCGAAATGTTAAAATGATAGTTGAAGAACCGATTATTCTTGAGAGATAAATAGGAAATTTCTTATCGTCACTGGTTTTTTTTAACTTTAACCAAAGCAATTTTAGATAAAAATGATTCAAAACGAAAACGTATAATAAAAACAAACTCCAAGGGTTGTTCGTCCGATTGTCATAAAAATGTTGATGGACGATAGTAATTTCTGAATCTTTTATTACAGCTATGCTACCGAACGGAAAGCTATAATTGCAGTTTTTTTTCTGTTTTCTTCCTCCACCTCATCCTGCTATTTCTATAGACTATAATAAATATGTAACTAAATAACTATTATCCTACAGATTGCTTCATAAATTTCTTTGCAAAAACTACAAATTATATGGAATAAACAATGTAGGCTTTTTTTGGATTATTTTTGCAAAATTGACGTTATTAAACTAATGGGATAACGGCAACAAGGAGGAATGTTAACTTCACTAGTAGTTGTTGAAGGGGTGGCGTTTTTAATATATTGTTTACGGAGGTTTTATGATGGAATGTGTAAAGATACATAAAATTAGCATGAGAATACATATTCCAGCAGCAGTCTTACTGTATTTACTGCCCTTTTATACCACTGTTACGAGGTCGTCATATCATATAACGCCCTATGAATACGAGAACATCTCGTGCTTCTACATGGTTTTCCACTTTTTTTTTAAAGTTATATTTCACTCTTGATATCATTAATCTATATTTGATGAATTCCCTGATTTTTCCGAACAGAAAATAGTTCATTTTCTGATGTGTGACTATGATCATCGTCAATAGTACCGTCGGTACATCCGAAATGCCACCCCTAAAGTTGTATTTTATTCTTACAATCGACTCCAGCTCTTATTCACACCATCTAACAGTTTGGAAAATTCATAAAAATAATGCCAGAAACTCGTTTCAATATAAAAACTTCAAATGACCCCATTAAACTAAGATAAAGGCTTCAATTTATATGGAAAGCTCTGTTTTAAAACTTTTACCATAAATTCAGCGTGGCTCAAAAAGTGAGAAATTTAATTAAAATCCATTTAACATCCCTTAGTTGTGTTGACACAGATAATCATTCTTTTATTTTTAGCCCTCGTGTGTGTGTGTGTAGTTTGTTGATGTTTTTTTTGGTTTCAACTTGTGGGTGTGTGCACGCCTGTGTAGAAGTGCGTACGGTTCCCATCTTATTTTGTTTCTTTTTTTTTATTATTATTTTTAGTCGAGCTCAACGGAGCGCATTTAAGCTGTTTCAATTTCCAAGTTTATGGCAAACATCCCCTATAGTCGTTTAAGTTTCGGGTATCGCCTTTCCTTTCCTGTTTTCTTTTGCCAGACGTGACGGGATACGAAGCTGTTTAGACTGTGACCGTCACTGTATTGTTTGAAAAATCAATAAAAGCAAATTAGCCCCATTTTATCCACTAACATCTCCACCAATCACCTTAATTTATTTCAGAATTACTAAAAAAAATCCAATAATTTAGTGTTTGGAAGTCGAGTATGCTTATTATTATTAATGTAGTTAGAATGTTGTTTATACTGAAAATACAGTGAGATAATAAAATCGTTTTCAGTTGATTGTTAACTGGTGGATGTTTCGTTGATGAGTATTTTACTCGCGTAAACACTATAAGAGTCTAAAAATGGTCACATTCTAATAGGTAAAGGATAATGCTGAAAAGGGATGGTGGCTGGAGCTTTGGTTTAGTACTTCCGCTCAAGTGGTTCACGATTGCAAGTTTGCGTGCGTCATCACTGTACGATCATATAACTAAAACTGGAATTGTTTCAATCCTGACGACTTTACCATAAAAATAAAAACGCCTACATTTAAAACTTGAATGTTGTTTAATTTGTTGTATATATAGGTATTTCATTGAATAAAACAAAATGATTGTTTTAAGCCTACAATTCAAATAAATCTGCAAATAATTAATTTTTCAATGTATTTATTATTGAATAAATGCTGTAATGAATGCAATAGCTTACTGACTTTAGCAGGGAACAAAAGCTGTATTGTTTTCTGATAATATTTATTACAGCAATTCATTATAATGTGAAAAGATTTTGAATTTGGCTCATGAATATTTATTATTTAAAATGGACACTCTTATGAATATTTTTTTATTACAATGAATGCAGGAAAGTTTACCTTGGGATTTAATGGTTTTTGAAACATATTAGGATCTCGATTATTTCCAGTATTATCATGTAAATAATGGACATGACGGCATATTTTAAAAGCCTCACTAACTTGCTCTAAAAGTCATTACATGTTATCTTAACACAATTATTTCTAGCTTTTTTATGATTTTCTATATGTAGTTTTATGAATATTCCTGCTAATTACAGCTATTTGCGTTATAATAGAGCTACCAGAAATTTTCCATTAAATAATGCAGGTTGATTTTGCCCGATTCGATATTACTGTAGGTACGTATGTATTGGAGTCAATTCACGTTTCTCATATAAAAATTTCAGTATGCAAATAACGTTAAAAATGCTATTATTTATGTTAGTGAGTTGACAATTGAGGATTTACATTGTTGCAGAAGGCATTTTTTTAAATATCGGACATTTTCATTGGTTTATTGTTACTTTAATTACTTGCCTGTTCTGTGATTCTCATCCTATTATCGTTGGTAATATCATCAATTTTGTATATGGGATGAACATAAAGCAATTGCGGCAACGTTACTAATCAAACAACATTTCGTTAGTTATAGTCAGTTTTCTCTTATCTCCGAGAAAAGTCGGTCTTCAATTTATGGTTTTCTTATATTTGCTGTATAATAGAACTATCTACAGATAGAAGCTAGACGTGAGACTTAGACGTTGCCACGATTTTTAGAGTACTTCTTTTGGCGTAAACAGTATACAAAAAATTCGAAAAAAAAGCATATACTTATCTATTTGAGCGTTTTATGTATGCATTTTATGTTCTAATTTACATTCTGGTGTATAAGAGTTGAAATATAAATTCGAGAGAAACCAGTGATTTGTTTACGTATTAACAGGAAACACGCTCAGCCATCGGTGCTTAGATCTCGAATACACGCACTGAAAGAGGATTTCTGTTCTCACACAAGTTTATAACTCAAGTAATTTGATGTGGAAAGAAACTGAAATTTATCTAAGGCCTGGTTTTCACAGGCGAGAAATTCTCGTCTAGCAGAAACGTAGTTTTAAATTAAATAAATAATTATTTACGGAATTTAACCATTGGAAAATTGCAGTTTTTTTTCAAGATAATTGAAGCAAACTTACTCGATTAGTATTGAACGCAATTGAATAACAATTTTTTTCCTCTTTGATACTGTAATTTGAACAAGTGACGTATTTCAAATGACGGCTTGAAGAAACTGTTCTTCTTTTCGAAAAATTTGATGTTACACTTACTATTCTAATAATTAGCCACTGAAATTGATAGACAAGTTGACATTTTCACGTATTTTTTATTTGAAATTAACAAGCAATAAGTTAAAGCTATAACAACATCATCGTAATCATAAAATAGTCGCAATAAGCTAACAACCACAAAACATAATAAAAAGAAACAACAACAGCAACAACAACAACAACAACAACAACAAGAAAAACAAAAGACAGAAACTGTAAAATAATAAGAAAACAGAGTGAACGAACAACTCTAAAAAAACATTAAATGGACATAAAATAATTTTGCTCGTGCCTTCAACTATACGACATTCCTCTTCTTCTTCTTCTTCTTCTCATTATTATTATTATTATTATTGCTATGATTTTACCACATTGAAATAAATTATCCACAATGTAGTCAAGTTATAGTAACCTATTTTTTTTTATGAAGTGTTGCAAGTCATAAACATAGTTGAACGTATAAATCGAACTATCACAACCACAAATGAATATTTAAAACAGGTCTTATGGAAAACAATTCAAATTTGAGCTAATTAAAAACGACCTATTTTGAAATATTATTTTTACAAATGTTTCGAAAATCTCGTATGTCTATAAGATTGTTTGAATGCCTCGAAAAAAAAATTTCGAAAAATAATCCAATTATTTATGACTTGTAATAAAAAACGTACGGTAATGTTATTCGAAAGACATGTATGCAAATGGCCTCAACCATATTTTATAGCCACAAAACTTTCTTGTTCTTCAAGCGACATGTCAAGATATAAAACTATCACCTGATATAATTGCCTGTCGAAGACGCCTCTGCCTTCAGATATTATCCATTCTTCTGTATGTCCATCTAAGACGTTCGTGTAGAAGAATGGATGATCGTACATCTTATAAATAATAAATTAATCGTAGCAACAACGAAACGAAACAGGTTTGTTTACATAAATCAGAATTCCAGTCTTCCATTAAAGGTTTTTATTTATTATTAACTTTTCTTCTATTTTTTTCTTTTTTTTAATAAACATATATTTTAAATAAATTATTATGTTATCTGATCGTTTCGGAATGTTTGACATTTATTGTGGACAAGCCAACTCCTATTTCATTTCATTCGACCAATGTGGATGGACAGTTGTTAAAATATATTTGAAGAGTTTTATTTCCCCATTTTTTTCCCTTTTTAATTAAAAATCTTAATCATTTTTATCCATCTCAACGAAAATAAACATAAATTGGAATTCATTTTGCCTTAAGCAAACTGTTAAATTGGAATGCTTGTAAATTTACAAATCCCTCTCCTATTCCTTTATAGATATTAGCTGTTGGTGCAATTCCAAATAGAGGAGGTTAGATTCAATTAAATCATGCCCATAGTTTGCCATATAAGAGGGTAGAGACATGGATGTTGATTGAATATTACATTAAGCTAGTTATCAGTTGATTACTTACAACGTAACTGGCACGTTTCGTATGGATCCGTTTTTAACGATTATTGATTTTATATGAATCTCCACACACATGTAAGGATGAGGGATAAATCATTGTGGAGGGTGTGAAACGATAAGACGTTCCTTTAAAATGATCAACTTCTTGGTTCAAGATCAATACCGAAATTTTTATTGCTGAACATTCATTAGATTCACGCAAATTGTGCTTCTAAATAAATTAACGTTTGACTATTCACGAACGTTCTGAATGACTTTTATATCCCGACTTAAGTACATAAATAATAAACGAGGAGCCATTTGAAATGGAATAATATTTTTTTGTGTTAATATGAATTATCTCAAAGGACCTACGTTCTATTTAAAATGATTTACAACATAACTTTATATACAATTTACTATGTTTAATGATGTGCGAAACTATAACAGCCTATAAGTGAGATATTCTGTGACTACATGTAGATGTAACTATTACATTTCTTCCACTTTTGGAGGCGATCCTTGTTCATATTTTATTATAAAAGATTTCTATACAATATTAATATTTATATATATTTTTTTATTTATTCTTGATGCTTCCATATGCGTGTCTGTATAATTTAAAAGAAACTGGTCGGCCCCTTCACGAACAACCAGCTGTCACATATTTTATTGAGCCCCTCCTTGAAAATCCTGCTGCCATCGAACAACAACGAAAACAACAACACAGCCTCACAGATTAGGTTCCATTTCGTTTTATATTTTTCGAAAACTTTGTCGGTAAAGTTAATTTAAAATACCAGAATTGATAATCGTTGAATTTTGTTCAGATAATTGGCAGACGAATTTTTTTTAGATATTTCGATAATTAGAGCTTCATCAGGAAATTTACTGCATTGTTCTTCATCGTAATCTCGATCCTGCTCTTAGTTGATCATATCTGCAAAAAAAAATTAAGTTAGCTCATAAGTCTCTGAGTCGAACACTTATTATTTCTTCCATTTGTTTATTTCTTTTAGCATAGTTTGAGGCGCGTCACGATAGAATCTAGATTACTATGTGGCTTACAAACCAGGTTTACTTATACAGAAAAGAATTTTCGGTCATTAGTCATTTATTCAGAGAAATGGCAATTCCAGGAATTTTTATGATTTCTAACTTCAATCATATGATGCAGTTTTTCTAAGATTCTGCTGTAATTTTAGTTGATTCATGTAGAAAAATAGCAGGATTTAATACCTATGTTGTTTTTGTGTGGAATTTCATCGATAATTTTATTGTACAACAATTGTAAACACGAATTTGTGTAGGTGTACTTAGAGATCAGAATATGTACCGGAAAAATTCGAATCATTTCGTTAAATTGATACTACAAAACAAACAATTTTAATGGTTTGATTCAGCTATTTAAACAAAATCACGAAACATAAATATGCTCAAGGATATTTCATCTATTTCACCAAGTCAATTTTTGCTACACAACGGACAACAAAGTTAGTTTATTTCATATTTGGCTGACATTTGGTTTAGAAGTTACTCAGTAGTTCAAGAGAAGCCGTACCTAGAAAAATATTGAAATATTGTCACTTGATGACTTAACAGTTTTAATTCTATACAATTTTTGGCAGTTTGTAAAAATCTGCAGCACAATAAGTAATTTAGGAAAAATTTATAATCAATCTTCATGATATATGTACAAGGTTTTACAATTTAATTATAAAGCGAAATTCACCGCCGCCAACTTAAATTTTATAGTACATAGTTCACCAATAATTCTTCTACTGGATTTAAGTGCGATTAGATACAATGTAGCAATATTACTTAAGCTACAATATACAATAACGCAGACCATAGTAAATAGCCGACTAAAACGTTTACAACACCACATCAAGTGCACATATCGCAATTAATTATCCTAAAGCTTCTCTGTTGTTTTACTATCAAAACTATTTTCGATTACTTCGATTTTATGGAATTTCACGGAGTTTCTGTTTTTTTTTTATGTAAAATTTTTGAGTTTATTGGGCAGTAGTGCGTGCGTATTTGAACAATAACAGAGACACGACAGAGAATACGGAAATATCCAAAAATTTCGGTACCAGTTGTTGAGCAAAAAATCGGTTTCAAATTCGAAACGAAAGCGAAAGTTGTTTGGATTTGAATTGCAATGCCATAAAAGTTTTGTGTATAAGAAGAAACAGGGTACTCGGAGTGTTGTAAAAATAAATTGTAGCGAATTGCTCTACATATAAAATAAAGGGTTGACCACAAAAAGGGTTAGAGGACTACTGTATAGTTTTCTTGGAAAAAATCCACCGACACACATACACACACACATATTTTTTCTGCTACTGTCTTTATTTATGTTTTATATAGGAGTGTTTTTGCAAAATATTTATTTGGGAATTCTTTTTTTCTTTCGTTTAGTGTGCCGACAATATGGTGTTATTTACACCTCACGCTTTGCTGTATGCTCTGTAAATATTTGAAAAATAAAATAGATTTTGAATTATTCACACTATATTATAAACATAAATTATATGAATTAATGTATTATTTTTAAATAATTAGGTACAATGACAATTTTTGATTTCTCGATCTCTTGACATTCTCTTAACATTTCAAGATATAAAAGGGAGAATTTAGTGCACGACTTTTACGACCAGCAATTCAATATGGTATGAAGATTTATTATTGTGGCTTTTATCGTAACCAGAAAAAATATTTTTGTATATATGTATCCATATATGTAAATATATGTGTGTGTGTGTGCGTGTCGATTAAGTATCCAACATCAATTCTCATTATTCCACTATAAGAGAATTTATCTTTGGTCCAAGATTTTTTAGTTGAATAAACTCAAGTCTGTGTGAGTGAGTGAATTGTTTCTGTTTGAAGTTGGACGGCGGATGTGATGAGCAAGACAATTCAACTAACGAAATAGGAAAAAAGAAGAGTTCGCCGAAAGAGGTAAAGCGGCTTACACAACTAATTAGCACATCTATACGAAATTCCGAACCATCTGTGTGTGTGTTGGAGTCGTCTTGGTTTCTTTCTCGGCCCCAACGAAAAAGGGTTTCTGTTATTATATCGTTTTTATGTTAACTTCAGCTGTTATATTTGAATACACATTCAAGTCCGAACTAAAGAACTTATTCTTTTATATCACACTGTCGCGATAAGTCTAAAGATGTGTTGTTGTTGTTGTTGTTATTATTATTATTATTTTGTCGTCTAAATGTGTAACGCCAAAACAAGGGTACCATTTGTTTAGATATTTGTCTTCAACAGTTTACCAAATAAAGTAAATGTAAATTATTTATACAAGTACAAAATGAAGTTTGTGAGTAAGAGCCAAACATGTGTTTATATAAACTGTGAAACAAGTAATATGTTGTGTCCATGTTGCCAAAAGAAGATCATTTATCGACGTTTATTTGTAAATTCAGAAACTGAAGAAGGCGGTTTCGTCTAAAGACCAACATGGTAAGTTGAAATAATTTTTGATACGCCATTTTATATACAAATTTATATCGCATTTAAAACATGTTAAATGCCAATTTAATTGTTTAATAATATCGTAAATAACAAATTAATGATTGTGCGTCCCATAAATAAAATTGATTTAATTTTTATATACTCAACAATCGCATTTATATACTTATTGTTATAAGATAGTTATGTAATATACGTGTAAATAATTATTTTGTTTCAAGTTTAAATAAAATGGGATTTCATTTTAATTTTATTAGATTGGTAATTTCCTTCGGTATATTTGATGTTCAACTACTGTTTTAAGTATTGCACATTTTATTTTTATCACTTCACTATACTCAATACAACAAATATAATTCGTTTTGTTTTTAAAAACATTAGTGTTAATTGGTCCATATGTGTGTCGGTTTTGATGGGTTAAATTATATTAACGTTTTTTTTTTACAATTGTTTAAATTATTTCCAATGATTTATGATACGTTCCAGTGTGCGGTGATGTGATGATAGGATTTTAAATTATTATTGAAAAGTTGTTATTTTCAAAGGGTTGGTTTGTGTCACATCTACACTCATTTATTTCCAATATTTACGTAAAGTTTGAGCTCTGCATACCATGGTCGGATTGTTGTACCTGAAAATAAATATCTTGAGTCCTTGAACGTCAGTAAAATTTCCATATTTTTATACAAGAAGCCGTTCCATTTACGTGTCGATACACTCCCTTATCTTACAGAAAAGGGGAGAAAAGCTTCTAGCATTTATTAGATAACTTCTAACACACGTGAGCATGCTTTTGTTATCCAGGATCTGGCACCAATTGATCCGCATGTTGTTGATATGCAAAAATTGTTTGATTTTTGAATTAGACCCACGGACTAAGAAAACACTCTGCTTCGATTAAAAGTACTAAACTTCAAATGATTGGTGATGTAAATTTTGGTATTTAACAACGATAATTTGCACTTTGCTGTAGTATGGGATAGCTAAAGTGGAAATTCAAGCTAATAACAACTACTTAAACTTAACCTTAAGCCTTATGTTATCTCCTACGGGCTCGATAAATACGCCTTGGGATCTTTGTAATTTTGACAGAGGTCAACCAATGCCAGGAGGTCGATGGAGAAAACTAGAGAGGTCGATAGGTACTGTACTTTTCCAAAATTTCCGAAAAACGAAATATTTCCATTATTTGTCTGGAGGTGAAAAGTTTGAACTTTTACCTATTTACATTGGGTTAGGTAAAGCGTGTCAGGCCGGTGGAAAATTAGCTTTCTCTAATCAAATAACTGTTACATAGTAAGCTAATGCAAATTTAAGACTCAACAACGGTTTCAGGCATTTCCTGATTGGGAATGTCCTGGGATTTCGTTGACCAGCCGACAGTCGGTATCTAGATTTCACAAAGGAAATTGTTAAGGACACATTCAAGTATCAAAATGTAGCTTGAACTTGACAGTAAATAGTTATTATCACATTGGTTTTTCGCACAATCGGTTTCTCTGTTCGTTTTGCTCAAATAAAAATAGGTAATTTCCAATAATAAATCACCTTCGTTGTTCTCTATTTATTATGTAGAAGCCGTTAAAGATTTTATAATTACATAAATAAATATTTAAAGATTTCGCTAAGAAATAATAGCAAATATGGGATTTGTAGTGACAATTATTAGTTTATTTTTAATTCGAGTTAATAAATATTGAAAAGTGCAATAAAATTATGATAATCGTGCATGTATGTATATTCTATCTAGTCGTACATTTTTATATTCTAGTAATAAATAATCTCGTAATTAAAATTAAAGTCAGAAATAATTTATACGAGTTTGATACGTACTTGTCTATTTTAATGAGCACGTTTCGATTGAATGCATTTAATATTTGAAGAATCCAAAAATTCTGCTATTTCGAGTCTGTAACTGAACAATAAATACGCCAGTATGGAGTCTCCAGAATCCGGTGAGGCAGATTATCGGTTGCCCCGGCAATGCTTGGCGGTCGATATTCGGTGTTTGGTCCTCATTGGTCCGTCGGTAAAGGCACACTGTCACTGTTGATGTACGACCAGAATACAGGAACTCCTTGGAAACCTGAAATTCAAGAATGGCTCTCAAACATAAAAAACTTCAAACAATTACAAAAAAAATAAATAAGCGATTACACTCAATATTCTATTATTTGTTTATTTGTAAAAAAATTGAATATTGGTAAAATTGATAAGTATACGCATAAATTATTAAATGTCTACGCTTTATTATGGATATCAGGAATTTGGTTTTATGTTTTGCTAAGAAGTAAATTGATCAATACAAAAAGGAAAGAAAAACAAAGCCGGTCAGGACATTTGGCACCAGTCGTAAAAATCTGTTTTATTGTAGATGAGACACATCCCTTCTCTATTAGATAATAATATTAGATCTATCTTAATAGGAAGGCGTAGTTTGGCCCTTAAATTACCCTTAATTAAAAGATTGAGAAAGATTTCTTCTGTTTGTTTTGGCCTATTTCTAAAATTGGAGTATTTCACATAATTTCACCATTTTTTTTTCATAAATCATTCCTGGATAATCTCGTATTACCTATTTGTATATTTAAAAAGAATAATAAACGTCGCTATAATAGAACAAGAAAAGAAAGAAACTACTATATAAACATCAGTCTAAAACGTGTTCAATATTATTTACGTTGGCATGAGATAGTTTAAACAAAGTCCCGTGAAAGTCAACAGCGAAAACTAAATAAACATAACGTCTAGGAGGGTTTCGGTAAATCTTTTGACATTAAAATTATACCTCTATCACCAATTTGCATCACGTTCAAATTTTCAGTTAGATACGTATTTGTTTCAAAATTTCATTTAGGTATGTGATTTCTTTTGAATCTCATTAACATATACTTCATTATCTCTGAAATACACCTGTAGCCAGTGGACATGTCGTCTATTCTGTTTAGGTATCAATAATGGAACGTTTCAGGTCAATTTATAGCTGAAGTTGATGAAGGAACAAAGATAATGTTTAAATTACAATTGCTTCTATAAATCATTGAGAATGTTAGATTTTGTGTGGGTATAATCTTTATGTAAATGAATTTTAGAAAACAAAATTTGAGAATTTGTGGATGTCAATAGAAAATGGAAGATTTATTACAGAGATCTATTATTATTCTAATGTCTTACTAGAAATAGAAGACATTTGAGAAAGAAATGGTTCAATGGTTCAGGCGCTCAATGTTCCGGAATTGATTATCAAATCATTGCTCAAATCTGTTTTTCTAGAGAGACAATTGATTTAGAATAGAGTTATTCTAATAGAAACGGTACTTAGTTGATAAGTGAGTGGTATTCTCAAATAGTCACAATGTCAATCTCTTCCTCTCTTCATTACTATATGCTGTGGTTCATACCAAAATGAGTCCGTTATTTAGTAACGAGCTGATGTTGAGAATCATCTTTTGCAAGCAATAAATATACCTGCGTTACTGCTGCAACGTTAATTCAGCAGCTTCTGGTAACCATAGTAAGACAGCCAGTATTTTAGAAGGCACTTCTTGCGGCAAATAAAATTGATTAACGATCGAAAAGTAGAAGGAAAATAATTTTTTAGTTTATCCGCCAAAAACTGACGATTTTTCTTGGTGCTTCATATGAGCAAAAACATGATATCATCTTTGATCCAATGTCATCGTAAGGGGTGTTAATAGCGATTCAAAACAAATTTTTTGCTAATTTAGACCGGCAAAACAATATAACAAAATATTTGTCGGCTCAGGTTGATGAAGTTTTTGTTGTATTCTACAAATTTGTAACTTACTATCTACCCATTTGTTAGTGTCATAAAATTTTGGCATATTTTGCTGGTACTACTGGACGTTTGTGAAGTGTTGTTCAGGTATTAGCAGTGGCACACTTACGCACACGTTGTGGCCGCACTGGGTCCCCTCAATTCTTATTCAAGATCGTATAATTTTCGCTATTTAATATCGACTTTTTGGCAATGTCAAAATAATCTACAAAGGCTCTTGTACAATCAAAAAACAATTAAATATTGTCCTTTAGATTCTTGAGATACTGATTAATTTCATCCACGAATTAGCGAAATATACTTTTTTTCAGCAATACGGTAAACAAAGACTGATTAACCGATGAAAGACATCTACAAGTCTAAAAAGTTCTTGTCTGAATTCTTTTTGAGATGATCGTATCTTTTAATCAGTCCAACAAATCTTTAGCTTTATTTTGCAAATATCCCATTTCTCTAATAAGTCTATCGAAGCCTTAGTTGATATATCGATTTTAAACAAACAATATCCCTTTTTGGGAATCCTTTAATTTCGTCACTAGAATTTCTAACATAATAATAATTGTAATAGTAACATAAAAACTAAAGTGTCTCTTAACAGTCGACCACTTTATTAAATTGAATAGTAATCTAAAGACCAACAATACTAATAGCGGTAGTAATTCAAAAGACATTTAAAAACAGGTGTCGCGTCTGAAACCAATAAATTAAAAATAACTAATGAATCCAGAAATACCCCTGTATATATATATATATATATATATATATCAATCAGGGGTGCATACCAACCAACTCTTATTTACTACCCTCTACAATAAAATATTTCTTGATAATGGCCGTAACGCATCCATGATACACTTTAACTATTCATTAAACAAAGATAGATTTGATCAAATAGTAAGATCGGTGTGTTGGAGTGAGATGGAGTGGTAATAAAAAAGAAAAATGGAGAAAAGCGCATGTCTTGTAAGCCTGTTACAGTATTCACCGCCGCCCGTACTGGCCGAGCCGATTATAATAGAAATAGAAATGTCTTCTCTCTACAGGAATATTCTCTCTATATAAGCGCAAGCGCTTTCAAGTTGACGTGTGAAGTGTCTTTGGCGGGCGTAACCACTCTTTAACATCAACTGATACCATGAATCTGAAACTTGAATAACAAGTGTATATAAGTGTGTGATAATAGTTTTCTCTAGTAATAGTGAAAATAAAAATTTTTATTAAACATTTTATGGATTCTATTTTTGCTGTTTGTTACATCACAATAGGTGCTCAGTTTAATTCATCTTATTGTAAGTGCATCTTATTTACAACTTTTCAATTTTAATTGACATTTAAATTGTTTTATTGAACAATTCAGTTAGGTTAGACACCATCAATTTTTATTAATGCCATTAATATGATAATTATTAACGACGACCGATTGCATTACGATTTAAAAAATGTTGTTGTTATTTGTAATTGGATCCCCATCAAATTGATCTTGAAATATGCGAAATGCAACGAATCATATCCGTATCAAATTATTCAATTAATAATCGAAAAATAATTCATTTCTATTAAACAAACACCAAACAATGCACACATACAACGATATTCCCATTTCTTATCAATATTATTATCACATATGCACAATTTTTTATTGCAGCATTTACAGTTCGATTGGAAAATTCTTGGTGTGAATTGATATTGTTTTTTTTTATATAAATAACCTGCGACTAATTACACATTCGTAATTACAAAACAAATGTGATAAATCATATCAGCAACTAGATTCTGCCATTAAAACTGTAATATTTTTATTACACCATATATATTAGATATAACACCCTCAGGCTAGGATCTGACATCGATTTTCCGTAATTTCGATTGAAAAAATTAATTAATTAAACAACGCAATTAATTTTGACTTGTTGATGTAAATTGCCTAGTAAATCCGATTGAACAATGTAATATTCCTGTTGATCTAATTAATTTACGTTAATCATGTTGTTAAACAAATGTTATACGTCTAGTCGTAAAAATAATCCAGAAATCAATAATTCCGCAAATTGATTAACTTGATGAACTATTAAACAAAAACAATACGAACAATTAAACAATTATTTACGATTCTATCTAAAATCTATTTATCATATTTGGTAATAATAGAAAGAATTATATTATTGTTTTGGGTGTTTTTTCTTTCTCTAATCCATTTATTTTTAATTTAATAATCATTAATATAATTCCTGAAATTTTATTGAATGTTAATTGGTTTGTGGGATTTTAATTTATTTTGCTTATTAGTCAAGCGAATCTGTTAATTTTTTTGTTGTTTTGTTTTATTGTTTCATTTACATCTAATTAAATACATCCCCTTTAACTGATTACTGATATGAATGTGCTCCAGTTGAACATAAAAGTTAATTAATTTCATAAAGATAGTAATTTGATGAACGTTCTGATTTATTATGGACGTAGTCATTTGTATAATTACATGTCTTTTAATTAAGATTATTCGAATATTAATTAATGAAAATTTCCGCATATTTCGAATATTTTTGTTGTTTGTGTGATTTAGGAATACTAATAGATAGATAGGATATTTATCACATTCTAATCATTCTGGGATTGGATAATTGTTTTTTTTTTAACGAAACAACAAATTTATTTGCGTTATTTCGTGTCATCTGATAAGAGAATTGTAAGTTTCCGCATTCTTAACAGCAACTTTTCCTCACTGATTTTACCGCTAGTGTTTGTAGCTAATCTAACAATAGGGAATGTTTATACAGTGAAAACGTTGATTTTTTTTGTGCTATTCGAGGATAAACGGAATATCTACAGTTTTTATCTAAATGTCGGCTTTACAAATACATTCAATATAAACGCTAGTTTTACCATATTTAGGATATTATCTAACATTCGGTTGATTAACTTGAAAATTCTGCAGTTTATTAGATAAAGGATCATAGTAGGGGTTCTTTTCATACATGTGGGAGCACAATAAAAATGTGTTGTTGGGTCTTAGGAACATTGATTGTAAATCTTGAGCAGTCTCTTCAACAAAGAGATTGGAGTTACAAACAAAAAGCTTATAACATAATGTTGACGATTTAAATATCGACTTGGCTGAAATGGAATAGTTTGCCAAATGAAAGAGTTAGGTTCAATTCCCGTCGGTAGAGCTCGAAACTTTTTCCGAGTGTTTTGTCGAAGAGATTCAAATCACTGAAAATATATGATTTCATTGAATTCCGTTGAATTTTCTGCTTTACAGTCTTACCAAACATTAGATAACATTGTTCTCTAAATCAATATTGAGCGTAGTGTAACAGAATGTGTGAAAAACTTACTTACTTAGCCAAAATAAATTTGAAACAATTACAGAGACCACAATAAGATTAAATAATTTGTTTTATTGTCAAATCACACCCAATTAGAAAATTTAAATATGATTGAATTACTTCATGGGTTATCTGTTTTATTCGATTAATTATTTTTTTTTAGAAAAAAGTTATACGAGATAAGACTTTCAATCCAACTTTTTCTATGGGAGAAAATTAAATTTTTATGGTATTTTTTATAGCGTCATTTAAGAAAGACAGATAGAGGTGTTTTCTAATAAAATTAAAGCCAAATAACTGGAAAATTTTCATTAAAAAGCCTAATTTTGATAGATGGATATTCAAAATTATAATTTTGAAAATATATCGAATTTTCTCTTAGACAATAAAGGCTTCCCATAGATTTTTTTTTAGATATTCTAAATACGGGAACTTCCAAAAATACATTCGTCATTGTTTATGTCAAATTTTCGGTACAACTTTTATAGTGTTTTGCAAAAGTCCTATAAATATAATTGTTTCAGTGTTGATTAGAAAAAGATTAATTTTTGAAAATAGATCTTACACAATCGTTCCACTGATAATTTACCGAGTTTACACGCCTCAAACAATTTTGAACAATTTGAAACGATTTGCCTTCAGATTCTTTACTTTCAGTAGCAAACTGGATTGTTTTTTCTTTCGAATTATAAAAATATATGTCTTTAACGCATAAAACATCTGAAAAAGCTTCGATTTTCAAATTAGATATTTAAGAATTGTTGAATATTTAAATCATAATGGATAGCTTTAGCTATGCTTAGATACAGGTATTTTAAAATTCAGAAGATCAGCAAAGTTCTAACTGTAAAATAACACGTTAAAGCGAGTTGTGATCAAAAATCAATTATTTCAACCTAAAACAAACTTTTCTCTTAGGGAAAATCTCTCTTATTGAAATGAAAATTCATAAATTGAAATGTTAATCCATTTCAAGAAGAAGACTTTTCCAAATATGAACTAGATGCTTGTACAGTTATAATTCAATCGATTTCATACCTTTAAATCGCCAATTAAAAAGAATTGATGTTGTGAATATGCAGGAAATAACATTCCAATTATACAATTTTACCGTTATTACAATCAAAAGAATTATTATTAATAGAAAAGAGACTTACTTGAACTGGAAACCGTCCAGAACGTATAAAACACGTTTGTATGCCGTCAGCAACTTTCAAAATAACCTGACTCAACATAAATGTTGAAGCATTTAAAAGAAAAAAAACAAATGTAACAAAAGCACTCCACTAAAATGGCTTCCTGTATAGGCATTCAAGTTTGACCAATATAAGAAATGACGAATTCCTATTCAATAAAATTAGAACATTCACCAAATATGTTATTAGATGGATAGAAAAACATTAGTTAAATTATTAATAGATAAAATATTTTACGAGATATCTTTATTACAACAATTGTTGGAGTTCAAAATGGAAACATATACACATTTGAATATTGTAACATCAAATATAAACATGCAATAAAACGACTATATCATTGTTTTATGACAGGTATAACAATTAACAGCCCACCAAACGCTAATTATTCTTATTATACCTACCTGTCTACTTGTCTACGACTACCGTTCATCTTTTACAGTCAATTCATATGAATAAATACCTTCTCTAACTATACTATAGGTATATATATCTAGTATTTTTATGGTTGGCCATTTGGAATTTTTATTTGTTTACAGGTTTATTTAACTTTGTTATATTACTATTACCTCTCCTATTAACTATTTACACAATATGAAAAGTGAAAGTATATTAAACACTGACCTGTACCAATAATACACTAACATAATAAATTATGCTATAAAACATTGTTTGCAGCTCTGGTTAGTGAGTAGTTTAAAACGGAATAAAAATTTTTAAGAATGTTTGCTTAAGTGTTTTAAAGTGAAACGCTAATATGCGATTGAATTTATTAATCATATCATTCAATTATTAGTAAATAACCAACATTTTTTTTAAATAATAACGTATCTTTTAAACAAACAAATTTTAGATCCCTCACCCTTTTAACTGTATGTTATCTACATTGGACAGACTATAGTAATTTTCTTAATTGCAAATCCATGTTTGTTTGCCATTTAATCAAGAAAATTCCAGGGTTGTATCAGGTTTATTGTAATAAAAATCTCCCTCTTTTCTAAAATACCAAAAAAAGGCGTGGTTAAAAGCGTTTGGACCCGGCATTTTAGTAATGGCTTCTGTTGACGTCACAGAATCGTATCCAATAGGACCAGACTAGAAATACAACTTGTCCTTCTCTCCTGTTGAGATAAACCATGGAATATTTTTCTATAGTGGGGGTAAATACAGTTAGATAAAGCTAGCATTCTAATTGGTTCAAATAACATTTGAAAGCACTTCATGAAAGTCGTAAATTTTCAGAAAGTATCATTACTGACAGTCGATCGTAAATAATTGTTGTTGTTGTTGTTGTTTGAAATGTTCGTGCTGAATCCCTTTTGGGTCTGCTGGAATTTTAGAGGATCACCGATAGGGGCGCATCCTGGTTTGAAGCTTAGATAACATGAAATTATAGAAAACTGTATAATTGCACAACAACGTCTCTCTGTATAAATAGACATCTATTCAATAGCACGCATTTCTCATACATGTTAATAGTGTAATTAACGAATCCGTATCTATAAAACAATATCTTCGCCTAATTTAGATGAAAATCATCCGAACAAATATTATGAACACGCTGAAAGTACAGTAAACTGTAATTATATGTCTTATAATATGTTAATATGTTCAAATATATGCTTTAATTATTAATTTCAGTCCAAAATAATTTTTCAATTTCAAAATTTGTTGAACATCTAAATCATAGATGTCACTTATATTAGAGTTCTCTGTAATCTTGGTGAATCCTCATGTTCTACTTTCGTATTTTGACGTAAGTGTCGCCACAGTCGCTCACTTCACATCTACAGTACAGCCCACAAATATGTAATACTTTTGTTAGATATTTAAATATGCGATTATTTTGAAGAATTACGTTAGAAAAAATATTGATATGTCGAATAAAAATTAATTTGATATAACGCAAAAATTATTAAGAATTAGTAGTATTTCTTTCAGTTATTAACTGTCCAAGTCTTCTGTATCATTAGAGCATGAAGGATCCCATCTGTTAGCTACTCGCAATAGTTCGATTCGATGAGGAAATGATGGAAATTATGTAGACTTAAGCGTGTGTTAACTCATCGATGTAGGTATAGAGCAAAATTTCCATATTTATAGGTACAATATGACAAACACTGGTCCAACAAATCGACGTATAGGTACTTTAATTTCAATGGCTGCCCTATACGATACCCGATGCTAAATAAGTAGATCCCTGATATTTTAGTATTGCAATCTCTGTAGAGATGGCACTAATACTATTTAAGCTACAGAGCATCTCCGCTAAATTAAAAATAAAGTTGAATATTTTAGAATAATTCAAATGATTAATTAATAAAGTATTAACGATTATTGATTACATTACTAAATTGAACTTTCTCTATTCAGTATTTATATAGAATATAGTAGAAAATTGTCTATTTAGACAATAATGTGGTAAATTTGTTAAAAATCTAATAGTCTTTATATTTAAAAAAAAACAAACGAATTATAAGTAACAATAAATCTAATTTGATTGGTCTTAAAACACAAGATAAAAGCTATTTTTATTACTTATTAACACTATAATCGCATAATTCATAATAAACACCTACTTATATCATCTAATAGACTTCTAAATTACTTCTTTTTGATAGTTTTAATTGTCCCCCATTTGATTCAATAATTTTCCTTAATCAAATCAAATCGATATTTGGTTGATTTGTAAACGAATAGTAATAAATCATTTTTTTTCTCAAACATTTTATGACCCTTTTATTTTATTGTTATTGAAGGTGACTTTTATATCAATTAAAAAAAAATAAACGAAAAAAAAAACTGATTTTAATTTAACGTATTTAGAATATATACAACTATCGTAATATACAAAATTCACCATAAAGTTTTAATAAAACCGGAATTTACGATGTATAATTTAATTAAACTACATACAGAATCTACCCGTATGTATTTCACGTGTTATTTTCCCCAACCCTTTCAATACACCCTCGCCACCACCATTGCTACCGCCACCATATTGGTATCAGATGTAAAGTGAAGATAAGGGTATTCTATTTATAAAACCATGAATCCTATTTGGAAGCTGGGGACTCACAAGCTGGATTAAACTTGGGGCTTTTAATTGCCATCAGTGTCGGCCCACGTTCATTTAATGGCTGCCATGAGTGTCTACATCCCGTCGCTAAAACAGCCATTTCCATGCGACGGTTGAATTTACACTGATCCACTCGTATAACTAAATAGCTTTAGATGGTGGTGTGTTTCATAATAATTTATCTGCACATTCTATGATACAGACATACAACAATGCCAACAACAACAACAGCACCATCCCTAATATACGGACATGTATTAACTTTAAAATAAAAATTTTATATTCCACCGACTGTACAATCATTGCAAAATAACATAAATATAAATTAAACCATAGCCATGTTGGAAATTTGATATAATATTGATGTCTAAATAACCGAACTGAAACGTGATTCACATGAATAATAAGAAAAGGGGATAAGAAACAGGTAGATGGAGAGGCGTCTATTTTTATTCCATTTTTTTTTGTCGTCCAACTAAATGAGATCCTACAGATTATGAATTAATTTACATCGAAATTAACATGTTATTCGAATCAGTGATCATAAAAACTCTTCCATGGGGAATATTTTGCATCGCAGGTGGCCGTAAAATATGGAAATTGTGGATAGACATGATTGAATTTTACATATTTTTTCATAAGATGGCATGCGCACAGTTAAGGTAAACGCAATAGTGTAATGTTAACGTTAAATTGGTAGGTTAAAACAGCGCATCGTTGCAGTATGATTAGAACAAAAGTACGTTCCAGATAATAAACTGAACAATCCTCTTTCAATGTGTATTTGTGGAAATGAAGAGGGCGTTATTCTAAACGGAATTGTAATTAAACACACCCCTTCAAAATAACGATTATAGTCGCAATTACATTTATGCAGACTAACCCTTTGATGTATTTTAAAGGTTTGATTATCTCCACCCTCCATGAAGATTACTTTATCATCCTGTAATATCAATTTTATTAATGTTAAACTCTTATCGACTTCAAGTAATCAGTAAAGCAAGTTGTACGATGAAAAATAATGCAGCAGAGATGGCCAAAACTTTAGTAGTAACTGTATATCAGTAGATATACAGTTCCAAACAACCCCCTATAAACATAACTAAGTTAATTTAGTGTAAGACATAAAATGGAACTTCTGGGTCATCGAGAGAATCTCTTCGTTCTCGTTAAGTTTTTGGTGGAATTTCATTTTCGTTAAAACGTTACAGAATTTTATATCCAATTCCCTTCACCCTTTGTTATTTCGTTTTACGCACTATGCAAACTTGATATTAATATAAAATAGTGGCTGATTTAAATGAAATTCAAAGACGAATATCTTGTTTAGACTTTTATTACCAACGTTTTCTAAACGTTGAGGAGCATGTTCAAGTGGCTCGGCTGTTCAACTTGTAAGAATTTTATTGGATAAGTTTAATTTTATTGCCAAAGATATACAATACACGATTTCAGGAATAAATTACAATATTTATTGCGAAGATTACAAAGTATTTTCAATTTAAACATAAAAACAACAACACATAAAAATGTTGTACAGTGATCTGAAACGCAGCAGTAGTGTTGTATGCAAAATTTTAATTATCATTAGTAGTAATAGAGTCTAAAGGAACGTATTAAAACATTCAAAAACGAATTTCGGTCGGTTTTTCTTCGGTGAACATTCATATTATTCATGAGCTTTAAACAAGTTTTCATGTCATTTTGATGCCGTCCCTTGGGAAATTTTCGTCACTATTTCTATACAAAATTATTAAGAAATATTCAGGTTTCGGTGGAGTTCTGTTGATGATAAAGATAGTGGTGAAAGATTATTCTTTTCGGTATTTTCTCACATAGATCTGTCACAATGCTGAACAAATTTATATGGCATATCCTTTTGAATTGTTAGCTTTTCGTCGATTTTTAATGCCAGTTGACCCTCAAACACCCTTGTTGTAGACCACAATTTATCAGATTATCCTTGGCTTTTCGGTTTGATGTCTTGTCATATAGTTTTGTTCGGTGTTAACCGTTAAAAACTTGAATTTTGTATAAAGTTTAAAACGAAAAATATCGCCTACATTTTACTGAAAGTCAATTTTTTGATAGTGGTGAATTTTATAACATTTATAAAATTGCCGTCCAACTATACCGAATATGGCGGTACTAATCATAAAAATATAAAAGAAAATGCAGTACAAAAGCCTGCATGAACGTATGTACTAAAGTACAACAACAATCTTTCGCGTTCCATACATAAGTTAAATACATCAATGTTTCGCATGAAATCACCAAAGCGTCATTGACTCGCCATTCTTATCTATTACAATATTAAAGGGTTCGCTTTTGCAAGTCGCGTTACGTGTAGAACGAATTTTTATAGAAAAATAATCGTCTGTGTTATTATTGCCAATGTTGGAAAGAAAAACCCCAGGAGCCAAGCGGGCGACTGGCTCGTAAAACTTGAAAGGAGAAGAGGAAAGCAAAAAAAAACGAGCGAACCGAGAAACGAACAAAATACGGTTATGCTGCAAAAATAGATCAAGTCTCAGCAAAATATATATTTTCTTCTATTAGGGCTGATATTTATGTGTGTGTATGTGTGTTATTTCAGATGTTGTGTTGGATAATACAGTTTATATTCAGATATTACACCGGAAAAGAAACACAAATAAAAATAGATGATACTTTTAAAGAAATTGTTTTCCAACGGGGGAAAATCAATACGAAATTTAGAAAAATTGCTGGCAGAATAGATGCGAAATAGGATTATGTCTTTTTATATATTTAGGAGGGTCTTATTAGTCGGCCTGATAATTTTATTATCTAGATATGAAGTTTGCTTGACGAATTGGAAACAAGTCGTAAATAAAACAAACAATATTTTCTCATAGCTCCCATGATATCGTTCAAATCTAACTGTGTTCAATAATAAAATAAATTTCACATCCAAAACTGTCAAAACTGTTGAACTAAACCCAGTCAACAACAATTCTTTTATTGATAAAATATGCAATAAGAAGAACGATTAAGTATCATCTAATCGTCACTGAGGGTTAACGTAAGCTCTTTATAATTCATAGTTTACAGCCCCTATCATGAGTTGAATTATACACCACCACCGTTCACGTATCTGAAGTGACATTATCTTTCGTCAAGGGAGTAGATCCCGTTTATGACATCACGCAACGGGTTGATTGCTTTCCTTTCGAACAACGACACAAGAATGATCTTTTCTTGGTGAACATTTCAAAGTCATTATTTGCCCGAAACTCATCAACCAAAACGGTCTCCATGCGAACGTGACCCTTGAACACCCCCACGAACTGTATGTTTTGGTTCTGGTATGTGTCCAATAAATAACAAGAACCAATCGTTGATTATTTGAAAAGATGCAGAATCTATTTTCAGTTTTGAATGATGGCGTATCTATTTGTGGAGCTTCACATAAAGTTTATCATTCGTACATTACTGCTGAAAATGGTTGAACTTTTGTTATTATTTTCAAATATTTGAACTGTATTCCAACTTTATTATTCATACTTAAGTAGTTTTATTGGAGCGTTAATGTTGACGCAATGGACGCGAATGCGCACATTGATTACTTAATAATCGTAATCGTTGCGTTAACGTTTACGTAGAATTAAGTTTCTTAAATTCATGACATTGGTTGAAGTTTCATGAAAAGGTCAAGATAAACGTTGAATAGATGACCTTTACGTTTGGAATTAGTAACAAAAGCCAATTAGTTGTAGATAATGTAAATTATGATACCGGTGTATAGTTGGATTGTTGTGTGAGTGAAACAACAGCTATTCTTTTCCCCTGATCAAGTATACACTCAACTGCTATTTCCAATAAAACTTATGTGTAAACAGTTTCGTGTGAAATACGAAGCGGCTTAGATGCGTTTCGCTGTTCTTTGTTAAATTTTAAAAAAAAATCAATATAATTTTGGTAGTGTTTAATAAAAATAGAGTTTTTAATTGGACCTGAAATATGTGAAATGTATAGAATTTCGTCGTAAACTCATTATAAACATCGTGTGTGGCTAACTATTTAAAGAATCCTGAACCGGACAAACCAAGCCTAACATTAGATCGTTTCCAAAAATTATTTATCATGAACAATCGTTGGTGTTAATTGATTCTTTCGTGAATCGACAAGATGGAAAAAAAATATGGCTGAAATGTGAAAATATAAAGAAACTTGTTTCTACCTACCTACCATCCGACGTATTAAAAGTTGAGAAATCATTGGCGAAGTTCCATCAGATACATTGATTAAAATTTATCGCTATCTCTGTCTAAACGATCGTCGATTATATCTTTTATCTTGTAACCAGGATGAGGACGCCATATTCAACTGACCATGCTGTTTTAAAAACTGTAACCTACGCTAAGTTGGAACATATCCAAGATGGTTACAAGACACAACATCTTAATAATGTACTTTATTGATGTTGTTCAGTCCCATTAACTATCTACCTCTAGGGGGTAAAATTAGTGATGTGTACGCAATATTTACATCGACCACAATCAACAAATCACACACAAAACAACAACAAGTAAGATTCATAATTTCAATAAATTTTCCAATATTTTATTTTATTCGAAAACAATTTGAATCACTCGAATGAAACGAACGTCACGATGCAGAAGTGTACCGCAAACTATTCAAATTTTATTTTGCGGTTTGAAATTAACCACAAACTTCAGTGTTTACCTGAAAAGTGAAACTTTTTTTCCTAGTATTCCCGATAAAATTTCCCTTTTTCTTTGGAATGTTATGCAAATGTCTATAATTTACGACTGTAAACAGTGATTTTTTGCATCTATAGTTGAGGGTTCTATTTATTGTGTGAATGTCTAGATGCTCCCCTTCGGTGTTTATTTAGAATCTCAAAGTTTGAAATTTTATGGGTTTATTGGTGTCTTCATTTCACCCTTATAATTATATTCGTGTGTTTGTGTGTGTAGGTAGATGTGTGTGTGTGTGTTTGTTCACATTTGTAGATAAAATCAAAACGATGGCGTTTGTCTATTCTTTAACTTATCCGATACCATATGAGACGAGAGGGGGTCTAAAAATGTATATGCTACCCCTTGCTAAGTCACTAGATCGCTTACAGTTCTGGGTTCTGGTTGGTTGAGTTCTCAGCATGGTTTTCAAAAATTTGGTCCTGATACTCACAACAATGTGAACACACACAAGTTTGTTGTTGTCTTTTTTTTGCATATAATAAACAAAAATCAAGGACATTGAACTGATAGTTAAAGGATATGTCTTTTAACGTATTAGTGGTGAAGTGAAAGTGACAACTAAGGTCTTTTACTCAACACCAATTCGAAAAGGTATAAAATATGGTGCACGTAAACATTTTATTGTTCTATATATAAATAGTCATTTTTTTCTTCTTCTTCCTCTCCACACTTGTTACTTCAACTAAATCCAAAACATGGATGAATTGTAAATGCGCGATGGTACTGATTCAAATTGTATCATCTATTGTAATTTTATTGTTATTTTTATTAGAAACAGTAGGCATTTGTTATTTAATTGATGCTTTATGGCACATTAAAATTATAACGTTATCAAATACTTAATATTATTCGATATTATTGAATTTTTTACATATTAAAGTGACACTTTTCAGCAGAACGAATTGCAGAATTAGATAGATTAATCATTCAAAAAAATATATAGGTATATATATTAACCAATAAATATGTATCGTATATTTCATTAGCCAATTAAGTTGTTAAACTTTTTATTGTATCTACTTTGTGCTAAGTTAAAAAAATTTATACAATCGTTAAGCACAGCAATTTGATAAGGTGTTAGTTTTATTGCAATGACAATACGATTAAAATTCCAGTGATCTATTACGTGCTTTTATTACAAATTGCACAATTGCAATTATTTGTATTTAATTCATATTTTCATAAGAAGGAAACGTTCAATTCAAATCGAGAACACGCATAGACTACAGTGTCTTCACTAAAAACAATTCTGGCACTTTGTTATTTCTTATCGTATCGGTGTTATCTTACTGTTAAAAGGAGGGCCCCGATTAACGTCATTAATATGTAGAATAGTTAAGCTTATCAGCAGCACGTTTGAGAAATTGTTGAAAATGTGGCCGCGAAATTAAAGACAGTGAAGATTGGAAAATTTGAATGTTTGCAGTAATTTTTCATTAATTTAATGAGGTGCTTAAGCACGCAGTACAGCTTCACGTATCATACATTTGAAAACAATTTTCTATTATTATTATTATTATAAAAGTTGGATGGTCGACTGTTTGTTTTATGTGAAGAACATTGGTGAGCGAAACCGGTTCCATCAACCTCATTACAATTGTCGGCATGTTGTTCTAAAACGAATACTTGCTTATATTTAATTTTATTTTTGAAAATCTTCTCCGCATATAAATAATACTCGTTGGTTGGAATAAAAATCTTCTTTGAAAATATTACCAGACGCCTGTTATATAAACAAAACACGTGTATATCTAGCATAAAAAATTTTATTGTAAATTCTGCACCAGAACATCTGAATGTATACCTAAATAAATTAACAAGAATGTGCTAAATTTATTGTGAAATTTCTATAATTTCTTTTTGTAATTTCAGCGAATATTTGGTGGAATTTCTGTCGGTTCCTCAACACTACGAGGTGAGTTTATTGTTTATCTTGGAATCAATTCAATTTTTAGCCAGACCACTATCATGTGTGTGTACAGTTGATTTTGATTTTATCGTGGAAAAGCCTAAAGACATCTATTAAATATTATTAAACATAATTTATAACCAAGTCAACTTGTGTGTGTGTGTGTGTGTGTATGTATAGAATAAGCTGCCTACTCGAAATATGTTCTTCATTTCAACAAGCAGCCGTATATCGTTCTTTGTTTGATAAACTCCATCTAATCAAGATTTACAAAATACAGCGTGCACCAAAATGGACGACGACACACGTAAAAAATATAAATTATTCGCCACAATATGCAATTTGCAACAATGTTATGATTATTCGGTCGTTTTCTTTAGCGGTAGATAAATTGACGGTGCCATAAGTCCAATAAGTCATTTGATTTTTGTGTATAACAAAAATGACACCATTACAATAAGAATAACAACAATAAAACAATAATGGAGATATAACATAAAGATGTCGCATTTATTTTTAAACTCATAAATTTTTCTGTTGCTTTAAAAACTAAATTATACCTACAATGGACAATTAGAAATATGTTCATAGCAAATTAATTGCCTTGTGTATTGTTTTAAATTAATAATTACTATCTAACAATTAGTTGAGTAATTGGTATTCTTATAAATTAATAAGAAACACTACCGTTTTTCTATACACATAAAGATACAGAAAAAAAACAAATTAATAGCAATCTGTATGCATAAGTAGATAATATTTTTATGATCGCTATAATTTCGGGTTAAAGCTTTGTCTACCGTCCATCTGGTCAATTATATACGCATCAAATTTCAATATGAAATTCAAATAAAACCATTAAAGTATAAAATAATTCCAAAATGTACGAAACAAACAATAAATAAAATTGGGGATTATAAATAGATTGCAATTATTATTTGTGGAGTACTTATTTGAGATTATCTACAACGTGTCTACTCAGTTACGCGCCTCTCTTATGGAAATTATTTTTAGAAGATTATTAAGAATTATATAGTCGACATGTTTCATTGAGATGCGTTATAGAATTTTTATGTAAATTCGGGAATTTCTTCGGACTTCCTATGTATCGATGGAAAAGTTGACTATGTAACGATGAAACGTTAAAGTTTATTTTAGATCGTTTCAACAATAAAAATCTTGATAAAGTATCTTGTATACAAACGGATGAAGTTTAATATTTATATAGAAATAGTTTTTCAATTTTTCCCTATTTTATTTTGCCGCTCAACAGGATGAATTTCCAGTCAAATAAATACTGACTCTTCTCAAAAATCTTTAAAAAACGCACTGCTACACCCCGTTTCCACTGAACACTTGTTTCAGATGTAAAACGAAGCTAGCGCGAAACTTGCATTTTAATTTTTGAGTGAATTTTAACTAATTTTTACACAAAATCTAAATTATTTACAAGATAACTTTGTTCTCCAATTACACGCAAAATTAATGACTTCCGTGTGTATAAAATTCACGAATCCATAACGTTAGGGCGGTTGCTAAACAACAAGAGACAGCAACAAAAGAACTCGATTTTCATTGGTGTTGTTGCTAGCAACGTGAGATGAAAGACTTTGCTAACCGAGGCCGACAAAGTATACCTTTTTGTTTTATCTACGTAGCGAATTAAATTTGCTAATAAGTTTAATTACTTAAATATTCTTATCAGATTTACAACAGTTGCTAATTTGACGCTCTAATACACTGCACTAACGTTGCTTACTAATGGTTTAGTCAATAGTTTTAAAAATTGCCTAATTATTATTAAAATATACGTAAAATAACCTTGGTTCTCTTTCAATATGCACATGTAATTTGGATTTTGTTACGGTATTGTTCAAATAGTCACCCTACATACATTTTATTTAATTATTTTCAATAATTTTAATTGTAGACTCTCGTATATCCATGTGAGAATAAAAGAGCGTGGAAATAATTGTAAATCACCTATTTTTCTAAGAAAAAAAACGATTTAAAAATACATTTTGTCTAATTAATTGAATGTTTTTTTTATATATTCCAGTAGTAGGAATTTGTGAGGTCTTTTTAACATGTATTTTTGTGATTTCCTACAGTTTCTCTTGTGAATTTATTCCACTATCATAAAATTGATCTGTAACGATCAACGATAGATAGTAAAATTGGTAATAAGAATGAAATGTTGCCTTAGTAAACATTTTAACATGTTTTAACAAAAATTCTCATTAAATTCAATTTAATTAATTTCATTTAATAATAAATAAACGTTATTACTGTTTAATTGCTTGTTGTTGCCGTTTTTTTTTTGTTGATAATAATGCGGCAAAAATGTTTGATTTATGTTGATTGATAATAGATAAAATTTTGAAATATTTCCCAAAACATCTGTTAATTGTTCATTATTTTAATCCAAAGAAATTTTAAAATTAATGACCTATTGTTTTATGAATTATAATACAGTGCTGGAATTTTCGTAAATGATTGCATTGTTGAATGAATGCTTTGTTTTCATTTCTTCAAAACAACAACAACAAACCAAATGGCAATTGTATAGTGTGAGTTAGAATAATGTAAAGACAGCATAGACATGATTTCCGTTGAGTGATGTTTAAGTGATGTTCGCCATTAAAAAGTTTTATTGTCACGTTAGTATGGTAGTTCGCACGTGGCTGAACGACCCGTAATGATATTGTTACATCAATAAACCTATCTAAACATTTGACACAAGCTTTTATATGTCAATAAAAATTTAATTTCGAATATGATTGACGAACCTGTTTGAATCATTAGCGTTTTATTTTTATTCATTTTATTTTTTCTGTACAATTTCAAGCTATATCCAGTTAAGTTAGGTTAGTACAAAGTAATTGACTTGAATCATGTTTTTAGTCCAAAAATTGTTACATTTGATTTATTGTTTTGTGCAAATATACATGCATTTATTTGAGTATGTCGTTGTAATTATGTAGATTTTACGAGATGTTGTATATCTTCTACTAAATGGAAAAAAAAATGCCTTTCCATTTGGCATATCTAAAAATAAATGTTTCTGTTCACCAAATCACTTTGATATATTTTAGCTACAACTTGAAAACCATTAAATAAACTCAAACGACCATAACACTAGCCGCAGTATCATTTCAAATCGTTTACTTCAATATCTTTACTGAATATTTTATAGTTACAACTTCAACTATAGTTCAGAGAACTCAATTATTGATCCTGTTCGTTGTTCGTCTCCACCATGTCACTCATCATTTGGTTCAAATTTGAACAAAAACGCATAAAGAAATTTCAGTTGTTTTCTACACATTCAATGACATGGAAGAAACTGCTTTTTATCGTAACATTTAGAATATTTACAGATCATGAATTTTATTTATTCTCTCAAAAGTTATACGAATACGAATAAAATAATTTATACGTAAGTAATTTCTTGTGCATTTAAATAAAAATAACAACATCTCAGATATAAATTATCCTATATACATAAGAGGACGTAATGTTATTTAAAAAATTCGATTATTCATGTATAAAAGAAAAAAGGAACATCTTTATGGTGATTGCAAACTTTTAGTATTCCAACACCACGCCGACACAATCTCATCTTTAGATTTTTTACTCTCTTCCTTCGTTGACGAGTAGTAGTGTTGTTGTTGTTGTTGCCGTTGTTGTTGTTGTTGTTGTTGTAAATGAAAAACTTCTCCAACATTTACGGTTGAGTTCATTCTCCCCTTATTCAGTAATGATGGTAAACGTAAAAAATATGGTTGTATATGTCTGACATGTAGGAAATTACACGTCCAATACGGGAGAAGACGATTAAAAATTAATTTGCAATATTTATAGACTGCTATCAATTTCCGTGTATTTTCTACCCACTTTTCTTCATGATTTAATCGTTGCTAAATCTTGTATTATTAAATTATTTATTTATGAACGAGGAAGAGGTGAATTTATAGATGTCAACAATAAGAGATTGTGTCTGTGTTTTTCGTTTATTTACAAGAGGAAATTGTAATTTTTGGTGATAGTAAATTGAGATAATTAATGATCAATTAATGTTGCATTCTTCAAAACCTAAATCTAAATTCTTAGACATCCTGTGAACAAGAGAACGTTTCTCTGTTGAAAACACAATCTCTAATAAATTATAGAAAGCGTTTTTCGCTAAATAGTAATTGAGTGAAGATTAATTACAGTTTCTACAGTTAAAAGTCTGTCATTGTCGATTAAAATTCTATCGATTTATTTTGGCTCAGTTGTCAGAAACGACACTTTATTGCTGGGTAAGTTGAAAATGAGATGTTTATTACACAGTAGTCGTGTGTCATCAACGATTTCGTTTTTTTTTCGCTTAACAAAACTTCACAATGGTTGAATTGAAGCGCATTAAAAACTTCACAAGACAGCAGATTTCTGTAAAAAAGACTCTTATTTAATTGTAAAATTAACGGCGATTTCATAATGTTAGAAGAAATAACAAAATTACGAAAGTGCCTTCCTTCAGACGGAACGTCCTGTATATTGTGTTTCTGCATTATACACACTTTTCTGATATAATTAGAATTGCCAATTTTTTTTTGTTCCTTTCATTTTTAATTTCATCTGTCATTAAATAATTTATTTGTGACTAAAAAGAAGAAGAAAATCTTATGAATTTCAACAAGAACGGCTTGTGTTAGAGAAAAAATCCAAAAACAAAGTCATTAATATTACGTATCAATTCATAAACGTGTTGAGTTATTTTTTGTGTTTTGATAAGACCTGTGGAAAAATTGGTAGTAAAATAATCCCCCGTGTTTTATTTAAACATAAAGTAATATAGCGCGCTCGTAAATTATTAAATAATTTTTAAGCAAACATATAAAATGCGGACTCCTGATTTTCGGTTAAACTTCAAATTAACGTGTGCAAACAATCAATTGGAATTTTATGACGGTTGTAATTTTAATGGTACACACAAAACAGAGACATACTGTGTTCGGAATACACATGCACACACACTCACACACACATTATCCTGTACATTTTCGGATTTATTTTGTTAGATGTATAAATGCAGGATATTAACGATATTTCGAATCTAGGATAATTTCTACAAGTATTGTCCATTAGTGTTTATACACATATTCCATTTATGAAATGGATTCTCTTGTGATAATAGTTGGATATTTGTTGGAACTATAGTTTGAAATATGAAAGCTTTGTTTATATCGTAAAATTGAACAAGAGATAATCTTCACTGTCGTTGACAAGAATTATGAACCATTTGAAAGATTTATTTGTTAAATGAGTAATAAACTTTTAGATCACTTTCAACACACTTGCATAATAGTAACGGATATGTAATATAAATAAACAGATATGTAAATACCTGCATTAATGTGTAGCAAACAAAATTTATTCATGACTAAATTTACAAAATTATATTACATTTTACGGCTAGATATTATAGTCTCACCTTCATAGATTAATATTTTCTAATTATTAATTGATTTAGAATTGCAAGCTTCTATTTAAATTAAAATATATTTGGCTTTGAATAACAAAGTTATGATGGTGATGATGATGATGATGATGTCCGGTGTATAGCAGCGGGTGCGCCCTGCGCGCATGCACTATCCACATTCCGCTGTATCGAACGCATTCCCGGGCTGTTATTGATCTAAAACTGGCCAAGATGGCTTCCGTCTCGCAAACATACGCCAGCACCATTGGTGCTCCGTTTCTGAACCCCCAATCGTTCACGCCAGACTTGCACCGTATATGATATCGTTCGTCACCCCCTACCACAACACGAACTCATGGCACCATGCCACCAACTTGATCTACGATCCAATAGAAGGATACAACGTTATCATAAACGAATCTCAACCTTTTGTACATTAAGCAATAAAGTTGAATTTTCTATAAAATGTTAACTACGTGCTTAGAGTCTAGAATGGATGGATTCCGGGAATAAAATAAATTGCAAGACATGCTTCGCTATCTCAGGAGTTTTTAGATGAAACGAACGAAAAGAAAATAACAACAAACAACAGCAACGAGCTGCAATATCTAGCAAACGTTTTACTCGAATTCCAGTTTAAGAAAACTTACAAGTTTTTTTGTTTTTTTTTGGGTTTGTGTTTATGACTGTCGACGACGAGTTGAATATCAGACAAGACCGTTTATGAATAATGCATGCGAGAGAAGGCAGCGATAAAAAGTATGGGGGAAAAGCGAGATTGCCGTAATTTACAAGAAAATGGGCACAGGACTACATACTTGAACAGAAAAATTAAAAGTTTCCTACTCCACAGTATTTTAATAACATAAATACCTGCAGGAATATAGGAATATTTCAAGTATTTATACGTGTTTTGAGGGTTGAGAATAGTCTGAATTCGCTAATTATCAAATTACTATTTGTGTTTGTTCTTCATCATTATGCATATTCTAATGTTAATGATACAGCAATCGAGAATTTCAGAAAAGATTCAAATTGTGCAAGAAATACGATTGACTACCTACTATTAATGCAATTGCAAACTGAACAAATTATCATCGAAAACAAAAACATTGGTTTTCATTATATTTTCAAGCCTAATCCTTAATACTTTATCACGATTGTAATTTGTGTGAAGAGTATGAAAAGTTGTATATTCTCCGACGATGGCTTTTCGAGGCGTCAACGTTCATAAATAGACTTTCTGTGCCTAAGAATTACACGATTTTCGTCTGATCAAATTCAATTCAACAATAAGTACGAAATATTCTCGACCTAAATTGAAAACGTTATTTTCGTACCGTTGTTTTTCGTTTCCTCCATCAGGATAACAACACTTATGTTTGTCAAGCTGTTATTTTTCATCTGATCGGAAAATTTTTGAGTTTTAATGACATTAGATTAATTATCATTTTCTTTAATTTATAACATGAGAATCAGTGTTGATTCCTTTCTAATTGTAACGAAATTGATGGTATTTTAGAAACGCTCCGTTTGCACAGCAAAATTTTTTTAGTGATAATTGTTTTTGTAAACGTACAGTTGGGTGCGTAAAAATTTTAACGACTCTTGGTGTGAAATTTCGCCTTTTTTACATAGATTGAACCGTTCTTCAACCATTTTTCGTACTGAGGATGAACCGATCCCCACATTTATTGCTTTATTGCTTTACCTACTTTAACCAATAGTTGCTGTCGAAGTCATACCATAAATAAATAAACAGTCTGATTGTAAGAAATATTATTGAAACTGAAAGTAATTTACGTATCTACCTATGATATAATCTATTAGATTATCAATATTTTCACAAAAAGTAATTATTATGAAAAAATTTCAATAATTTCATTAAAAGGGGTGCGGTCTTTTCTTATTTCAGGTACATCAATAAATCGTCTCTTTTCTCTAGATATCCAATAGCATACTATCGAAAATGTTGTTCCCTTCAAGCGAAAGTCAGGTTTACACCACACAACCTTCACCGTTAAAATTTTTACGCACCCAACTGTACAATAAAATAATTTAAATAGGTCAAAACAATTTCGAATCGGAATATTTACATTTCAGGGATATATTCAGAGTAGAACTGTTTATCATACAGTTGTCTCTAAAGTCACTGTCTATCTGGTGATATAATGACAAGTTTTAGAACTTTTGTGAAGTAATGATTCGCTTGAACGTTATTTCGCCAGGTAGACAGAATTTCAATTTCGGTTATGGTATGAAACAAAGCGTACCAACTACTTAAAATTCAATAAATATGAGCAATCATCAATTAATTCTATCAGATAAACGTCCTTCAGACAAATCAGCAGATGATGTAACAAAACAATTATGGAAAATAATTGCAAAGATTATATCTTTTTCAAATAATCAAAGATAACATACGCATATTCTCTTTAAATTAAATTCAACGAATATAATGTAAATAGTTATTGTTTTATTACATAACGCCTAACACAAATTAATTTATTGAAATTTTATTCCAACTTGAACGTATTTAATTTCATGTTTAGTAGTATTCTTCTCAAATTCTAATTAGTATTCATGGATGATTCTAAGAAAACTTCTACCGATTTGAAACACAGATTTAGATCACGTTAAAACGTTTGAAAGGTATATATTTTTTATTATTTCTTTTAACACAACACACCACACACATTGTTGAATTTTATTAATATTTATTTCGTATAATAGAAGGATTGTTATTTGAATCTCGATAATGTATACATCGTCAGATTCTGAAATATACTGGAAATGTTTAGACTAAATTCAAACTTCCAATATTGACAAACAACACCACTATTTAGGTCGTCCCTGAAAAATCAAATTAAATTTGAAGGCTTTCACCTATATTAGTTTTGAATATTTCACACTTTCATTCAGGGGTTGAATAAACGTTTTGTGTGTTGTTTTTATTTAAGGGTAAAGATATGACCCTAAAAATATCGCTTTCTATATTTATTACAACATAAGTTGTAATTTTATACACATACGCACACATATCTACAATGTGTTTAATATTTATTTTTATCTTATGTATATTCGTGTTTTGGTTGGTAAATTTATGTGGACGTATACATGTAATTTTGACATATCGTTAACTATCTTATTATTGTTTATTCGTTTAGATTTTTCGAACAGAAACGCAATAATTCTTCCATATTATGAAGTGCTTCTTACACGAAATTACATAAGTAAACAATAACAATTACGGTTTCAGCGGCACTTTACAGGTATTTTGACACTTCCTGCACTGTGACGAAACTACATATTTTGTATCAAAATGATATGAATGCGGTACCAGGAAACACACCCTAACTATGACGGTACAGCTTCCACTACAATAAAGTCCATTTAGAAAATGACTGTATAAGGTCCAAGAGACAAGTCGAATGGTTCAACTCTTTTTTTTAGTCGAGAATTTCTACAATATTCGGTTTCTACGTTTGAATACTACAAAAAGTCGGACACCTTGTGATGGACACACAATAGATGCATACCAGACGATGCCTGAATATTGCTTCAACAAGAAACCAACTGTACAGCACACAATAGTTCGGTATTTAGCACCGTGAATATGTTCTCATGGCGTTTATTGTGTGCCTAAATACGTTTATTTCAAGGCATTTAATTTTTGTCAGGCCTTCTTGAATATTGTTACATTTTATTGAAGTAACAAAACCATTTCTTTATGTAGAACAAAGCCTTATTTGCATTATGATTGCCTATATACTTAGGTAAGTATGAATATGGGCAGAATTTAAGTGGTAATCTAGGGAAAAGTCTATTGTCGCTGAAATTCATACAAATTCTTTTTCGTGTTGATCGACTTGACTTCACAGTAGTAATTACGAAAATAAATGTTCACATTATAGGAACTCAATTTCAGTTTTTGGTTATATTTGTTGATAGGCGACCATATCCTTTTATGTCCACTTCCACCACTTTCGCTAACCCCACATTAACGTTATTCTTATGTTAAACTAACAGATTCTCTTAGGTTTTCGCTCAGTTTCATCCAGGAATGGCGTCAATATGGGGTTAGCCAAAACGGTGGAAGTGGGCATTACTGTTTTACAAAGTAGTTGCTGCTCTTTGCTAAGCTCAGCTTTGATACTGTTAAAGGGGAAAAGGGGCCAACACTCTAAATTTGTGGGAAAAATCGAGAATGCGTGAGGTCTCTACAAGACGTTGATAATTACATTATAAGTTGAATACTTTAGGATTTGATGATTAAACTCTTCAAAGTTTTAATACTGTTTCGAGGTTAAAAGATTTTATCTTGAAAGATTAGATATTCATTTAAATTAGGTGGTATAAATTTTTTATAATGAATATATGAATGTCTGATTACACCAGACTTTTTAAATGTTCGTTCCAAACATATTCTTCTTGGACTTCTAATGAGATAATTGGCCTTACAATAGCCTGCAATGAAATCTTAATTATATAGTTTTAAATAAGTTTAATAAGACAAATTCCGGTAGATCGCTCTCAATTATGATGTTCTGTAAAAAGTACAATTTTCGCGGCTAGTGCGACAAAGAAGTACTTTTTACACTTGGTATGTAAATGACTATTCGTTATTTGTTGTTGCCATCTATCATGTTGCCTGTGATACTTATCAAACGGTTTTTATTAACTTATATTCGATCACGACAGTTAATAATTTAATTCTTTTAGAAAGAACATATTTCAAGATAACAGACGGCGCGAGAGAAACTTACTAAAAATATATATATTTACCGTTATATTGCTATGTGACTTGTTGCAAGAGTTGCAAATAAAATATACAAAACGTCATGGATATTACTGTGTAACAATAAACAAGTATAAATCTTTTGTTATTTAGACAACTATGATTAAATCTGTTGAGTGGGGAAAAAAAACGAAACAACACAATTTTATGCGTGTTCTTGGGATTAAATTTATTCAAAAAAAAATCTTGTCCTTTCAAGCTTTTATCAAAAATAAATTGGAAATTTGCGTGTCGTTAAACTTTATCTATGTAAAACTGGAATTTTTCTCGAATTCTTTTCCATTTATAGATTCACATCGATTCAAAACCAAAGATGCTGATAGTCAAATTTTTGTTGTATTGGATACAAAAAATTATATTTACGATAAGATTCAATTAATTTTGTGTCCATATTGGAAGGGTTGTTGTTGTAGTGGTTGTAGTAGATTAAAATTGTAGTACTGTAAACAAAATTTTCCAATTAAGAGACGGTAATAAAATCAAACCTAGCGTATATTTCTGTTAACACTTAACAAAATGAAGATCTATTTATAGTGCTTTATTAACTAGCACAATAGCGAAAGCTAACGGAAAATAGATCAGTAGAGAACCATATAGTGAAATAAATCTAGAAACGTTATACAACCTTAAGTAATATAAAGTACTTAAAATATGGACATGTGTGCGGTATAAAACTGGTTTCAAATTTTAGACCCCAATCAGCCGAGAATTTCATCAAACTATAAGTATATGATGTTGTTATTAATTTTTGAACGATTTTATGTATTAATTTACCTTCCATATTGATAATGACCATCATTAATGGGTGAAGAACAGAAAAAAGTAAAGTTAATTTAAAACATTTCCAGGTCTCATCTGCACTAATAAACATGGAGTAAAGAAGACATCCGATAATAATTTATCTTACATCTGTTATATAGCCAGCCATTTTAGGTGAGTAGAAGACATTTTGTTCGTTTTCTCATTTTTAGTTTCTTCTTCTTTTTGCGGCCAGCTCTTTCAATAATAATTGGAAAGGTATAGGCGGAGTTCTTGTTGACATATTTATCTGATACAGCCGGTTTTATCACACACACACACACACACACACACACACACACACACATACATACTTACAAGTTCTGGTTTCAAAAACTCGTATATGTCAAATGGGCTTCATTAAATAGTCTATCTTATGGTGTATTTGTCGGGGAAATTTTTATTATTCTTTATTTACCATGTAAATAATTCCAACACATTTAGTTTCTTTAGCGAGACTACATTCATTTAAAACATTTTAATTAATGTTTGAATTCAATAAAAAAGACCTACTGATTAGTTGCTTTTTGTGATTTAATTGAGTTTTATATGTTTACATTATAAAAAATATTTCGATAAAATATCCAATTTGAATAAGAAATTGCTATATTTTCGCAATATTTCTTATCGCAACACATTTAAATATTCCCAATTCGATAACCAGTTCAGGTAGTAGAAATATCTAAACGAAATGTCCACTGAAGGACATATGGAAAAAAAAAATTGGTTCTATACAGAATAATAAAGAATGAAAATGTTTAGATAAGATTTTAGATCCCAAAAGTAAAAGGGTAGGTATTTTGCGAAAAGCAAAAGCGTATCTAAATTTAGACTTTGTTATTCAGAACATATCATACACACACAGGCACACACCCTTCTTTTACGACAGGCCTTTTCATTTCCGAAGGTTATATTTTTTTGATATGACTACCCTTTGAATATGCCGAGATTATGCAAGGGGTATTGTAAAAGTGCTTCCTATATAAAATATTTAAAATAGCTTACAAGAACAAGGTAGATAAAAACGACAACAAACCATGAATGTTTGTTATAACTAAACGAAATAGAAATATTTTCGAAAGTTAGGACTTCCAATCATAAATTTATTGATTAATTAGTGGAATAACTAGTCAATCCTGATAATAAAATTAATGGAATTGGTAGATATATATAGATTGTATGTATTTATCATCACAACAAACAGATTAAATATATTAGATTTTATTGGATCATTACTGAAATCTGATAATAAAAATTGAATGTAACTGATCTTATCAGAAATTGACCATTGAATTAAATAAATATAAGCATGTTTATGTAACGAAACAAAATAATAATAATAATAATAATAATAATAATAGAAAACGTTATTGCTTGAAAACACATAAATGACAGAGTTGGGCTTCATCGTTTATTATCTTACTCATTAGTTATTTAAACAATAATTGAAGTGGACGTTTCATAAATAGCTAATTTGTTAAACAAATTTAAACAAATAACCAATAGTTACCTGCTACAAATTTCAAATATTTATTATTTACTCTAATAATTGAAGGCAACACTTTATTGTTTATTTATTAATTATTAACAAATACAATGGATTAAAATAGAGTAATTTTTTTAATTTATATCTCTAACCAGATGGTTTCATGTTACCATCCACCGTAACCGGAATATATTGTCCTGGAAACATTCAGTCCCTCACTCGTAGATGGCGCTGCCAAAATTTGGACTTCATTAAAAATGGCGGACTTATAAACTGTTTTAAATCGGTGATAAAACAAGATTTGCAAAATCATACTTTCATTATTATTATTGTTAATAATGTTACAGTTTTACGATTGTAGGTACAGCCATTGTCAGTTTCTTCCAAGGGTTGATTTTATTTACAAGCAAATTCAGTTTGCTTGAAGCAACTAATTGATGTTATTAAGAAATCTTAAAATAGCATCCCCTAAATATAGCAGGATCGTTATGAGTCGAATAACAACCGATTGGTTTTTCTGAGATATCAGTTAATTACAGTGTAACAAAAAACATGATGGAATCTTAATATATATTTTTTTTAATTTGCGTTTAATTGTTTGTATTTGCAATTCGTTTACAAGAAGCACTCCGAAATATAGTTATCTTTAAAATGCACACATATAAAAAATCGATTTTCAATGATCAAAGTGTTATAAATTAACTGCCTTAGATTGATTTTATTCCGTGAAACTTGAAAGATTTTGATTTGGAAAACCTAGAAAAAATACACTAAATTTATAATTCTGCTTACAAGAGGGTTCTCATCTAGGTGATAATATGATATTAAACAATCGTTTACAGACAATAATAAAAATATTGCCTGATGTTGTTGTAAAGTACCGTTATTGTTTTAATAAAAGGAACTTAACAAGGATGTTTATCGATGAATTTGAAAGAAATTCAAACATTTGCTCACATGCAAATAGGGTGTTTAACACCACTATTAAGCAATTTTTTAAGCAAATGCCAGGAAAGGGATTGGAAAATAGAAAATCGACGTTTTGATGAACGATTTTGCCACGTTATACACGTTATTAAAGAAGCTATCAGTATTTCTTATTTTTATAAACTGTTCTTCATTTATATGCTCGATAAGATGAGACTAAAATTAAAATTTTACTGATATTTAATACTAGACACGTCTGGAATATCAAATGATATAATTATGAATGTATTCTCATTGAAATGAACGATAACAAATTAAGATAACTTAGATGACCTTTATAGAACACGTTATACTGTATCAAATATATTCCATAGTCCGTGTTATACGAGGGTTATTTTTAACAATGATATTCTCCAGTAAATTGTACGTAAAAATGCAAATGATGAATCAATCCAATTCTTCAGTGAAAACTGTTGTTTCTTATCTAAAAAGTTACAAGGTTAATTAGTTTTAATTATGTTGCCCAAATTTTAGGAATTGTAGATTAAAGATCCACTTTCATCAAATACTGCATGATTCCATTATTGACCTTTAATGTTGTCTCCAAATTCAAGTCTGGTCGTTTATTGCTTTTTTTTCATCTTGAAAATCAACAACACTCTCCGCGGATAAAAGCTCGAATACCATTTATCGTTCATTACACTCAACAAGGCAAATAACAACAAACTAGACAAAAGTGTGTTCATGTCTGGAACAAACAAAATAAATTTAGTGAAAATGACCAAAACAACATGAATCTGACAATTTTATCTATTTTTTCTCCCATTAAACATTCATGATGTAAACGCAGTAACGGCTGAAATTCTTAGAAAACGAGAAAAATGCAAAATCTACCAATAAAGAATCTTTCAGTAACGTAAATTTCCAGTCTAATATTTGCTTTTATTTGACAGAAGATATATTCAGCTATACAGGCTACAGAGGTGTATAAGATCATTGAAATGCAAAACAGTTTCCCTTCTTCTTAATTAAATTGCAGCCGGTTTGAATGATCTATCTCTCTCTCGTTCTCCTTCACGATTATCTCCTTTTCCCAACGCCAATTTCCATCACAACGCTATTATATCAACAAAAATAAAACTGTTCATTTGTTAATTAATAATTGAATTGCATTACAATCGATTTATATTTGATTGTGTGCGAAAATGGTCAATGTTTCGTTAAAATTCTTCCATTTTAGGCTTCAGACATTTATTGCTTTAACTCGTTTTAACGAGACAACTGTTCTATTTCACTACATATGGATGTGTCCGTATGGTGAAAGGAGGAGCGTAATGTAATTAAGGCATTTAAGCCTAATGAACGTTACGCATCACCACCTTTTGGGACTGTATAATCACAACTAAATGCTAAACTACACATTTGATAAACAGATTTAATTGCTTGCAATTAATGTTAAAATCCATGCCTATTTACAAATGTATTTTATAATGCATATATATGCAACAATGTTTTATTGTGTATTCCAATTAAACATTAAAAATAAATGAGTACTTGACCATAATTAATATTACCTATAATAAGTGTAAGATAATTTATTTTGTGTTATTATTGACATGCAAATTCTATTATGTTTACAACAAAGTTTGTTCATCTCATACAATTTTTTTATTTTCTGCAATAAACTGTTGCAGAACACAGTAATGATTTGCTTGATCTAATTTTATTCGATGACTGACATCATTTGATGTCTATAAATATGCATTTGCATGCATCAAAATCACCAAACAATTAGAAATTCAATTGATCAAATCTGATAAGAAACCCTTTTTAAATTCAGATAAAATTTCTTATCAATACCTTATCATAAAGTCCAACCGTCATTATAGTAACGTTTTCGGAATGACAACCGTCCACGGTCGAATGATTTCCTATCAAAAGCAAAAAAATATATATAAGGTTATATACCCGGTTTGAGATTGTAAAAGCACTTCCATGACTTTTAATACTTGCAATTTGTTTCTCCCTTTACGTCGTCACCCATCAACTTTACCAAAGTTAAAGTTAAATTTTCTCTACTTCTCTTTCGCTCTATCATTCCACAACGTACATTTCTTTGCTACCAGTTTACGTATCTGCTTTAGAAACGACCACCCAAGTTGCTGACGTCACTTTTCTGAATGCTGATCTGCCTAATTACATTGTGCTCCAAGCCAATTTGGTTAGACTGAACTAAAAATTTATTGCTAATTAATTTAAGAGGACTTGAAATGTTATTGTATGAAATTTATGAAGATATGAACGTATAATGCTGGCAAGACCAATAAGTCATATAAAAATTGTCCAGCAATTTTCGTTAATTTGTTAAATGATGAGATGTTGTCGAAGCTGGGACCAGCTGCAAACGCAAGTAGAACTACAATCATCAGTGTAATGGCAGTATTTGTCGATTATAAAATTTACATTTTTATTAATATACGTTATATAATTTAAAATATTAATTCGACGAACTTAAAATTGTCGTTTTTACTACGTGAAAGTCAAGTCGCACAAGTCGTAATGGATGAATTATACATGTAACACACACAAAGACGTTCTCAAGATTTAAGAAACTAACGTCGATTACACCGGACGTTTCAATTAAAAGTAACACTTTCACTCATGGATTAATTAATTTAAGAATTCTTCGACAATTTTGACGAGAATCAATATACCGTTTGAACCTTTAGAATGGTGTATTTTTACCATATTCAAATGAACCGATAGTTTCTACGTTCTATAACGTAAATAAGAATTCATCAATACACACGTATTGATCCACCATCATTTACGAGTCTGTAAATTCTAATAAAAACTTCATTAATAATTATCAAACGAAATTCGACCGAACTCACATGATTTTAAGACAGTGAACGCGACAGTTTGACTTCTATTTTATTGTTGACAGATCAAAGAATCCATTTTTAACTGACCGAATTTTTCTTGTAATTTTCATTGTTTTCGATTTAAATCAGCCGAGTAATATTTAGTTTCGCTCAATCACTCCATCCGTAGGTGGATATAGATATGTTAGGTAAGAAAAAGAGAAAGAAACGTACCTATAACATTTTCTTAAGACGAAATGGATTACAACCATCTTGCCTCAAATAGATGCGTTAAACCTTTTGAATCAAGTAACAACATTCTCTCTCTCTCTGCAAATTGAGCCTTTTAATGTCGTAATAGAGTCTGCGGATTCTCTACAATCTATTTGACAAATCTTATTCATTGTAGAATCTTGCTAAAGACAATTTATCAAGATGCAATCCTGCTGAACAGATGAAAAGCCTCTCGGTTAGGTTAGTAGAGAATTTCTAAGCGAGTTCATCTACCAGTTCAAAGTTTCAGTTAGTATTGAGCGTCACTGAAAATCGACCCAACGTTTCCTGTAGTTAAAATTAATTTTTGTAAATTTGTGGTAAAGTAAAATGAGTTTTAAATTTGATAATATTTAGACTGATTTGGAAAATACTCAATGCTGACCAGAGATATTCGAATTTCATCGAAAGTTAAATAATCGTTGAAAATTTAATTGAATAAATAGCTACTTTTCAACGTTAATGTCAGTTGATTCTATGGAAATTTTGTAAATTCTCAAATGTATTAAAGAAATTAATTTAACGCAACAAAAAAAAACTGTACCTATTTGTCCATAGTTTATCGATTAATCACCATAAATTACTTACATTTATTGTCAATGTTAATCCATTCCAATTAATATAAAGAATATATAATTGCTTATTTGACAGAGTAACCTTAGCATTATTCAAATCAACCAACTACTATACTATTCATTAATAGGCAATATGGTAGGTAATGTTTATTGTTATTGTCATTATTATGACTATTACTATAATTTCAAATAGAATACAATAGTAAAGACGATTTAGAAGAAGGCAAAAAAAACGAAAGATATGAAGTATACGAGTAATTTGTTAAGAATATAAACACTTCCACCAGTTTACTGCTAAATCGATCATAAAGTCGTAACGTTAATGGTTTATGGTTAAACCAGGTGGAAGCTACAAGTGGTTCAGAATTTGTAATATTTCCATGTATTAATATTGTATTTAAATAGACAACAACTATCATGAATTCAATAGAAACAACATCCGATCACTCAAATAAGTGATTATACCGAAAAACCATTCAAATGTTTATTTGATCTAAAATAGACGGTTGAAATTCTTTTGGAACACGCGAAAATCATCAAAATTAGTCGATGAAATTCATCGAATATCACAATCACATCGTTTCTAAGATGGTTGTAACGCCATCATTAATTTTGTACAATGCAACTGATTTTATCTTAGAGTTGTTTTTGTTAACTTTTACCTACATTAGTTAACAATTACACATCTGGTGTATTTAAAAAGGTTTATAAATGTTTGAATATTTTTGTTTACTTACCCAATTTTTTGTTTATTGAAAAATGTTTTAAAGACAGCAGACGCTCAATTGGCTTGTTTACAGTTGTGTGATGGCGTCGTCGAATAGAAGCCATACTGTTGTTAAAAGCTTGAATGTTAGGCGGTTCAGACCATCCCAAATGAAGACACAACTGTGCTATAAGTTCATACGGTTAGAGATTTGTTAGACAGACATTTGGAGGGAAAATTAAAAATTATCTTTGTAACGATTCAAATTATGGCTTTTGAATAGTCAATTTGAAAGATTCCGTGGGCGCTCAAATCGACCAATATGGAAATTAAGACATTAGATGGTAAATATTTATCGAACAAGTTACAGTAGAGAAAAATGTATACGTTTTCAATAATTAGATATTTGATTATATTTCCGACAAGTTAGACACTTGTTCTCTGAATTTATCATCGACATTTCCGATTCGTTTAAATTCAAGTTAGATTTTCGTTGAAAAAACCGATCTGGTTGTTGACTCAATCCATTAAAATGCCGCCCAATAGATGAAACCTGATTCGATGTTATAAATATCAAAACAAATCCGATTTTATTCACTTTAAATGAAATAATTCCAGTTTTATTTTCGTGTGTACAACAATCTTGGAAAATCTTTTGGATTCAAATACAAGCAAAGTTAACTAAAGAATGCAGACATTTTATTTCAAATTTTAATTTAAAACCTTGTATTTCCCCCATTCCGCATACATAATAATAATAATAATAAAACTTGGCGACCATTCGTGCCTCAACAAAAATGAAAACTGGATGCAATCGTTGTAAATTAGCATTAGCGTCTACTAATTTTATGCTATTTGTGTCAAAGTAAGCCCACGGTATCTTGTTATATATTATACATAGGTAGATATATATTTTTTTGTTGCAAAAGTCTTCGTTACCATTTTAAGCTGATATTTGTATACGTTTGTTTGAAAGATAAATCTGTGAATAGATTTCGTAGAATAAAACCATGAAAAGAAACACAGCCAGACTCATAATAATATAAAATTATTCTTCGTATCTCGTTGAGAATTTTATAATATGTTTGTTTACTGCATGTTGTTGTTGTTGTTGTTGTTGTAGCAGTTGCAATTTAATTTTTGTTTAAATTGCACCTGGGTTTGGCTTGATCGTATTACATTATCACAGTTGTACTGATTATGGCAGTGTTTAACTTTTGGAATTACTACCAGTCATAAATCACAAGCAAATGTTGTATAGTAATCCGAATTCAGTTAGGCCGACTCGGCGTTGTAAAGCAGCAAAAGCACAACAGTGAAGCGCAAGATAAACTGAATCTGTGTTTCACAAAAATAGATGCACAAGTTGTTTTTTTAGCTGACTTTTATTGACGACTTTAGTTTAATTCAAACAAGACACAAAACTAGCTATTTTATGTTTATAAGTGCCCTTTGTTGTATCACAACTCAACTTAAGAGATACTCGCTGATTGCTAACTTAGCCATTGATGAAAGGTAACAAAAATTCCACAATTATTCATATCTTATACACCTAAGGTATTTATGACCGTCAAGCCGATTTCGTCTCACTATCCATGATTATATTTCAAGCTTATCATAAACTAGTCGTAATAAATTTCAGTTAAAAAGACTTCAATCAGGAACCACTTCAATGGTTATAAAATGCCATACATTGTTAGTTTCAACTTATTTTTAGTATACGATAACATAAACAAACGTCACGTACAAAATTAGGTTGTCATATTTTTTAATTTTGTTTTCTTTAAACTCACCCTTAAATCCAATCAGTGTGAGGATCTTCAAATAACAAATGTAACTGATGGTGAATCTAGAGCAACACTAGAGATTTCCCTTGTAACTACTTTCATATAAAAACCCACCACACAACTTTCTAAATTTCTTTTTTTTTGCATCTTATAAACCAAAAAAAAATCCTTCTGGGAAACTGTAAAATTCTTCTATGCATTTAAATGTTTTATTTTACTTATACATAAGTAAGGGTGATGCCAACAACGAACAAAAAATATATTCATCCCTATAATTTCCACATGGCAGCACAGAAGTGATATTGTCGAAAACATCGTAGCAAAGTTAAAGGAATTAGGTTAAATGCCATTCTCACAAAACTTCTCTTTGTTGATCATGGGTGGATCAAATGGATTTCAGTGGCGGTCGAATTGTGACAACACGAAAAGGGTTGGTTTCACGCCTTGTTAGTAGAAGCAATTTCTCTTTATTTATGGACCGTACAGGAAATACGATTAAGTATTCAAAACATAGAATTTCTTTGGGAATTACTCAAAACTCACAATTAGTCATAAAAATAGAAATAACGGATGTACAAATTCCACAAGAAACACAAATATCAATGGATTTATTAATAAGTCGTATGGCCATCAAAACGAAATACAATTTAAAACTGTAAACAATAAAGCAATGAAATATCGTCCCTTATATTATAGAATAATACGTGCCCACCCTGTAAACAACGTAATCATCTAAGAGAAAAAGAAAAACTAATAAAAAAAATTCAAATCAGTTATCTGAACGAATGAAATTGGATGAAATTTTATTTTATTCGATCAACATATGCGCTTGATCAGCTTTTATTACCAAAACTTTCAAGAGAAACTCGATATAACTGTAATAGATGGACCTAGAGACACTCTCATCAAATTTTATCTTTTTAATAATTAATCTGCAACGAATAATTCGACAAATAAACAAAAATTAATATTGGCAGGTGAATTATAAAGAATCTTTGTATGTTGCCAATCGGGCTTTTAAAACTTACCAATCAGGTTTATGCAGGTTGATGCAACATCAAAAGCAAGTTTAACAAGAGTTCATATGCAGTTAATTGAACATACACATGCACATGTAAGTCTACATATGTGACGTATGTGTATGTGCATGTATGTACACCATGTCATGCAGTATAAATAAATTTGCCTCTTTCGAAATTATGTTTTCCTGATCAAGAGTATGTAGGAATAGATCATACACTAACTTACATTTAGTTTACGAATTGTTGTAGTAGTGTTTGTTAGTTGTATGTTGTTTTTTAATAATATAAGAGAGGTTACGAAGGAAGCCGACAATGTGATTTTAAATAAAATGCATCGGGTGCATCAGAGTGCAATCGGGAAATTTTCTAATATTCTATCTATAATTCTCTATTATTTGCTAATAGAAAAGCAAAATTTTAATGAATAGATAAGCGAATTTTTGCGATAAATTCACACAAAACGCACCTAGAACCCTACGAAATAACAACAAAAAATCACAATCATTAATCAACAAAAGGGCGTTATTATTAATGAAATTCTTAAGACTTCCAAACACTTCCATTGAAAATGCATTCAATTCTTGGGGTTTTTAAAGAAAATTTGATCGAAAGCTAGTCCGATTTTGCACGTTTTGCTATGGCATGGTAGATAGAAGGAACCATGATTCCCCCACTCGTATTGCCAAAAAATGCCGGTCCTCATTGTCCTTGTCTGAAAGCGAGATAGTAATATAGAATTATATAAATAAACAAATTGTTTTTTTCTTTATTTATTTAAACTAATATACATTGCATTCTGAATATATTTCTCAATAGGATAACAGCACGATGCAGAGGTGACTATTATAAAATTGTATTTTTGTTGTGTTCTATCTGGCCTAGTCGAAACTCTAGGCTAGAGATTACGTATGTAGGTGGAACTATTGCATTCTACAACAATGACGTTGTTTAAAGTGGGGAACAAGTGCATTGAACAAAACCAACCAGTCACAAGCTTGGCTTTTATTTATTCGATTTTATCCAAATTTTGTTCAAATATTGACTTTTTAACGCACACAAATTGATTGAAATATTATTAATGGACACCTACTCAATGATTGTAATTATTGAAAGAAACAATTCAATAACTACATATTGTTAACAAGAAAAGTTAATTATTCATCGATACGCCTGTTATTCATTTTATATACAGGACTGGCCTGTTCATCTAGAAACATTGGAGCAATTAGAAGACATGAAACAGTCTTATGACGTGCACGTGCTACATAGAGATATCGACAAGATGGGTAATTATTATTTTTTTTACTACTTATCTCTATTCAACACGTGCACATTATACAGCTGTTCCATTTCGTCTACGTTCTCAAAATGTTTCTAAATGAATTGGCCGATTCTGTAGATACAAAACCGTACAAGATAAGAATTCGTCTTCGTTTATCATTTAAGCAACAATCATAAAACTTGATTTCTGATTAGTTCAAACAAATTGAATTTAAATTGATTTTTATTATTCATTATTATTATCAGAATATATCGATGACAAAAAGAAAACCTGTCTAAGAACAATCATGAACTTTAATCATTCTACAGGTTGGCTATAAGGTAATTCTAATCATTAAAAAAACAACAATTTATATGATAATGATTTTGAAAATATTTTCATTATAACGGCATCAAGGGAATATACACGATTTTGATTTGGAACATGTGGTGTGTTCAACAGATACTTTATCATACAGGTTCGGTTAATGACAGAGATACAATTGATTCGCGTGTTTTCCTATATTGCGTAGATGGTAAACAATAGATAAATCATGAACATTATGGTATTTGTATGAATTAATGCGAGATGCAGAAAAGATAAGCGGTCAAAGTGGCAAGAATCTCTTCTGTTAGTCCTATGAACCAAGGTCACACCTTCGTTTTGTGTCAAATTTCTACAGTTTTTTTTTTGCGAAACGAATTCAACAAAAGGATGTTGGTGTTTTCAACTTCATTTTGATCGTTAAGGTTTTCTCCTTGCTTACGTACGTACTAACTCCAGATATACCGGACAACGATCTCTTTTTTACTCAGATTTTATTTTTTATTGTAACACACCTACATTGTCTGCCACAGCTGTACATCTGCAACTTCTCAGTGGCTTTCGTTATGTGAATGTACTAGTTTATAGCAGCTTTATTTTTGAAATATACACTGCATTTCTGAAATATATATGAATAGTTGCAGACAACTGAGGCAACGTTATTGTTTTATACATTTCCGAAACTGACACTGAGGTGGACCTTTACGTTGCCTCAATTCAGAGATATTAAAGGCTGCACATTTTTAGGAGCCTTCTAGGGATATCTTAAAGGACATGCCAATCTGCATCTGAAGAATGCGTTTATCACTAGATGTGTAACTATATTTTAGTTACTGGCAATTATGCATTTGCATTCGTCTGACCATCTAGCTGCAAAAGTCGACCAAGATATTACAAAAATATCCGCTAATGTAGTTAGTTGTAATTTTTCCTCCACTATCATGTGAAGATGAACGCTTGCACATGTTCGAAGGCACCAGTTTTAAACTTTAATCATTTTTATAACGTTTTCCGCTGACATACACCAGTGTTAACGTTCATACCGCAAACGTTCAATAATATCATGACAGTATTACAATACAGGTCAACATGTACATGTTGTAATTTAAAATCGTTAATTTCTTTTGTCAATTATCAATTAGTTATGGCCAACAATGAATCTAATATTCCGGTTAAATAACAAAGAAATAAAAGAAATTCAAGAAATGATCATAATTATACTCAATTATCAATTGTTTCTATTTTTTTTTAAGAATACCTTCAGGCTAACACTGTGCCAAATTTAATGGTTTTTAAGGAAAATTATTCAATTAAGATTGTAAAACTCCGTCTATTTCTAATAAACAAATAGATATAACTTGACTAAAAGTGCTTATGTCATTTTATAAATCATTTTATGTGAGTTAAATCAGTAAAATAGACAGTCTGAAATAATTTATTACATTTTAAACAAACAAACAAACAATTATTGTTTTTTCCATTTTCTTCGTTAATATTAATTATACAGTGTGTAGCTTATCGAAATTGTTTCCAGTAAATTTCATTTAATTGCTCAATTAATTTGTATATCAAAATAATCACACGTTTTGTTGAAATCTCGATTGATGTTAGGATCTTTTTTTAAATATTCAAAAATACCAAATGTTTGTTAAATCTTTACGACATTTTATTATTCCTTAGGGGTAGGAGAGTGTGCCCTCTTTTCCCCACAAGCTACATTTATTCTTAAGTTAACAAACAAGGACCCTTTTGTGCCGTTGATCGAGACTTTTTTATTATGCATGCTCTGTAAAACATACAAATCGGGTGTTTTTTTTTTGGTCTCTGTTTTATTTAAAATGTTTATAAAATTTTATGGCTTAATATAAATCATAATTTCCCGTTTTTAAATTCAACTACGAATCAATCAAAATCAAAGATTCTTATTTCAAATAACCTATTGTGGAATAGCATGTGCAGGATATTTTGAGCAACAATGTATATTGGATGGAATTCGACTGTGAATGATCTATGCAAAATTAAATCGAGAAAACGAAAAATAAAAGGGAAAGTAGAAGGATTCAAACTACATCAAAAGAATGATGCCGCTAAAAGAAGTTATAAGTTGTTTGTTAAATGCGTGAATATCATAAATAATTCAAACAAAACAACATTTTTCTGCCACATATGCTTTTAATTATTACAAACTAAATATGGTTAGGGGCGACCACAAAAGACTCCGCGCAATGGATCAGTTAAAGATGAAAATATAAAAATAAACAACGAACAAAACCAGTCTTGATAACTTCATTATCACAAATATTAATGTATTTTTTGATGATGTTTTATAGGTTAATGTTGTGTATGTGTGTGTGTGTATACATATACTGAAAATTTTAACAACATTACGCTTAATGAAATGTAAAATGTCTGCAAGTAAACGCGTGTATTTTATTGCAGATTGGAAGAATGAAGGGATTGCCCTATGGGGAGGAACAGCGAAACTTGCTGGCTTTATAACATTATCTCTAAGAAAGGGTTATATTGCATGAATATACAGGCATATAGTGATAGCAACTAACCAAACTTAATCTGTTTGCGTCTAGTAAAACGAAGATAATTCAATTTCGCTCAAGTCTTCATAATTACTTTGATATGCGCTTGAATATTGTTTGTAAGGAGTATAATTTTATATAAAATCTAAATTTAATTCCGGTCAGATTGTTTATTTTAATGCGAGATGTAAATTTATACCGAAAGTTGATATCATCTGAATTTTTATTGAAATTCTTGTGCTTTTTTAAAAAAAGCACTTTGAATTGTACGAATACCTGAAAATCTTAGAATAGAGACGGAAAGGGAGATATTGTCTATTTCCGGAGCAGGAAACAACCTTCCATAAACTGGAAACGTTCCAATCCTACCAAATCCTTGACGCTTCCCTAAATCCTCGTTTTGCATTCAGCAAACGTCTAAAACGTTCCGATTCTATCCAACTTAATATTGTATTCTTTGTGAGTAACTGAAAGCTTTTAACATCTGAAGACATTAGACATAATCACTATCACAATTAAATTACAATATTGTAAATAAGATCTTGATTTAAGACGGTTTATTTTTTTTATGAAATTTACTATCAGCTTTTACGGCCGATAAACAAACAGGTGTTGAATAAATTACTACTGGTCATTTTTTGTTCGAAAATAGAGATACAGTAAGAGTTCCTCAAAACACCCTAAGCCTTTGCAATCTTCTTTCTGTAATTTAAAGAGATGAGAATAATAAATGGGGAATCCTTTGTGTTTCTTTCATATTTTCCCATTTCTGTCGGATGTTCTATTTAAATTTTTCTGTTTTGTCTGTTGGTGCCATTAAAAAACCAACGACTTTCTTTTTACATTCCACCCTAAATTAAATCATTATCTCGCTCTTTTGTCCAGCGAATAACACCAGGATCCATCTCCATTATACTTACTTTGTTTTGTGAAAGTTTCTTATCTGTCATTGTTCGCTAGTAGAAACAATTTTTTTTTTCGCTTTTCATTCACGAGAAATTTGATAATATAAGAGCGCAAATGCAGCTTGAGTTCTGTTTAAAATTGCACGATAGACGAGCATGTGCTCTTATTTTATCATGGAATTGAACAATTTAATATTCCCAGAAGCACTAGAACTTGTTATGCCAAGACTGGTCTGGAATACGATTTAATCGTAAAATGGTGGCTCTTGTGCAGATCTCTTTCTCTCTAAGTGCCTTTACTTGCCTGACTTCAATCTACTCCACTTAGATTTTATACCATTCACACTCGTTTAAAATCGCTCTTGCTGATATATAAACTCCAAATTCACATGAATTTACTTGAGAAAATAGATGAAAAACGTATATACAAATACAAAAATTCATGGCAATCAAGATGGAATCTGGAACAACAACTATATAAATATAAACAGGAATTTCGCAGCTGCATTTCAGTACAAAATGACAGGTGATAACCAACATAATCAAGGAATTAATTATTAAAAATAGTTTTAATAGAAATGATTATCATTTATAAAGATTTTCGCTTATAAGGCGAACAATAAAGAAATCAATTTACTGAATGGAAATATTACCATATATGCAATCTCAGAACGAGACCAACAAAATGGAAAACAATCTCAATAAGTACATCGACAACCATAAAAAAAATGATTCATTACCCATCCGCATAACTTATAACTTATAAAGTTGGGAGTTTCACACGAAAATGTTGTGCATGTTTCTATGATTATCCAACAAATCTACAAAGAAGAATAAAAAGAAAATGTCGACAACGACAACACCAAAACAAATAGTGTCGAAAATAGTAAATGGATAGTTTAGAGGGGTGGGATGGGAGCTTTGCAAAGTTCAATTTCGGTCTTCATACGCCCCAGCAGTCGAAAGCTTTCTCATGTTTTGGCTCTCACTTACAATATAACAATAAAAACGAACTGGCCTGACAGATTCGCTGTTATTTATATATCGTCGAAACTGTTATTTCATACCTAAAATTAAATGGACCGAAATTGTTAAACATTTGCTTATTCAGTTAAATCTAAACAACAGTATCAAAATATAACAATTTCGAATTTATTGGCTTCTCTATAGAAAAATATCAACACAATAAAGGTATGAGAATAATCGCAGAATTCCTGGTAGTGTTGGCAAAATAAACGATTCGTGCCACGCATTCAATAAAAACTACTATTCGCATTTGTTGCAAGTTACAAACAAGAAAAAATAATATGTAGCTAAATAATGCGATCATCCACCCCCAAAATGAGTGCTTGTTTGCACTAGACAAGAATCACGAAACATTGTGATATAAAAGGGCCGTCCCTTACATTTCGTATTATCAGGGTAGTCTTATAATTGATATTTGTGGTGTAGGTCTCCGGCGGCGAAATGAAATAGTTCCGGTTCAGTTGGTCTTTATCTCTACTAAGATGTCTCCATAAACTCTGATTACTTCCAAAATCAACCCCGGAGACAATGATAGGAAAACTTTCTACTCCCTTAATGTACCGCCTCGCTCATAATACTTTTTCTGTCTTTCTTCTTTAAAAAAAAACCAACATGTTTCCTCTCTTAAGTGTGGTTCCTTTACCATACTTTCACAAGTTTAATGGTACCATTTAAATTCTAATTAGGTCATTATTTAAATTAATTGTAAATTATGATTTTTTTCTGGTTGCAGGCACGAATTTCTCTCGTTTTGTGGTGTAAATCTAATGCTTCAAGCTGTTCGGAGACGTGGAACGAGTCCTTCATCCCTTCGAGTTGTCTAGCAGGTGACGTATATAACGTAATTTTTTTTTTGTATATCTTTATACGAGTTTAGCACACAGACGTGACAAAATCAAAACTACCACCAATTACATCTTCAAGATTTTGTTTTAAACGTGACTACTATAAAGTAAAACAGATTATTAGTTTTTGTTTCTATCTATCTACGAAAAATATTGACGAAAGTTTATTGGATGAAGAAAAACCATAAATTTCCATCTTGACATTGATTTTATTGATGTTTTTGTCGAAAAACACATCGATAATAATCTCTTCCAGACATGCCGCATGAGATAGAACAGACGGTACTTTGTTTCGAAAACCTTGTTATGTCTATGGTTTTGTTTACGTTAATATAAACAAATTTTCATTGATAACCGTTTTTGTTTTACAGACTCTCGAGAGTTTTTCCTGGGTCGACTCTGGCAACTTTTCATCAAGGTAATTATAATAATAATAATTTCAACATAATATTGAGATAGTTTCCAATTTAATCGGCTACACACACACACACAATCTTTGTTTTCCTGCACAATTTCCTTTAGAAACTGATGGCGGCTCCAACGTAGCGCAACGAATGGGGCTTCGTCCAATATACTTTGTGACGGTAGATTGTAAGCTAACACCCCAAATAGCGGGCGGAGATATGCGCCATTCCAAAATACACAACCATATCGGGTTGGCTCTTTGCCAGTTGATTTCTATTTGCGAAAATACCTGTCGAAACTACCATTCGCATATACCAATCATTTGAAATCGTCATCTACACGTAAAAAATTAATTAACGGACAGAAAATTAATCAGTAATCAATAAGTATCTTAATTGTGGTGCATATAGAATCAAAAGTATCTCACTATTGCTGGGGTGTGTCAATCCTATTGAATCGCAATAAACACTACCCTAAAATCATTACAATTCAGATAAGGCTCAAAATTGTTTATAATTTCTCTATCAACAGAATTGGATTGTTAGATAATCGTTAAATTAACAGAATTATTGTGATAAAATCACCAAACAGTAGCTCTTCAATAAAACATCCCCTTATATACCTATATACACCTGAACTTTTATGTGTTACCCGTGTCCAATTTTAATAGCTTAACAAGTGACATTCTATTGTTGATGGATATCAAAAGACAGTGTGATAACGATGAATAATTCCTTTATATTAGAGACGTTTTTAAAGAAAAACACGTGTTATTTAGATACAAAAAAAATTATTCTGATTCCCACAACTAATCATAAAAGATACATAAATAACTGTACGATTTGTACGGATTTAGTCATTAATTATTTATTTTATTATGCTCTAAATGCGAAATAACAAGGTTCGGTTTGTTTTTTTTTCGTTCTTTCATTCTAAACCCATTTAGCATGTTATTTCGAATTTAAATGAACAATTTTTGTTTCGTTTTGTTTTAAATAATAAAATTATGACGTGAAAATAAAGCAAGATTGGTATATTTTTTTTTAATAAAGAAATACCCCATAAACATATTATTTTTCGATATGTGGAATGTTCCATAGCGGTTTCAGTCAAATTAGGTAAAAATCTTAATCGGATGAAGCAATCTGCGAAATTTGCGGTTTTTAAAAAGGAGCAAAATAAGTCCATTTGGTCGTATGTCGTCGCTTGATTCATATCCCAATGTTGATGCAGTGTAAAGTTGTTCCGTCGGATAGCCGCTAGATCGCAGGCGCGTTCCCGATTCGACTCGACGGAGTTTCCACACAAGATAGTCGAAAAGATTCAGTATGTGTTTGTAACTTGTAGGTTGATGTCAGTTGAAACACGTATATGGTGTTTGATGTTTGATTATTACGAACGAAATCGCGACAAAATTCTACTAGTATCGAAAAGAAAAACAAATCATCCCCAGTTATTGTTTCGAACAAACAAACTCGAAATGGGGGCATACTAATTTGGAAATAATCCGAAAAAGTGGTCAATTGTGTGACTGACTGACTGTCTATTTCTACCTGGATTTGAATAGAGAGATCTAGTGATGGGACAAGCCATCATCTGTTTGGTGGTGTCGTGCTATTATTGTAAACGTGCTATTTATTAGGGGCTGTCGCATGCTGGGATCCCATCAAACAACAACAACACCACCAACAACAACAACAAAATTATAACTAGAGTTGTTGTAGTAGTACGATAGATTTGCTTTAAATAAACACCGATAAAAGTGTTTCAGTATCAACTAAAAGTTACGACCACCAATAAATTAATTTACGGCTCATAAAATCGTGTTTTTGTATACATTGTGCATCGCTTTGATTTATGTGCACATTTACACCTGAAGTGCGATTCTATTATTGTGACGAAATAGTGACAGTAAATACACAAAAAGTCCTTTTTGGTTTTTGTTGATATTGTTGGAAACTGTCTCGATATTAGTGTTAAATAATTAATCTAATCATTATTTGTTAATTTGTTTGTTTGTTTTTTTTCATAATTTTCATCGCTGTTCGTGTTCTATTGCAACGTACCAACTACATTCTCGCTTGACATCTGACGTTTTACTGTGCACAATTCTATTTTGATCTTCGATCCCCCGCCACCGTTACTTCCGATGCTGTGATCCCATCACGCGAACATCATCCTCACAATCGCGGACCCCGTGGCGTGCGCCGCACCCACCCTGTACGATCATGTGCATCCACCCGGATCCTCCCCAGCCACCGGAGCGGGGACTTCCACCGGGGTGACGTGGTGGTCAATGATGAACGGCGGACTCTACGAAGAGAGCCCACCGCCAGCCCCCCAAAGTGCAGCGACACCGATCAGTAATAGCGGTATGACAAGTCCAGCTACAGTACCACCACCTACGGCGACGACATCAGCCACATCAAGTTCATCACCAGCTAGTGTCACCAGTAATAGTGGTTCAGCAGCTGGACCGTTACACATTCCCGCTAAAAGACTAACCACTGGCTATGGAGAATGTGCTGAACCAAGTGTTATTAGACATTCACATCACGGTCAACCATGGAGCTATTCACCATCAGATAATCATCATGCTGGCGCTACAGCTTTTGAATCTACAGTTGGTTTAAATCCACATCAATATCCTAATGCACCCACGTATTATAATTTAGCTGCTGACCCAACTGGTGGTCGAGATAGTCGGAAAACAACGACCTTGTCGTTTTGGTCGCCGGCAGCAACAGCAGCTGGTAGTACACCAGAATACAAATATTCCACTGTATCAGCGGCAGGTCCTAGTGGTGATCCATCTGTATCATCATGTCATCAGGGTTTCTCATCGTCCTCATGGTGTAATTATCCACCATATTCATCAGCATCTCGACATCATGTTGATACACATCAGGCCGTCCCTTATTTAACACCAGCAGATGATCGAGGGCGAGTGGCTGCGGCCGCTGCAATGGTAGCAGAAAGTGCCAGTTTTGCCCATGTGCATGATAGTGGTTATGGATTAAGAAATTATGGTCCCGAACCAGTTCCCTCTACACCTTATCCCCCACCAGGTGAGTTATTTCTCTCTATTATACGTGCATCACTCGTTGTCCATCTATCTCGCCGCAATTATCAACAAATCCAACATTTATTCATAAGCAATATTTCCTTCAAAAAAAAAACAAAAAAATAATTAAATATTTTAATAAATATACGTGTCACTAGATGGCATAGACTGTGCCAAAACAAATATTATTACATAGTATCTAGCAGAGGGTGCCGTTCCCCTAACGCAATCTTGTTATCAAATTACCCGAGGGTGAATTCAACAACACATACAAAACTTCTACTCTATAAATGAAACGCGTATGTTTTCACGCTCTCTATACAGAAACCCATATGGAACGGAAATATTTTCTAAATAATTTTATTATTATTTTTTTCTAAATCGGAATACTGACCCGGCCAAAATTTATGATTGGATTTTTATTACATAAATATGTAAATTTTTACTATGTTTTATTATCTAGTTAGAACAATAATTTAATCAAGTTGTAAATGCAAATTAATTATTTTGGTAGGATTAATCAATATGTGGATCGATTAATAAATTATTCGTTCATTGAAACATTTTATTAACTGTTTATTGTCTATGGTCAGTTTTATTACATAGTGTTAAAGTACTTATGCAAGGATATATCCACCAAAAACTGTTACTTATTTGGATCATCCTCATTATTATTATTATCATTATTATCGTCATTAATCCGGATTACTACGACATCATAAGCATAGATAGGATAAATTTTGTTTTTTTTTATATAGATACGAATTTACATAAATTACCGAATTTCAATAATATGGAATATGTAAATGATTGTTATTTTATTTAATTAAACCCATCACGTGCTATTTTCTAATCAATTGTGTTTCGGTTTTACGAGGGGAGCAAATACACTTGACCGTTCTGAATTCTTCGAAAGTGAATAACGACAGCGCTTTGACGTCATCGAAATATCACGTGATTGCACAGCTGATGATCACTTGTCATGTACTTTTCCATTAAAGAAATAAAATACGAAATATTTGACAAAAAGGCGAGAGAGGTGTTGTAATTCTTGGGATGCATGAATTTATATATATATAAAAAAAATAAAATAAAACCCATTGACAATCATCTAGCGACAATTTAATTGTTCACAGTTATGTGGGGATCATCCCCATCGTCTCTTTTTCCACAGGTTCATTGGGTTCGATGGGTGTGACAGTTGGTGGTTGTCCAACAAGTGGCAATCCATTAGAATGGACTGGTCAAGTAACTGTACGTAAAAAACGTAAACCATATTCAAAATTCCAAACATTAGAATTGGAAAAAGAATTTTTATTTAATGCATATGTATCAAAACAGAAACGTTGGGAATTAGCGAGAAATTTAAATTTAACTGAACGTCAAGTGAAAATCTGGTTTCAAAATAGACGTATGAAAAATAAAAAAAACTCCCAACGACAACAAGCCCAACAACAAAACAACAATAATACAGCAACAAATAATCAAAATCATCATGGTACACATCATCATGCCACACATCATATACATTCACAACATCATGTTGTCAATCATCATGTTGCAGCAAATGGTAATTTAAAACATCACCAGTGACCGATAGGATATTCCGGGGTTGTTCATGGTCAACATTATCAATAGAAATACTGCACGTGTCTGAAATAATTCTCGAATACATTTATTAACATATACCTACACACACACATATATATAGACTTTGTTCAATTTTACTGGGGTGTTTTGTTTTAATTCGAACAGTATACAACAACCCTGGAACGAACGATTCTTTGCAGTGCCAAAGAGTTTATTATTTATTAAATAGGCGACATTTGTGAATTCATCGAAATGTTATATCAATATTATTGTTTTATTTTTATTTTTATTTTTGATTTCTAATTAAAATTTTATTTGGGCGTGTGCAAATTATAATTGTGCAAAGCACAGAAAAACACCCAAAACCATTTGGGCTTCTACATATTTTATTGTATTATTGTACGTGATTATTATTATCATTATTATTATTAAGATTATTATTATTAATTGCAGCATGTAAGACTTCCTTGTAAATATGTCGACTGTCGTTGTAATAGATTGTAATTCGTTGGTATCTTATTAAATAACAAATAATTAATTAATAATGTAATCAATGTTGCCTGTAGTTCAATGTGTATAGTAAATTATTGCAGGTATAGAAGAAGCTATCAGCCATAATTTCCCTGTTACTTAAGTTTTTATCACTCAGTTTATGTATATAAATAATAATAATTGATTAATTAATTAAAAAAAAACATACTATTTAGGTACCTGTAAATCTGTGGCTTGTTGTATACGGTTAATGCAAGATATTTTATTTTTCGTTGACAGTTTCTTTTTTAATTTCCAAAAAACGAACAAACAAACAAATATTGCTTAATGTATTCAAACACATATAATCTGTAATATATTTGATGATAAATGAAGAAAACAACCTTCTCTAGAAATCCGAATTTTATTATTAATAATAATTAATATTTAATAAATGACAAACAAACAAAAAAACTACTACTAACTGACCTAAGAAGTAAGTGTCCTCTGTCGCGTGTCTGTATCGAGGTGATGGAATTTTTATTATTCCATTTAGTTAAAAACAAAAAAAAAATAAACAAATAAAGGAAACCTGTATATATAACCTTTCGAATTGAACAGAAAAAAATTCTTTATTTCTTATAGGAAATTATGTATGTATCATCGATAGTTTCTAATGGTTTCGAGTCATTTTTTTTGGGGTTTTCTTTGTGGTATTTTTCCTCCGTTAATAAAAACGAAATTCACAACTCAAATTCGATCATAAAACCAATCGTTTGCAGTGACCTCTGATTGGTTTAATTCACATGATGATAATCACTATAATAAATAATGAAATTCATAAAATTGTCTGTAATTTTTGACCATTTTTTATTGTTTTTATTTGTAATTTTTTTATTGAAAATATTATTATTATTATACAATTTTTACTTGTTGTGTTCAAAATACATATTGTTGTGTTTATGTATGTATATGTATACACATAAATATTATTATAAGTATCCTTTTAAATGTGTTTTATAAACATCCACTTACGTTTTGTTTTATATATTGTACAATGTAAGTTACTCTATTAATAAAAAGTTCAAACATTAGGTACCTATAAATTCGTTAATAAAAATAAATGCAAAACAAGAAGATGAAGAAGAAAAAACATTAACGTATAATTTTTGCAAACGCCTCTACTGTCACGAATCTAAGGAATGCAGAATTAGATATTTGCAACAGCAATACGCGAGCTTTTACAGCTTACAGGGTAAGTTGGAATAACGCCAATACGTGATATATCTATTTCACTCTATAGCTTGAATCGAACTGGGTTATGAGAAGGATAGATTATCGGTCTTTTACAAATTATTCCAAAATTTGATTAATGCGGTAAAACTGAAAGAGATCTGATAAGAATTCTATTAAATAGGTAATTATTCATAACTATAACGATAAAGGATAACTGGTTTTATAATAAGAAGTAAATTAAATACTCGTACATACAATTTTTTATTAGATAGAATCATAGGTTAACTATCCTGATAACCTCGAGATTTTCTCAATATCCAATCCATTTACCATAAGGATGGATTTATAAAAAATATTTTAGTGATATACAAAATGACATTGTCACAAATAAATAGATAAGGAACACACAATATATCCCACTCTAACAGGCAACATTCGTTTCGTTAAAAAAAAATATTAAGAGGATTGAAAACGACAACGATATAAAAATGTAATTTGATTAGAACCCAAAAGTAGGTAAATACTCCAGCAAATGCTTAGTAATCATTGCAGGTATTTTCCCGCTAGAAAGCGTGAAGAATATAATTGCAATAATATTGACTTTCGTATTGTTGTTCAGTTAAGAAAATAATCGCTAGTCATTTACAACTGTTGTCCCACTGACAAGATAACTGTTATCTAATAGTTATCTATTGTGGAAAAACTGGTAATATTTTCAAGATTTAGTCATTTTCTGTTGAGAAATAAAAATATGAAAGTCTATTTGACCACCAACAGAGAATTTCTAATTACTATCATCAGTTTTTCAATTTGCATAATATCAATATTTAAAGATTTGTATTTTCTTGAGCATGCACAGAACTGCACCTGTAGTTTTGACGACCATGGTCGATGGCAAATTGAGAAGCTATCGGTCCTGGTTATCGTCTAAGTTTGACGCCCCGGGACCACATTTGTAGAACTTGGAAATCATTATTGAACATTTTAGTATACGGTAGATGGGGACCTATTCTAATCGGGTCCTGGAGCCTGTGCTCCTCAGCTTTCAGCTTAATCCGACATTGACCATGGCGTCTGATATACATACCGTAGTGTACCTCTAATAGCGAACGAAATTCAGCACAATTAGTGGGTGTCGTGCCTACGTCGTCCTAAGGCTCAATTACTGTTGGAGATCATTTGTACAACCGCATTTGTGCCACTTTGATTGAAGTTCTATGCATGTAGTATGGAGTACATCATTGAGTGAATGTATAGTATATGCAATTAATAAAGTCACTTTCTTATCCGCGACTCAAGATCGACCAAATCTTAAATGAGCCTAAAGTTTCTTGAACATAAGACTCATTTTACTGTGCCACCATACAAAAATTCTACTGCTTTAAATTCACTTAGGCTCAAGTAATTTATATAAGGATCAGAGTTAAGGCAAGGTCGAGCTTAAGCCGGCAATAAGTAAGACAAGATGAACTGGACCCATATAAATCGGTTAATATTGTTGCTGATTAAAAAACAAATTATTTCAGTAGTATGCACACAATATTTGTAGAAAAATTATCTTTTATTTTTATACTGTATGATTGTTATGAATCACAAAAGATGCGATTTATCAAATTAATTGAACGTAATAAAAATTATTGTAGCAGAAATATTTTTCTCTTGAGTACATTTAGTTCTATACCGTGCGATTCAAGGATCTAGGTACATATTGAAAAAGACAACACTCGGTCAAATAAGTTAAAACAAGATAGAGAGAAAATAGGCAGTCACAGGGTGAGAAATTTTTGGCTATAAACAACAGCCACTCATAGACACTTAGGTAATTGTCCCATTCTCTCCCATAGACAAAAATATATTTGACTCTCTCTCTCTCCTTTTCCCTATGTACAGTTGGGTGCGTAAAAATTTTAACGACTCTTGGTGTGAAATTTCGCCTTTTTTACATAGATTGAACCGTTCTTCAACCATTTTTTGTACTGAGGATGAACCGATCCCCACATTTATTGCTTTATTGCTTTACCTACTTTAACCAATAGTTGCTGTCGAAGTCATACCATAAATAAATAAACAGTCTGATTGTAAGAAATATTATTGAAACTGAAAGTAATTTACATATCTACCTATGATATAATCTATTAGATTATCAATATTTTCACAAAAAGTAATTATTATGAAAAAATTTCAATAATTTCATTAAAAGGGGTGCGATCTTTTCTTATTTCAGGTACATCAATAAATCGTCTCTTTTCTCTAGATATCCAATAGCATACTATTGGAAATGTTGTTCCCTTCAAGCGAAAGTCAGGTTTACACCACACAACCTTCACCGTTAAAATTTTTACGCACCCAACTGTACCTAGATCCTTGAATCTTACGGTATAATCAAAAATTGTCAGTTCTTATAGATTGATTAAAATCTTTAACTCTACTCTTAAAATACTCCAATTTTGATTCCACTAATTTGTTGAAACATGAGGAAGTTTTATATGTCGCTATATCAAAGCAATAACGATAACACAGATTTCATCTCGATAACATAAAGAATTAATTGAGTGTGTAAAGAATGGTTTTCACCCAAACCCCAGTGCTTGCAGATTACATGCCTTGGTTTTTATCTACCTATCATGATTCAGATGAGTGCCGTCTAGGCCTGTGGAAGAAAACGATTAATCGATTCGAATCAATTCGTTGAGTGAATCGATACATCGATTTAAAAAGAAATAAACCAATCGAAAATCGGGACGATCTTAAACAAACGATCAATCGATTCGAATCGATACGTTGTGTGAATCGAGTCGATTTTACTTTGCTAAAGTGATTCAAATCGAATTCGATTGTGAGTAACAATGTTGATTCAACAGTGACAATTGAGTTAGAGTGAACTGTGGCATTGTTTAAAATAAAAATTATAGTATTTTTTTTATGTTTTTTAAACATACTGCATGTATAGGTATAATCCACAGTTTCGTTCTTTAATTAACCGCTATATTCCGATTAAATCGCTGTCGATTCGAATCAATTTAGAAAACATCGATTCGCTAATGAACGAATCGCACACCCCTAGAATAGTAACTTCCGTGACGGATTCACTTGCTATTAGTACTTTTTAAAGTGAATAAATTTAATTCAATATTAACACATAAATAATACACAAATTTATAGAAATACAGTGATTTACAAAGTATAAAGACGGAAAGCACATGTAACAAGCACAGGATTCTGAAACTAACTCTAAAATATAAGCAAAATGAAAAAACGAGTGTTAATTATTCTTAAGATAATGTTCGTATGGCTTTTCAACACAGTTACCTGGTTTGGCATCTATCTAGTGCGCTAGGTGCTTTTTACTTCGTTAATTATTATAATATTACAGGTAATTATCTTGTGGTATAAGTTTCGTCTGAGTGTTGTATCGATAACACTAAGAATGCAATTCTTTTATTTACGTTAAGATTATTATTAATAAATTAATAGAGTAATAAACAAGTGATATTTATTTAATAACGACAATCAATTATCATTCGTCAAACGAACAATAATTGTTATTAAATAATATAACTATGATAATAATATAAATTAACACGATTGGGTCCAACATGTAACCAAATAATTTATGGGACACTTATACTTTTATCTAATAAGAAACGCCTATTATTGCTTAAAAACAAAATTACATCTATATCAATAGCAATTCAAATTGTTGCAAGAATCCACTTAATCAAAACAAATATAATTTGGGAGATATAAAATATTCCAAATTCAATTCTAAATCAGTTACCAGCTACATTTATTTGATATAAATGAATTATTATACGAAAAATTTGTGTATATGTACAGTATTCACGAAATATGAACATAAACAATCGAATACAAAGTTATTTAAATATTTCAATAATGTATAAAACACGCAAATTAGATTAATGACTTGACTTATTCTTATTGGTTGAACCACAAAGTAATTTCATTTATATGCCGTACATACATATACCTAATAGGTACACATAAACACAAGACTGATTTATATCGATGGAAATACAGAATTGATTTTCTAACATTTAATTAAAGAACATAATAGTGAAGTACAAGAAATATAACGTAATTAGAGTCAAGCAAGATTGATGTTTCTTTTAACAAATTAAAATTGATGGTGTTTGTGATCAAAAAGGAAGTTACAAAAGAATGTCAGAGATAATTAAGCTACATACATACAAAACCGGGGTCGATTATGTGAAAACTATAAGGTACCAGATCGGGCCCGATTCCATTGCTCTGACTACCGGGAGCCCAATCAGGTAACTAATCATGAGGTCCGATTTCATGTATCCGGTCGGAAGTCTGGTAAGGTTGAACATATGTATCCCGATAACCGTGGACTCGATCGGGCAATCATTGTGGCAAGATATTTTTATCCCGGTCAGGCACCAGACGTGATTTTCGAATTTTTTTCCCGACTACCTACCCGACCAAGATTTTCATCCAGGGCCCTACTCTCAAAACGCATTACATTCTGGTCGGGCACACGATCTCAAATAGGGCGGATTGTACGGTGTCCGGTCAGGTCCCGAAATCATTCCTAAGTAATGTTATAGAAAAGTGAAGATTCAAATTCAAATGTCAGTGATAGAATTTATAAGAAACTATAATAGACTGTCTATTATTGGGTAATTTTCAAATCAGATGTAACTACATTCAGCTCTATTCAAAGTTTAAGAAATAATTTGAAAAAAACATGTACCTAATATGAATGAAAATCTCCCACAGATAAACTATCGCGATTATAGTAAATAACTTAAAATTCACATTGAGGTGAACTACTACGTGATTCATTTATCTATACGTGACTTGTATGTCTGCTGTGACTACATGTTTCTTTTATAAAATCAAAACTTCGATAATAACTCATCATTTACATGTGTTGCCATAAAGTCAAAAATTCAAATCCTCTAGAAATTAATGTTATGAGACGGCGCATGGCCGTAAACAAACCAGTAGACACTCGTATAACACGGAGGATACGTTTCGCGCTATTGGAAACAGTGTTATATGAACAACAAACATTTCTACACGTTTCTAAACAAGAAGTTGCCAAGTCTCTCAAAATGTTAAATTTATCTTAAAAATTATGCGAAGTAGTTTCAGCCGATCTAGAGTACACAATCTGGTTAGTTTTTCGTTGCATTATCCGAAATTGCGTCATACAGAAGTCAATTGTAATTATAGTTAAATTTTTGGAAACTTTAGCGAATTGTGTCTGGATCAACAGACAAAAACCGCCACTAGAAGGAGATGTCTGTTGCATACCAATTTAGTGGACGAGCCAATTGTGGTAAAATTAAGCCTGAAATTGTTCCCGAAAATTACTTCTCTGATCATTATACTTGAAGCGTACATAAATGCTTGGACATTTACATTGTCTCTACCTCGGTGAAGCACGTTTACACCCAAATTATTAAAGAGGAAGTCTGAACAAAGCTAAATCTACAATCCAACACTACCTATCTATCTATGTATAGTAAATTATTTACAACACATTGTATGTATTTTCGAATCGAAATTGTTCACATCTGATGACACAAATTGTGTGCCCTATCATTGTTTATAACTGGTGTAAACAATATCTTTTGATAAGTCCTTTCCGGTACTGCACTATACACTAACTTCAAGGAAATTTCATTACTGTCGTTATTTAAAAAGTATTGTTTGTAAAACCGAAACCGGTGTATAATTTTATAAATTTCAAAGTGTCTTCTGCAATCTAAATTAAAGATTGAAAGAAATCGGGAAATTGAAGAAATTTTTAACCGCCATTATTCCAACATTTAATAGAATTTGAGAGTTGTCGCTTTCCATTGGTTTCATTGCATAATTTTCTAGAAAACTAAGTAGCAAAATCTTGATTTATTCGTGTAAAGTATCGAGAATGTATTGAAATCACTCGATTACAATCGTTATTTAAATAACCATAACAATAATTATATCATCGAAAGCGATGATAAACACATCTAATCAGCTTAATTAAGTTATCTAGCAATGTAACAAAAAAGAAAACGAGACATATAAATATGTTATATGATTTTTCAAAGTAATGGCAGCAGGGGCGCAATGGATGCAAAATGGGATGTCCACAGTGGGGATGTTTACGATTTATGTGCAAACGTCACTATATGTATATGTATATGAATGCTTAATGGTACAAAGTGAGATGACACGATCCATTCGGATATTAGAAGAGAAAAAGTTCACTACCGACATCATCTCAAAAAAGGATGTTGTTGTTGTTGTTGATGATGATGAGGGATGGTGGATGAAAGACAGAGAGAGATTGAGAGAGTTCGCAAAGTATCCTAAAAGTTTTACAATCGCTAGCTGGTTGTGCGGTATACGGCACACTTGATGGCCCATCTTCCAATGTGAGTTGCGGCCATAACGTTAAGATGTATACGGCTGCGCTGGGGCCCCTCCTATATGCTATATGCAATCCGCATGCCACATACCTATAGGTATGATCGAAAGAGTGCAGGGTGCTGTGTGACAGTCATTAGTCGTGTTCGACAGCCGCGGGCGAATATGATGATAAGGTGAGCAACAACCTAACCTACTTATTACATATAATTATATCCTTGTTGTTATCCCCATGAAAACTCCGACAAATTTATGTTATTTTCATAACCGTACCGGGGCATTTCTACCTATTACAAACAAATGAACAATCACTCACCAAACATAACATGTTGCTTGTTTGCCATTAGTATTGCGCACCATCAACCATATAACAATTATGGTAATTCCAACGTTGTCCCATATAAATGCTGATTGTGTGCATATTACTACTACTTGCCCACACCACACACACACACGCACACACACACCTTTCTCGACATTACGATAAAATCGTGCAGGTATTATAACTCACTCCATAATGAGATTTCATCTCTTAAACACAATACGTACTCTGTTATTTCAAGCATTGAAGTTACCCATAAGAATAGCAATTTGTAAACTATTACACTTCAATTCATAATTCACTCGCTGTTTAAACACAATAACAACAAAAAATTGTGTTTTTTTTATTATTATAAACGATATTCACATTAAAACGAATGAGTTTAAAACTAATTTCATATTGTTTGTACTCGTTTTTATTGTGATTTTATATTGATAAGTCGGAGGCCCATTTTAACGGACTAACTAACATGGACTCCATCACTACAAGTAAAGTGAGGTTATGTCTATGCCTATTACGCAAATAAGCAGATGCACATCTAAAATACCATCAATTCAATAATAATACGTGTCATAATTGACAATATTTGTTAATTAATTAAATTATAATTAAAACTATAACATTAGGTGTGGATAATTGTTTTGTTATTATTTATCTAAAATGCAAGTTTCTACATTGAATACGAAAAGATAAGATTGTTTCGTAAATACACGTACATTTTGATAACAAATTTTTGCTTGATAGTCTTTTATCAATAATGGATTTCAGGTGGTCTAATCTATGGAACGTTACGTATCAGATAGATAATTATTTAGATATCTAGTAGATAGTAAATGATACTCTGTAGAAATCACACAATCAATCTCTATCTCTCTGGTTAGTTTTATTACCATATCACCAGGTATTTATTGATTGTCTTCGTCAGCTCTTCAAAGTTGTTTGACTACTTTGTAATCTAAAATTTGATGTGAACGATAATGGTGTTCTTTTTATAGGTCTCGTTATTTTCTTTGCAAACGATCAATAACTTTTAACAGATAATGGTGAAACAAACAAATTTATACTAATCTGTAAATTTGGGATTCTATAGATAGATAGATAGATAGATAGATTAATTAATGGTCGATTAATTGTAGTCGCGTGTTTTGTCGCTTGTTGCTTTAACTTAAAATGAAAGGTCTAATTGTATGTGATGAGTATTGATATGAGACCGCCCAGACGTCTATATGACGTTGATGGTAGGAGAACAGATCGATACCATTACATTCCAGCCAACAACTATTTACAACCACTGATAATAATTCCCAAAATTTAGATATGTCTCATTTATTTTCATCATGATGGTGATGGTGGTGACTATTTTGGCATTTGATTCAAACGTTATTTTGATTATTTAAATATTCCGATTTGTTAGAGAAAATCTTGTCTATAAAATGTTCAAAATAGGTGCATTTGCTCGCATAAATATCTGCATATTTATTTGGTTTTCTGATAAAATTTATCGTCAAGACCACGTTTTCACTGGACGAGTAAAAAATTATCCACTGTAAACAGTCTAGATAGCAATCAAATTCTCGTCAATTCACAAACTTGGTTTTTATATGATTTATCTCGTTCAAAATAGTTTTTTCTGTGAGAAACTAGTCAGAAATCAAGCGAGTAATTCACGAGGAAATTCTCTATTGTTTTGTCAGTTTATTCCCACGCAGTCAATCTTTGTATTCCGTTTATTTTATTTCTACCTAAATTGCGTGTTGAATAGATAAAAGTGTGATTTTGATTTAAAGCATGAGATAAAATGAAAAGCTGGCCTCTTCTGGCAATATTCTGAGAAAATTAGACAAATTTAATAAAAGAATCTTCAAATTTACAGTATATTAGTATTCACAGAGACAGTATTGTCGTATGGTAATAATAGATTTTCAAACATTGAAGGTGATTTTCTCATTTATTGGGAAATGTGAAGAGCTGCTATCACATTTTTCTTTTAAAACAAGCTTCATCAGTCGTTTTAGGACATTTGTTGAAATGAGATTCAAATTCTCCTTAAAAGACATGTTCTTTCTTTATTTCTCTAGTAGTTATAGTTGTGAGTTGTGCATTGTAAACATAGGATAAGTGGCCGTTATTGCAGTGATATAAAAATTTTAAACTTTTCGATTTTTAAGGTTTGAATACAAAGTAAATTCGAAACTCAATGTCTGCATGTAGCTTTTTCCAACAAATAAAAAAATAATTTATAACGATCTAGATACGTCTCAAACTACTTTTGGAAACATTGTTCTAATTTGTGTCAGATTTTTTTGAAGATAAACTATACACAAATTGAATTCCCATAAAAGTCTTTATTAAGAATCGAAGAAATATCAATGAAAGAAATCATAATCGACTCGTCCGCCAGTAATGGTAAATAAGCACACTTCTCCGGCAAAGAAGAGTTCTGGGTTCGAATCCTACCGGACGGGTCATACAGTTTTCTTAATTAATATTTCTTTGATTACAACTGAACATGCTGGCAACATTACAAACGTGTTAATAGACATGCAGTGTAGGCTTTTAGAATTGTTTTTCATTCAATTAACTAAAATACGCTTGGTACCCTTCGGATTGGGACACGTGATATACCTAAATAATGTAAATTTATTCCAAAAAATCAAGAATTTATGTATCTGTTCTTGCTTTTTCATTACACAACGCGTTAAATATCCATCGTTTCATTGCAGAATTCATATTTTTATATAGAAAAAGATGTGCAATTTATTTGTCATTAATTCAGTACCAATAATAAAAATTAGAAACGATTACAAATGTCAGATAGTAACAAGAATGCACAGAAATTGCCACCAATACGATTGGTGAATGATACGTTTGTGAAGAATCGATGGCGTGTTGTAAATGCATGCAGGTGTATAAATACATACCTACTAATTATCTTGGAGTTTGTTTAAAAGCTCTATGTATCCGATTATTATTTTTTCAATTCTAACTTATTTAGGTACACATAAAGTCTCATAAAAGTTGATTTACCAACCGACATACTTAATACAAATTTGTAATTTAACAACATTTGATAAAATCAAAAATTTATTTTATTTGTTTAAACTAATAAAAACTTACATGTAAAACTATAGTTTAATAAATAGAAATAATATAATTTAATTGAAAAATTGAATTTCATGTAAAATTTTGCATTCTCTATATAGAAAAAAAAACAAGAAGTGAATTATTATCAAACACTGGAATGTGTGATCACGAGTCAAATGTCAGGGTTTTATATTGAGCTAAATTATTAAAAAATTATGACAGATTGCGAACAATATTTCCCAAGGATAATTATTGATATTAATATGCCATTAATCATAACTTATTGACATAATTTGATAATAAAATTAATAATTAATACTTACGATTTGTTTATCGAAAATACGTTATTATTTTGGCATAATTTTTCACTATTTCTACTCGTTCATGGTCAAAACGAAACTAATATAATTTAGAAAGTTTTGTACCATTTTCTGACGAAACTAGAACGACTTTTATTTTATTTTTTGTTTACTATGCATATTTGGAAAGTTTCTTATGTAAAACTCTATTATCATGGGGGTGGGACTTTGTGGTAGAATGTACCTGAATAGTTTTTTTCTATTCCAAACAGAGTCTTGTTGAAATTGGATCGTTTTCTCTTAGGAATAATTAACTATTTATTTAGTTCTGTATCATAATGAAACTAGAAAACATCCAATTTGATCAATCTGTTATCACTTAATCAATTGAAATGATAAGATGAGTATGTCTTGTTTTCTTGTTTATTATATATTTGTAAAAGGAATCCATAAAAAAAAATCGTTTGTGAAATGGCGTCCGTATACCTATTGTTGACTTTTAAAAGTGCAGCTTGATAAAACGACCCTTCACGAAATGTCTGAAGAGGTCCATACAAAAGCAACACGGTGGTGGAACAATTAAAAAATATTATAGCCGTAGGAGGGATTTCCATTTTATAGTTTTCTTTCAGAAGATATTCGAACAAATCAGTTGTGTGTTGTGAATCGGTTAGATAAGTGTATTTCGTACATCTAATGTAGTTATTTGTGAAATTTGAGTAAGTAGAAAATTTGAATTCAACTCAAATTAGGTTGTATTTAATTATGTATCCTCTATCCATTTAGTCTGTTCTATTATTGTTTACAAGCGATTTATTACTCTTTTTCTTTGGAATTGATCACAAAAACCATATCCATCTCTTAAATGGTCATAAAATTATTCTTTTGTCAATCAGCCGCAATTTTATTAACTTCAAATAAATTTGTCAATAATTTTGCTGAATCAGCAGAAAAATTATTGAGGCTATAGAATGCTTATTAACCACTTTAGAAAATACGCTAAACTCATATTTCAATTATTTATGTTGCTAAGTTTTATCTGGTAAAGTTTATGTTTAATTAATGTTCCTCTGTTGTCAACAAGACTTTTATTATTGTCGCACTTCATTAACCTCTTGTTAAAAATTTAAATACTTATTTAACTGTATGCTTTGTGCATATTTTTATTGTTTGTGAAAGGTCTTCAAAGGTTATATCAAAATCTCGAATGCATATAGGTATCTCATTAGAAATAACATTAGAAGCTTTCTAAAACGCAAGATCAGTGATTCTTTTCAAACTCGTTGATATTTGTTTGAAAAGTCAAACTTTTTGTGCTAATAAGACTGCTAATGCATGTAGAAATCTAATGTTAAGTAATGGCTTTCTGTAGGAAGTAAATATACAAAGAATTTCTTTGGGAAAAATAGCTCGCTATTCAAATAGGTATCAATTTGGGATACGCTGTATTTTTCCAATATACAACTGAATAAGTTACTTTGTTTCTGCCACCTCTGGTAAGACGAAGGTAGCCAAAATTCAGTTGAAATTCAAGTTTGTACTCTATTTGATAAGCACCATTGAATCCAGTTCACTTTGAGGTGCGGTTTAATTTGCACCACAACCACTATATAACCCATACTAACCCGATAATAATTTGGCGTGTTCTTACATGTTTGTCGACACTATATAACACCAAATTCATATAAAATAATTAACATCAATGGTAATTAAAAGAAATACTAATAATAATGGTGCAGTAGACTACACCAACGCGTCTCTTTTGCGCTACCATTCGATCTATTCTAGAGATAGCTTGGAAAAGAAGGTATCCAAAAATTCTCGCCATCTTACTGGAAGCTGCCAAAAACATTTGAAAATCAAGACATATACCTACATCTAGTGAGCGAAATATATAAGCATAAAATGTTATAAATGTCAGAATGAAAACAGAATGGGAAAATCGTAAAACATTTTATTGTTTGTCACCCAATGAAAATGTTTATTATTATTTTCTATCTTTGTTGTATAAATTTTGTATAGATAGTCGGTAAGATATTTCCATCTCATTCCATGTGGGCTGGCACATATAACGGTTGCCATGACTATATCGATCTGACAAATGCTACACGCTGATTGGCTGAAGAACCTGCTGGACTAGTCACGTGCTCAATATTTTACCATCATGGCTGTCGTGGCTATCGTTGTGTTTGTCAGTCAGTCAACTGGCTGTGTGTGAGGGTATACTGACAATTAACAATCGAGCTGCGACCAACGTTGTTGTTAAAACAAGAGACACAACCACTCTAATCATAGATTAAAAAAATGGAAATAATTCAAAATTAAATTGAAATATTAACAACAATTCGATGGATCCCACTAAATTTTTTTTTTAATCAATTTTTGTTCATGCAATTACCTACACAAAACTGCACTACATTCCAAAAATTCTCAAACGATCTTCTACTATTTCAAATGTGGCGCTACGGACATATTTTCAAAAATCTAACGATATCTCTGAGAATTCATAATTTTTTCTATCAATGAATGAGTTTTTGAGAACTGGAACACAGCCCTTAGGCCGGTAATAGCTTTATAGTTCAGGGTTTCGCCACTGCGTTATGGTAGCAGCACTGCTCATTTATGTGAATTTGGTTAGACAGGCCCTAATCCCTTATCGTTATTCTAATTATTTTCCATACCATAATTGATAATTACAGGTATTGACTTGTCATATAATCAATTGTGATAATATTGTTCGATATATTTTGTAAGTAGGATTTTATTTTATTAAACAAAAGAAATTGAGAACGTCATCATATAGATTGATTTAATTAATTAATTTATCCTTTTGTATTCAAATCAGTCTAGTGTATAAAAAAAGGTCAAGATAATATTATTGAAAAGAATTTATTACTCGCTTTTGGCAAAAACAAATGCATAATTATCTAGCAATAAATTATCGTTATGGTCTGTTTTTTTTTTAGAAAAAAATACGAGCTTTGTGTTGATTTGTAGATTTAGCTCTATTTAAATTATTGTTATTATGATCATATCAATAAATTGACAAATTTAACCAATTATATTGGACAATTTAAATAAATTACAATGAATCGGTGTTCAGACCGTGTAAAAAATGCATTACAGTTTTAGTATTGTCAGTGTTATCCCTAGAGAGATGTGTTACGATTCATTCTGATATCTATCAATATCTTGTTGTTCAATAAAATCCCAATCCTTATTTCATATTTTTGTTTTTGTTTCTATTCTATGCTATCCACAATTTTCGTTCATATAAACATTCTGAAACCTATCCACATTTGCGAGGAAATAGTGTTATTTTACATAGGTAATATAAAGTTATTTACAAACATGACCCATCGTACCTGTGTGTATGTAATATATACACGATATAGGATGCGATCTCGGCTATTTCATCGAATAGGAACACTAGAAAGGCCCTAAAAGCTTCTATATTTCAAACGGGTCTTGCTATACTAAACTGTTGTAAAATGAACATATAAAACATACTGTTTGTACGTCTGATAGATGTGTCGTTCACGTGTCACAGTAACTATCTGTCTACTGGATGAAAATTGTGCCTCATCTGTGATAACATCTAAATCATCCAAAGAAAACACAAAACAAAAGGACAAGGTATTGTTGTTAGCATATTTTTTTTGTAGTTTTTATAAAGCAAAAATCGTAATTTTGGCAACTTTATTAGCGTATATCAACATTACAATAAAATGTTGGACAATTACAATGTTAAAGGGGCAGACAAGTTGTTTGGAATAAAATCTGTAAAATACGTTTTAACATTTCACAAAAAACTTGGCACCCAATTGCTGTGTAAATTTGTTACAATATGGCAACCGACCTGTCTGTTGTTGCAATCAAACTCCATAAAATGCCATTTTAACGTATTAATTCCTTCCATTCACTGATTCAGACATGTATGTATTTGAAAATTTGCCCATTTTTATTCACAATAATTACAAACTTGTTTCATTATTTCATATGATTTGAAATTGTATTTGACTTTTATATACAAGAATTTCCGTTTAATTAAAATAAATTTCTTAAAAAAATATTTGAAAATCCAGTCACGCAATCTTTTTACGTTTTATATACACTAATCAACAGTATGATATTTTCAGAAAATGGATTATTTCGTGTCTGCTTTTTTTCCCATAGATATTCTCATAAAACACTTTTTACGTGTCTGGAAATATTATCGAATTCATTGAAGAATAAACAATACATGAGTATCCTGTACGTTATTTGATTACGGTCCTGAAATTAATAAACAACACCACCAAAATTATTGTTTTATTTACCAAACATATATAAATAGATACATTAAGACTTTATGTAATATTTCCTAATAGTAAGCAAATATAATTATTGTTGCAGGTGTGGCTCTATGTGTGTTTTACGATAAAGTGCAGTTGGTGTTAGTGATGTGGTGTTATACCGGCGCAGTGCGTCGGTTTTCATATACATTCGGCGTCCCTGTGTCTGGTATTGGCGTCTCCATCTCCAGGATCAAGCGTCTGCAAAGACGAAAGGGGAAAAGGTAGGTCATTCATCATTATATTATTTACTTTCCGTGTATTTACTTGTCCGTATTTGTTTTCTATTATCTAACAAAAATTGATCGGTGTTTGTATACACAATTCATTAAATTGTTTCATTCAATATGGTCGCTATCTAATTAATAGTAGATTTTTGCAAATCAAGCAATCAATTAAAAGCAACTATCTGTAATCAGCTAATACACTAAAAAGAAAAATCGATAAAACAAACATCAAACTTAATTAAAGATTCTTGTTTGCTAAATGCTAATCAAATGAATTTACATTTTAATATACAACAACGAAATAATCTCAAGTTAACAGTTGCTTAAATACAATTTACGATAAATAAATTTCTATTTCAAAAAGAAAAACAGTAGAAATATACGTACGGTTAACGTGGAAACTGGCTTTAAATAGTCAATGAGATACAACAGGAATTTGAAAAAAATGAAAATATTTACATCATGTTAATATTTCTATCAGCTAAATAAGATTTTCAAATGGATTCAATTTGAGAAACGAACCTAATTGGTCTTCCAACTAGATAAATGGAATTGTTCTAATTTGAATAAAAAGAAGAATTCGTATCCATTTTATTTTTATTGCCAAAATTCAATCCCAATTGAATCTCAATCGACATATTTTTTTTGGATTCATTTGAAGAAAAATTCGAAAAGTTTATTTATTGATTCTGTGCCAGAATTTCTGCAAGTTTAGCTGAAATTTTTCAATGAAATCTTGTTATTTACTTGTTTACAGTTAAATTGAATTTCGTTAAAGTCGTTCAAGATTTATCCAGACTTAATTGCATTGTCTAAATATTATTAAAAGTTTAACTAAAGTCTTGAGTGATACATCAGTTATATAGATAATTAATTAAGCCCAATTGATTGACTTCATAATAAGGTAATTTATGTGCGAACGAATCGAATTAATTCTAAACATAAAAAAGGTTATATCAGAAGAAAACACGTGCATTCCCATTCAATTTTGTAGATTTTGCTGTTGTTGCTTTGGTTAGATAGATACGTTTAAAGCATAGAATAGTTTAATGGAAATGGCGTAGTCATTCGGCCGCCATCATTCGCCGACGGGGTGTGGCAGCAAAACCGACGGATAAAGTAATTTACCACCAAGTTTTCAGACTTTTTAACATACATTCAAAGTTTTTATATGCGTTGCACAATTGTTGAAATAAATTTACATGATGTTTTTATTTGGTATTTCAAGCTAAATTAATTAAAAAAGTTCAAAAGGAAATTAAATGTATTAAATATCGATCAAATTGTCGAAATCAAAAGTTTAATTAATTTACTCTCACATTAATTAAATATTTTCAGTTCTATTGTCTCTAAATGAGAGGTTTTTATATTGCTGAATATGTGGTTTTAATAATTAAAGAGCGGATATTCTATTTTATATTTGAGATTAATGGCGTCAATCCAATCATTCAGTTACACACTATAAACGCTGAAAAATTTCTGATTTATTTAAGTGTAGCTGTGACTTTGTCAGTACACGCAATGTCTATCAAAGATAAAAACTAATAAAGTTAAAAATTAATTATGTCCAGCAATCTTATCGACAGATTGCAAATTTGTAGTCTATTTACCTGTAGTCTGTCGTTAAGTTTCATGCTAATTACACATAAACAACATTTATATTAGATCGCTCCCTTGGGTTACGCGATATGTTTTCTACACGGTCTCAGATTGACAGAATAGCAATTTACACGCTCCACAAATTATTTGTGTCTATTCTAAGCAAAATGAGTCAAAACACATTTTATTGTATTCCTGCTGATCCTGCTGATTTGAGAATTATTATTTTATTAATTCTTATATAGTTTATCAATGTGGTTTACCTCTTTGCAACATTAAAAATTATTGTTTCTAATTACAATCTGTTCTTTTATAATAAGTAAATCCATCTGGAATAGAAACTTTAATTTTGTATTGATAGATACCTTAAGACATTTTAAATTTAAAATCGACATAAATTCAAAACGTGCAATTTCTATCGTATCTAAATAAGAAGAGAAGAGAGAGAGATATATAGACTTAACAAGGATAGATGGTTCAATTTTAATTAAAATGCAAATCACCAGAACATTGGATGAGTAAACCATCCGCATATTGATTTGTATCTGTGAATTCTGAAGAGTGATCTTTCAAAATTATTGACGTTATTGACAATTTTTGATTGAAAATTAGCCTGACAGAAGCTTTAAGACGTGACGATGAAGATGTATATGCCGGAAATTAAAGATTAAATACGCGCTATAATAATTGTTATTTTCCTTTATATTAATGAAAAACTGTAGATATTTCTCTAATGAGAGTCTTAGCAGCAAAGGAAACAATTTATTTATAATGTTAATCCCCGTGAATGTTCCATAATTTATTAGATAGACTGCTTTTAATTTCTGCCGACCAATAGCATTATAAAATTATGTGTAAAAGCGTCTCTTTTTTTGGAATTTCGACGACCACCCAGCATTCCTGTTGTCATTCAAACGTCATTGGTTGGCCTTGCAATCAAAGAATGGCATCATGTCTGCTATCGTATTTAACAAATGCATCTTAATTATTACAAATTTGCAAAACAACATTTCAATTGTCTTTAGAAAATTTCAATCACTTTGTACAACAATATCTAATAATATTTCAGTGTGTAATTATGGAGATTTTGTTGTTGTTGACATTCAGTTACTCTGGCAATGTCTTCATTTTGTCCTACAAAACAAATGGATGGAAGTTTTTATGTTTTTGATATATGTTTTTCATGATTATTTTTTGAGAACAAATTTCAGTCAGTTGGAATTATTTGAATTGCATAGATGAAAGCTGTTTCTTTAATTCTTGATATTTCCCTGCACGTGTTTAGATTAACAAAATAAACGTTTTTCTATATTACCACTCCTATCCAGACATATGTCTGATTGTTGATTAAGTTATTGGATTGCTTGCGGTATTTTCAATATACTTAACCTCGACATTGATCCTGTCTGATAAAATCATTGCGTAGAAGCCCCGGGTTTTGTGGTAATTTTGATTATATAGCTTTTACAAGCGCAAGATGTAACGAATATCTATTTTAATTCACCTTATCTACAGTAAATTGGAGCTTGAATTGCTCAATTTAAGAATAATGAATACAGTTGTTTACTGAAAAAATTTGAGTCTGTTCAATACGAAATTCATCCCATCCTATCCAATTGAATTTTTCTTGTTATCTTGGTATAAAATCGAAATAAATAATTCATTATAAGAGATATATGATTGGAAATGGAATCGATCAAATGTTTGTATTTTTCTATTTTTGACAACACCAAAAAAAAGAATCGAAATAGATTAAATTAACTGATCCGAAGTTTACTTCTAACTTTATTTCTAGATAGATTTACCCAATTTTCGTTTCATCGATTCAAATAAATTTTCCAATGTAAGTTGAATAGATGGAACGCATACTACATATAAGATAAAATTTCACGGGCAAATAACAATTTTAATCCAAAATTGTTTTACGACTTCACCTAAAGTTATTTAATAAATTTTTAAATAAAGTCTGTTTAAACATAACAAACTAAAAAAAAATATATTGATGGGTGTTAAAAATTTTCTTAGCAACATACAAAGGCCGTTATATGAATATAGGATGGTGGTGGATTACCGAATGAAACTGGCAACATTTCCAACAATTTTCCACCCTAACACGCCAATTATTCAAAAATTTTGCGGTTTATCACTCACTTTTATTTCGACACAAATTTGTTTAATTGCTCAGAAGAATACACTAACGATAGTTAATTTCTTAACAATTGTACGATATCTCCGCTACTGTCACATTCTACTATCGGTATGATAATCAAGTGTTTAGTTCTTAGACTGTGATTATTCAAAATTATCGATAATTTAAGTTCATCTCAAGATTTTTTTTATTTATTTTTCATCATCACGCTCTAGGTTTCCCTCGATTTCATACAGACGTTGCATTTGCATCATTCACAAATAGAAAGAGTTTTCATAATGTTTTGTGTTTGTAGATAATTTTCAATTTATTCAAAGTCGGTAGTCACGATTCGATTCTTCAAATCAATCGAGTCTTCATGTAATTATCTTTACTTTAGACACTTTAATTAACACATTTATAAATAAGCACGCAATATCGAAATTAAAGAGAATTAAATAATTAACTTCACTGAACACAAAAGGGGTTAGATAAAAAAAATAACTATGTACAATACTGTTAACTATTTGACTGTAATAATTGAACTAAGCTTATTCTAAATATAAAAAGGTGGTTTTGAGTTTTCAAAACATAACGGTATCTATGTAGTTTACACTAAATGTTTTATTATCCATTTTACAGTCAATGTCATGTTTTGGTAATAAAAACACGCATAATATTACATAACGGGATTTGGTCGTTTAAATTGTTGTAGGGACAAAAGGGTTAACTGATGACCTTCCACAATATTGGATAAATCTAACGGGACAATATACAAAAACGATGTTTTTTTCCTTTTATATTTCAGTCGATATTCTTCTATGTATAGTCCTGAAAATTTCCATGGGAATTTCGCAACGTTTTCAACATGAATTTTTTAACAAAATCATTCACCTGATGTGAAATTTTACAGCTTTTCAACCAACATCTTCTCCTTTCATATCATGTTCAGGTGAATGAATTATAGATACGATATTGCTGTCAGCCATTTTGTAGTTGTCACTATAAAACTATCCACATGTAATCAAAAACTAAACTAGACTTTCACCAATTTTTTTTTTATATCAGTCTAACAAAAGCCATTATTTGATATTAAATCAATTCCCATGTAGTTTTGAATGTTTTACAAATGTAAAACATGTGGAACAAATCTGTGTTTTATTTTTCCTCGATCTTATAAATTATTTTTAATAGACTGAATCTAATACAATTCGAGATAATTTACTCACGAAAAAAAGTAATGTTCCATGGTTTAACTTGAATTTCTTAAAAATAATTGATGTTTGTTTTTTGAAACACATAAATGTTTTAAATCTAACACAGGGGGAGAATTAATAAAGTCATATAGAATTACTGAAATTCCCCACACATTTTGTAAAGCTAACATATAAATAAATGAAATTAACAGTAAATATTCATAATACGACTTGACACTTGTTGCAATTAGTCACAGTAATTATTTACGAAGCCTTAAAAAATGTTATTACGTGTATGAAATGAATACAAAAAAAAACAGCAAACAATGCATACTATATTTCAATAAAATACTACATATAATAAATTGTCCATTTTAATATGTATTAATATGGATTTTTATTTGTTTTTGTTCAAATTTAATATTCTTAAAATGAAATATGTGCCTCGTATTTTATAATTTTTTCTTTCAAAAAGGTGTAGTAGCTACAGGTAATTAAATTAGAATTCACACAAGCAATTATTGAGTTTAATGTCTAGATTTAGAGGATAATTAAGTCAACAAACGGATAAATTTGACAAACATTCCTTTGATAATCCTTTCAAGTTTTCCTACACGATATTAGAGGAATTTTTTATTTTTTTGAATTTTGAAACTTTATGATCTTTTATATACAAGTGTGTTAATTAAGATACAATTAATTTAAGGATCACTTATTTGCTTTTAATCAACTTACAATACGGTCATGCTGATTGCAACAATACTGTGTGAAATTTGACAATGTACTATAATTAATCTGATGATAATTGAAATTTTTACCTGATTAAAAGTGTAGTGCTACAGTGATGAGTGGGCTAAAGTTCTGTAGTTGCGACTATCTAACAGAGTGTCTGTTACTTCAAAATTCCTTACAAACAAAAGGAAAAACAACTTTATTTGAAATATTGGATTGATGAACACATCGGTTCATCCTCAGTACGAAAAATGGTTGAAGAACGGTTCAATCTATGTAAAAAAGGCGAAATTTCACACCAAGAGTCGTTAAAATTTTTACGCACCCAACTGTACCAAAATTCTTCTAAGTAACTCTATTGTATGTTGCTACTATCTAGCAATCTGTAATGAGCTAATTTTATTATTATCCTAAGTATAAAAATCGATCGATCACTATTTACACTAACACTTCTTGATTCTATCATTGATGTGTCGAATCATTTCAGTTATCAAGACTTGTAAATATATACAAATGCACTTTGATAAGTTCCTTCTTTGTGTATTTTCTTTTATTTCTTATTGAATCTACCCAAAATGTATTTAATGAAATATAATGTTAGCTAAAAGTGTCAACTACCTGTTGCATACGTTTTGCTTGCCTCCTATACAAATAAGGAAGGATGCTATGAATTCCTTTTTGATTGACTGCGGCCTATTTCGTCGATCCTATTCTTTGGATTTTACAGAACTGCTAATTTTTGTTGTAATTCGATTATTAAGCATATCCAATCATTTAATTCGATATAAACTATTTAGGAATTGAATACATTGACAATAGTACCGTGTTCATTATTGACTTAGATATCCGTCTCTATCTCTATTGTTATTAATATCTTTGCAATTTTTGTGAAATAATTATTCATGGAATAATCAGCAGTGGTCAGCAAAATAATATGACAACAATGTTGAAGAATATGGATACAAAACAAGACTTACAGAAATAGACATAAATAACTGTAGATAATATAAATTAGTTCATACAGTTAATGTAGTTTTGCTCTTCATGTTAGAGTAAATGACCTCTTACATACTCACTTATGTAGACCTTTTAGAGAAGCTTTAAGATATAATTGAGCCATTAAATCTCTCAACAAGAAAGTTGCACATTAAAATTCAAAAGGTTTCTATCAAAAATTTACGAAGCTCTAATGTTTTTTACTAATAGGAACATTTTCAAATAAATAAAACCTTTTCCAAATTGGCATTACTTTAGAGATCTATAAATTTTATAGAATTCACTCTGGTTAGTGAAGATATATCGTAAAGGGTAAATACATTCGTTTTCTTTCTTAGCAACGACTGTTGTTATTCATAGATGCATATTTAATTAATATACATTTGTCATGAGTATAAATTTACTTGGTTGACTTGACCATAGTGCAGTAAGCTATCGATTTAGGATTAACCATCCACAAGTGAAACTCAAGTTGTTGGTTTTTTCGTAAATCATAATTTTTCTGATTGAAAAATACAAGAAAAATTTATATCAAACGGAAACTGTAATTTCATATAAAATTTCCAATTTTTATATTTGGTCCTTCATGTTGCTGTTTTTTTTTAATTGTTACCATCATTCAAAAATTTAATTTGTTATCCACCATTAAATAGAGATGGGAATAGTCTTAGAAAATTCTGATCAGACAAATATTAATGCTAAACGTAGGCGTTACGATTTTCTAAAGTAGATTCTGCAATATTCATCATCACTATTTGTCACTAGACAAGCCAATCACTTATCTTGATGATGTAATTTTATTGATTATGTTCAGTATGTCAAATTATGTAAAATGTGTTAAAAATAGTCGGTTTTTACTTGGTTGAGATTGAATGCTTATCTGTGAAAGAGTTCAGTTGGTTTTTTAGGGAAGCGAGAGAATTTATTGAGGCATAGATAATTGACAGTTCAGATAAAACTACAGATAACTATTTAAATAGTGTCTTTTTTAAATGGTTGACTATACTCAATTTGATATATTAAACTATTTTTGTTTTGTTTGTCTTTTTTGGAATAGTAACAATATTTATCTCAGTGTTAATCTTATTCTTGACCTAGAAGTCAAGTAGACAAAGTCAAATTTAGTTTGTTATTTCATTAGAATATTCTAGTTGTATGCATTTAATGGTTTAATTCAAATTTGGCATAGTTTATTGCCTGATTGGCAATTAAGCTTGTGGCTTATAGAAAAGAATATTGTCGTATTATAGAAAATAAACGATCAAAGCAAGAAATTTGTTCAATTGGTATTGGTGGCTTTCACTTTGATTAAAATACAAATGCTGATTGGTTGAATACTTAGACATAATTTAGACAACAATTCCAACCATCCTATCTACCATATATTTACATATCTGCTTAATTGGTATCTCCTTTTATAGAAATAACCAGATTGTTTTTTGAGAGTTATTTGAATGGCACGTGCTTTTTTTTTGGACTTAAAGTTCATTTAAATAAGCATCTCATCCAATAGATGGTAGCAGTTGTAATGATAACATTTATAAAATAACAGGAATACGATGGGAATATCAATAAAACAACCAGAACAAAATATTATTTATTTACAAATCAATATTATTCAAAACAAATATACCTACAATAAGAAGAATTGTGTTGCTAAATTCACATTAGAAATACATACAGGGTCGGCCCGTCCAAGTAGAAACATAGGAGAAAATAGAAGAAATGAAACAGAAATATGATGTGCATGTGTTAAAAAGAGATATAGGAAAAGTGGGTGGTTAAGTAGTAAATACTCATTGCAAAAATATCCACCCTCACCATCTTCAGCAGACCCCTTTTGTAATAACCACTCCTCTTTCTTCTAAGAAAACGATCTGGCCTAGAATTTTGCGTCTTTTTGAAGTAGAAACATTACAACTCAATGAGTAAAAGAGAGACGGAACAACAACATTGTCCTGGTTTTGAGACATTTGGTGAATTTAAAATTAATCGTAATTGAAAATAAATGTAAACATCGATTAAACTTAAACTTTTGTTTTTTTTTAATGCTCTTGCATAGTACCATAAAAAATGTGTATCTGTACTGTTTGTTAAGATCGACAGTTAATTGAAAACAAACAAATTATCAAAAATTTTGTATTGTTTAATAATTCGTTCAATTGATAACAATAGCAAAAATTTCTCTAAATTCGGTTTCCATCAGCAACGCATTTTTAATTTTAATTCTCCAAATTGCTAGTTTGTTGTTGTTGTTGTTTCTGCGTCTCTCTCTTACTCATTGAGTTGTGATGTTTCTACTTCAAAAAGACGTAAAATTCTAGATCCGATAGTTTTCTTAGTAGAAAGAGAAGTGGTTATTACAAAAGGGGTCTGGTGCAGATGGTAAGGGTGGATATTTTTGCAATGAGTATTTACTACTTAACCACCCACCTTTCCTATATCTCTTTTAACACACGCACATCATATTTCTGTTTCATTTCTTCTATTTTCTCCTATGTTTCTACTTGGACGGGCCGACCCTGTACATATCTGAAATGAGTAATCTTTTATTATTTACCGTTATTTATACTATAATCATACAATATCGTTGATAAAAAAAATCAATTTCCTATTAAAGAACTAACCTTGAATAGCACCCACATTAATATTTATAGTTTTGAAAATGGTTGATAAATTTAATGTGATAAAATCGATTATAAATCGATTTTCTTTAGCAACAAATAGATATAACGGTTGTATATTATATCTTTTAATAATATTAATTATAATTATATGATATCATTCAAACAATTGTTTTTAATATTTTATAACAATGGGTAATTTTCATGGTAATTCAAACTGTAGATAAACAGTACATTTTCTTATCGGCAATCTTTCTGATAACCACTAAGTTGATTTTTTTTTGTGTTCGTTATTTGATAATAAATAATAACGATCAAATAACTTATATAGCTATGTACCTAACAATCGTTTTTATGTAGTATCAGTTGATTTCTAATACAGTACAGAAGTTGAAATGCGCTTTTGAAATTGCTAAAAATAAATTGGTAAGTGTATATATCAATTGTATTTATAACAAAAATACAAATTCTACCAATGTTAGAAAGATTGAAACTATGAATCAAATAAAAATACAAAGTTAAAATCAATTAATAGACTGAACGGTGGAAACCGATGACATTAGCAGACAAATTAATTAAAATTCTTCTAAGGTTAATTGGGATGGCTTCTAGAAAATTGTCGCTACACATAATTCAACTGTCGACAAAACAACACCGTAACATCTATTCGATAATTATTTCATAATTATTTAATTCGTAAATTTGAACAATATACAATTGAATAAGATTAAATTTAATTATTACTAACGGTTAATTTGTTATAATTCTTTGATAGTAATCACAGTTTCTCCCAAATTGGATAAGATTTGATAGTTTTACATGTACAATTTCCAAACAGTATTTAACTTTTTACGTTATTTGTTACACTTTTTATGTGCATGAAACATACGATTTGTAGCTGGTTTTAAATTTGTTCCATTTTAACTGTGTTTCGCTGATGGAAACACCCCACAACTTGAATGTATACAAACCAATAATAATGAATTTCTAGCATTACGCTTATTTGATGATAACAATCTAAATTTAGAGATTGTGAGATGTTGTTTTATTATAAATTACCAACAATAGAGGCCTCCATTTTAGGTCACAATTGTTACCAGACAGTCACTAGTGGTTTACTGAGCTTCAACGAATGAAGTGGTTATGAAATTTATCACAGTTCAATTAAATATCCTATTAATTATAATTCAAATAGTGCAACAATAGATGTTTGCAATACAAAAATACACAATTTTTTTGATACAAATACGTGAGTTTTTAATTTGTTATTTTCACTGGTTACTGGTCCCCATATTAAACTCAATCTAATAACTGCGTTTTTGTTTTGTTGTTGAATTACATGCGTTTAGATCAATAAACTTTATGATTCTATCTTAATTTATAGAATTTTTTGGAATATTACCTGTTGTCGATTATTGTTTAAATATGGGAAAATGTCCATAAAATGGTTGAATTTTTGATGTATTTTATGAAAAAAACGTCGTTTGTTAGTGTTGTCTGTCTGTTTTCCATTCTGTATCTGTTAAGGCGCATGTGTAATAAGAAAATACGCTAAAATCGTCCATTCCATTCCATCTCAGTGGCATTCTCTTGTGTCATATAATCATTACTTTATTTTCCTCCATGGATATTCCATGTACCGCCCCATTGCTTTACAACAACAACAACAACATACCTATAAGAGAGACAATCTCCAAATTCTTGCAAATAAAAATTTTGAATAAAAATTAGACTGTTTTAATCGGTTTTAATGCATATAAACACTGTTTATAACGAACATAATAATGTTATTTTACAATCCAAAAAGCTCAATTATCAATTTACTTTATGTAGATTTGTCAGCGGTTCGCCTACTTATTTTTACTTAATTTCGATGCATAAATTTTGTAAATTTATTAAATTCCAATTTACATTACGTTTAGTTAATTTCCATGTTGTTATTAAATATAAAAAGTCCTCTCTCAATTAATGTACAAATTATAGATCAAGATATTGTGGAAGTTAAATAACGTTTTTTATTGATCCGAATAAATAAGTTTTTAAATGTTTTTTAACGTTTTTCTTTCTATTTATATGTATATATATGTATAGAGAGAGAGAGAGGATAAAAATTTGTTGGTATTTTCTTCGTTTTAATTTAATTATGTCTATGAGTTCATGGAGCGAATTTTATAAATTATATAATATCAATAAAACTTAAGAGGATCCGTCTCGTATCTAGTAACAATATTTTTATTATCTAAAAGGAATAAGAGACGACCGAAAAAGAACAGAGATCATATAAATTTTAGGTTTGTACATTTGGCCATGTCACATAGATATGTCCTCGCCACCAATTCGTTGAAAGTACGTGATCCGCGCCGGGTCAAACTAAAAGACTTTTGGACATTTACGTTTGTATATGAGAGCTATACTGGATATATATATATTTGGATGCATTACGTATATTACATTACATTCCATCCAGCTTGTCCTTTATATTATTAGAAATGTATCTTAGGAAATGTGTTCTTTTGCTATTTGAAATGAATGTATTGATATCATGCAGCAGGTACACACAAACATAATACTTTTAGTGAAGAGACTGTCGTCTACATTCCCATCTTATTTTTATAAATGAGATCTAGAAAGATATATCAGCTGGGTAGAGATATCTCATACCACATACATGAGACTTACTCTGGGAAACTCCGGGGACCTATTTGAGGGGTAGCCGACATGTTTTTCTTTTATTTTCTATTTGCTCTCGTTGGATTTTATATCAGTGGCTTTTTTTTTGTCTTATTTCTTGGAATTACTACCAGCCAGAGTGTGTAACTTATTGATAAGGACAATAGATATAATTTTTTTGCTACATACAATATCCGCCGCCTTTATACAGGACAAACAACAAAGAAAAAATTACAATAATTCTCGAATAGATAATAAATTCACAAACGTATCAGTTTTCAGTCTGGTAGTTACCAATTCGAATTCTTTATGTAAATAACATCGAAATGCTCGTTTATTTACAAACATTTGGCAATCATTAATGTATTCTAAAATTAATTATTTTATATAATTAGAAAATTGATAAGAGAAACAAGTTTCGTTGCTTGAATTTACATATATGTAGAATGATTTCCTCTACTTTAAGATGGATTGTAATTTCAACAGCATTATTGTTTAGTTATGGTTTTGTTGTTGCAGATATAGAGATGGTTGAAATGTTGTTCCTCCATTTCTATCCACCGTGATCTCGTCAACTATGTTAAAGGCATCTTAATATCGGTAAGTAGCTTTAATGTTCTTTGCTATGCTTTTTATTTGTTGATTAGCTAATTAAATAGGAAATTTGCTTTCATGTGTAATCATTGAAAACTCACATTGTTTCATTACTTTTAATAACAAAGTCATATTATGCAGTCGTTTCTCCATTATTGCATACATTTAGAATAAAAAAAACAATTGAATAAAAACAAACAGTCGGAGGAGATATCTTTTTTAAAGTTAGTTCATTTGTAACTATAACTTCACTGAAAATATTTACATCGTAAAAAATTTAAACTAAATCAACTCGCCCATAATAAGACCACGTTTAATTAGATTGTTAAGTGTCTATTTAAACTTACATTTCCTACAATTATTGAATAGACATTTATATATAAATGAATCTTTTTAGCGTGTCTCTAGTAGTCTATTAGATAATACAACTGTTTTTTTTATGTATTATTGTGATTCATTAATGGTTTTTCTAGTGTGTCTTTTTTACGATCATAACTAGAAAACACCTACAGAATGTCCATTGATTGACGTACACGTTTATCTATCAATAAATATCAAATAAGTCTTTGATTTATATATTTTCAATTATTATTCGATAAGTTGAGAATTAATTCCATTTGGTATAATTCATTCTTAATTCGTTCTTGCCATCTGTCTAATACCGATCTTTATGATTTTAATTATAAATACAGAATGTCCGTCGGTCACTGTACTTTATTTAACTGTATAAAACAAATAAATTAAGCGACATTCCATAAATCTATCTACTTATTTACACAAATTCGATTTAAAAAGTCACATTTTAGCGCTTCTCCGTAATTTTCTAGATAGAATAACGATACTGAGGATAAAATAAATTAATTCACATGATTGGTCACTTTAGGTCAATCGGTTTTAATTATTAATTTACTAATAGTTCATCTTTAACCAATCGTACGTCAACAAGCTGTAAACTCGTTCAATTTGATCAACGCTTTTACTATACGTAAGAAAATTATTTTACTTACACTGGCATGAATACATTGCGAACAGGCAATTGTTGATAAAAAATTGTTGGAATAAATTCACCAATTTACGCAAAAATAAAGGCCTTAATTCGAAACATTTACGACAACATATTGGGACAATTAAAGGTATTTTTAGTTAAATTTAAAAAATAAGAAAATAATTGCTTATAGGATACATAAATATGTTTTATTATTACTGATTGGTTTAAGTTATTGTCGGATTCTTCTTCTTTTTTTGTCAATTTACAATAAAATGAAGTTGCTTTTGTTTTATTTGATAAATATGTAAATATTTCCTCTTGGCAGAATATCAATTTAACCGCAAATTTCTGTTTAGTGTATTTACATAAACAAAGGTCTCTAATTTAAACTAACTCCAATTCTGCAATAATTATCCAATTTGGATTCAAATTAGACATTTGTATTTCCGAAGGTAAAACTATACGTATCTACGTAAATACTTTTGTCTTTAAATAAATACATTTTAACAGTAAATGATCCTCTTGCAAATAGTATGGTCGTTTAAAATTTTGTTTTTATATACACATGTATCGTTTACGCCTTTTTTGTAATGGCTGACCCAACTTTCTATTTATACCTAAACACATTCAATTTAGATACTACAAAAAAGAAATCCAATTTAAAATTGAAAAGTCGGCGGACCTCTATTATCCCTTTTGTTAAAGAAAATAGAGTTTGTCGAAAGTTTCAAACTAAGAATATGGAAGGTATATAAATACAGTTAAAAGAGAGAAGCTATTTTGTGTTGGGAACGACAAAAAAAAATTGGCCCCTATTGGTTCGAACGACAAAAAAAATCCACCATATCCAATGAGGCAAATAAATGGGATTTGAACGATATTATTATTTAGATAGTTTCACTATGTAGAATACTTGTTTTAGTTAGATAGAACAGATAGACCAGGTGCCAGATAAACAGGGACAATTGACTTGAAATTGTTCTTTTTACATTACTGCTTGAGAATTACACACAATCAGAAATATTTTTATTTCTGTATGTAGACGTTTTCAATTAAATAACGTCCTTTAAAACAGCAGAAAATTTGAATAGAAACTTGCAAAAGGATTATAAAAATGCAATCTTGCAGGTATTGATCCACATATGTTTTAAGATGATTGGGCACTCACCGCCATCTGTGAAGAGCTTTCAGTACAAACTGTTAAAATTCAAAATTACAAATAAAATAAACCAAAAACCACCGCTTTTCTTCCAGTCTGAATCTTGTAATTTCAGCTAACGTAATTATGAAAATTTCATTGTTTTTCTTCTATAATTTTTCCCAAATAAATTTCAAACAAAAATGGTAATTCAAATAATGAGTTTATTAACATCTCGTATTTTTGACTAATTTGTCGTCAGAAAACGCTATTATCCTTAATGGAAAACAATTTATGTAATCTTATCCTTATGGAATCCATTAAATGTTTTCAGTTGGAATAATATCGAAAGGAAGCAACAGGTAGAGATGTCGTAACCGTGCTTAATAGTTCTACGTTCTTCTCACAGTTGGCGCTAATGTAACTAATTTTTCAGCTTCAGCTCATTTATGATTTAAAAATAACCAGCATCCCGACCCTCCCCCCAAAAACAATGCGGATAAATAAACAACAGTTTATTAATAATTAGACATCCTGTCCGAACTTTAGGATACTTACATGTTTCTTTCATCCCGACAAAATAAATAATTTATTCAGGTGGCAGTACGGCAATGAATATTATCATTTCCTTCGTTTTGACTTGTAGATAGTTTTCAGGGGAAATATCGTTGAATAATTTCAAATCTCTTATGTGTAGGTTTTGTGCATTCATGTATAGCGTCATATTTTCGGTACGTTCTTCGAAAACCGAATGAACTGAAATCTTAAAATTCACCAACGTTCTCATTTCATTTTATACTGTAGAATGTGACTATATTATTATACGTTTATATAACATCGTAGACAGTAACATTCTAAACGTAGTATTTGTGTGTAATGTTAAAGTTGGCACAGCTGTGTGAATTTAAACTAAATGAAAAACAAAAGCAAAAAGACAAGCAAAAGACCTTTTTGAAAATAGTTGCAATCTTACCACCTCGAATTTCAGTGGTAGTTTGATGAAATGAGATTGAAGATATTCTTTTTAGTATCCTGAAAGGATATATTTTTAGGGAAATATTACAGACAAACTAAGAGCGATTTGTGAAAATTGTACGACACACATCTCTCTCTCTCTCTCGCTCTTTTATCTTACGATTGTCGTCGAATATTTGTCATCTCTTCACTTTTCGCTTTTATTGTTACATAATTCATTCAAATTAATTTACATATTGTCAAAAGTTAATTGAGCTTTAACTGTTCAGTTTTAATTGAATATTCATGTCTTACCGAATCGAAGATTTCAAATCTATTAAATATGTAAATCTACTGATAAAGAAATACATTTTATATAGAGAGAAATCCCCACAAAAAAATTTAAAACAAAAACAAAGCAAATAATATCAAAGAAAGTTCATTGAAATCAATTTAGAATATTTCTTAATCGGTTTTTTTTCGGTTTCGTTCTTAATCAAAAATCACACTATTGACCTTAACACTCAATATTATCAACAATTCGTTATAATAACGAGATTATCGATATAAATCTATTATTATCAACATAATAAATTAGTTCTCGGTAAACAAATCAAATTGTTTATGATCCATTTTCTTATTAATTTCATGGTTTAAACAACAATAGAACATTGGGCGTTAATCAAATTTTAAATAAAAAGCCTTATCATAAAATAACGAATATTATTTATCGAAGATATTATCCTTGAATATTAAATTATTATTACTGCTATTATTATTATTATTGTTATTTGATAATCAACAATTGGATACAACTTCTGAATATAGGCAACCAAATATACAGAAATACACCCTTCATGTTGCACATTGGGCCCTTTCACAGATTTTCAATTATTTGCAGCGTTCATCAAACCCTTATAATTGAATACAGTACAGGAAAACGTAAAAAGTACGAGTATTGCCGAAATGGATTTTTTTTTGAAAAGTCGTAATTTGGTAACTTTATCGATTGCACACCCTACATAATTTTCGAAAGAGGTGAAACTTGTGTAAATATTGTAAATTGTATCTAAATATCCACCTGCATAGATCACATATAACGTAAGAAAATCGAATGAGAGTACATTTTCAACCTAGAAATAACGTGATGTTGCATACAAATGGCATTTTGCCAAAATAGGTTTGAATGTCAAAAACAAATCGATATTCTTTGCTATATTTATATCTGTGACTTCTTCAAATAACTTAATTTTCTATGGAACACACTAAACCCTGTTTGCCGATTACTTCTTAGAAACTGGTTAAGAAAAAACCGCGCTGTTGTCTGCAAACTTTTAATAAGACCACGACTCAGTCGCACGTTATCCTTGCGAACTATCAAACACTTTATTTAGCCTTTTGCATGTAGTGCCCTTTATTATAGCCCAGCAAAGTTCATTAATCAAGATTTTGAAAATGGCAACAAACAATCAATAAAGGATCAACTACTATATTAATAGGCGGTGCAATATATTATCTGCATGTTTCAATGTTGATCCTCGTTTTTAATTATGGCTCCCACATGCCAATCTTCTTTGTGAATTTCTATTAATAAATTCTTAGAATGAAAATTAAAGTACGATATATAGATAAACTCCTGGCGCTGTGTTCAGTTTAGTCGTTTCCACACTTGCACAACTCGACTTATTATTCAGATAAATAATATTTTAAGCTGAAAAGAATAGTTATCTTGGAAAGGGTTTACTGTAGTATTTAAAAAGAAAATGGTGCTGTAAAATTCTTTAATAATAAGCAACACCTTGTCTGAATATGCACTAAGACGTTTCTTAGTAATCCGAGCTATAGAAGCGGAACGTGTCCGCTTAGTTTGAATATAAAGTAGAAAATTATTGATGAACACACACAATGACGAAAGCTCTATACGTGTTTATGTCAAAATCTGATGATATTGCTGCATTTCAACAATGTTAAATTATGCATATCAACAAAGTGCATCTAAATTGAAATTAATCAACTAATATATGTGCCCAAAAGTGATATTAAAATGGAAACATAAATTTATTCTAAATTAAGCAGCTTAGCTTAAATAACCGATATTTATCGATGATACATTTGTAAATGAAGAAAGTTTCATATAGTTGAAGTCAGAGACATGTATAAATAGATATGATTAAAATTAAAGGAAACGAATGACAAGACAGCATGTGAAATCGACGAGGAGGGTCCGGATGGCATTATTAAAATTTTAAACTTACACTAGTTCAACGACTTGTCGAGAAAAATACGAAAACGTAAATGTACATAGTGAACATCCAAAATGTCACGTGAACCACGATAAGAATCCCGTGGGCTTGCAGATATAAACCGGTTATTATGATAGCTGGTCCCGTGTGTTTTGAACCCAAGTCCAGAGAAATTACGAGATAGATAGAAACACAAACTTAAGAGAACTGTAAAGAACACGCAACTGCTACAACAAACCTAAAATATTGGGTCTTTTATACTAAATTATTAGACATTGACATGATATAATTCCATATTAAGACATAAAAAACATTTTACAAAACTGAAAAAAATATCGAAACATTTCATCGTTTTTATTTTTATTGTTGTTGCCTGTATATTTAATCAAAAGATGAAAATATTTGAACACGCTCATATTTCCGTCAACAAACATGAATTATAACATAAACACCAGCTAGACGCAACGTGACGAAACTCAATTTTCTCAACTCGTTGCTCCAATGTAATCAACTGAAAAATCCCCTATCCGAAAAATCACATTCCTGAAATGTTTATGTTTGCCACCATATGAGACGCTATTTTACACCACCGGCATGTCGAATTCGCAACAAACATCTTGATACAACTTCAATATTAATAAGATCAAAAATCTAATCTTATCAAACGATCTACAGATGCGAATAAATTACACATTTATTTAACATATATGAAAAGTAGAAATTCGTAATTATTCTGATGATTTGTTTATATATTTGTACAAAATTCCAATGAATTATTCAGTAGATATGGTCGTAATGTTAAATCGAGCAAACATTTTCCCAATTAACATCCCCCCCAATACGTAATAGAATTGAATAAATTGTAGGAGAGTGAGAGAAGAATTTACGCATTTTTATAAAACTAAGGTCAAATAACAAAGCGATCTTACCTGTTCTGTACAACATTAATTGTTAATGTTCGCCTTGACGATCACTAAAACGTCTCTGACCCTGACTGGTGGTTTTTTTCACTGTCAGCTCATAGTGGACTGATTACAATTTCAACCCCTTTTGCCTTCAAACTTACCTGTTGTGCAAGCGTTTATTGCATTGGTAGACAATTTCACTTTCGAAATATTTCGTTGACATTGAATTTAAATAGCATGAACATCTTTGGGGAATTCAATGAATAACGTTAATTAGCTACTTAGAGAATGTTTTATTTGTATGGATAATTGTCTGTTTCTAAATATCATAACATCATCATTAATCAAGTGTGATATGTGTGTATATCTGAGAGTAGAACATCATGCAGATAGAAATAATGTTTTATTGCATATACGATAACATTTTCACTGTCAACGAACGACCTTCCAACACAACAAAACAGTTAACGGACGCGTGTCGTTGCCTTCGCTATAAAATCATGTTTTATGTTGAACTTACATCATGTTCTGTAGTGGTCGATTTTCCTGAAATTAACTTAAAAACATGGGGTGCACAAGACCAATCAAATCCTTAAACAGAGATAATTATTGTTTGATAGATAATAACAATACGGAAAATTCTATCAATTTGTGGAACTTTTCGTTGTCGTTCAGTAAAAATGGATGCGCACGCTACATATCAGTATTGGATTATTCGCCATTTTTTTTTATTATTATTATTCAGTCAATAATTAACTAAATAATTAATATCGCATCAAAATCTTTCTACAAATTATCCAAATGGCAATAGGTGATTTTATTTTATTTTATTTTATTTAGGTATTCGGAAATCTATTTTTCGTTCTTTCTAATTTTATTATAATTAAACAAACGCTGCCATCTATGTTCGAAATTGTATCTCTCTCTTTATATATAGATAACATTAAAACTTTTCCAATCAAGTGAAAATGCTATTTAGGCGAATGAATGGTTCAATAATTTTGAACGCTTTTAATTCACATCTACGTGTCAAGTATTAAAGTTCATGGTAATCAAAAGATGTAACCAGACACATCATATGCTCTTGTTAATCCGTATATAAACATAAGAGTTTTCATTATTATGTAAAATAAGTTATTTATAAACAAAACGTAGCCCAGTAAACAGTAATACATAAGGATTGCGTTTTCTATTTTTGACAGAAAATACTTACCTTTTAGAATTGTAAAAATAATTGTTTAACATTAAAGATGTTTTGCATTATATAAAACAAGTTAATTGATGCTATTTGCATTTTAATCAGAATATTAAGAGTAATTTAACTTTAATTAGTAAATTGATGATAATACTGGTAGATAGCTATTTGGTATTGTAAAAATGTAATTACTGAAACAAGTCTTATGAGTTTGTAACAACTATATTTTATAATTATGATTATTATATAGCGGTAGATAGTAATAATATGGAAAATAATTAAATTACTGATCACGTTCTCACCCTTTAAATACCACCTGCATGCCATCATTAACTGGTTTTAACTAAGACAGTGCGCTTGCTTAATTAATGTCCATGTTTTAATGTTTCGCATAGCGACTTTTGAACTATATTTTCACATTTATATGTAATATTATATTACCAGCATTCTATATGCAAATTCTATTGTAATTAGATAATGTAGTTGCAGACATTTCCTGAAGATAGCTGTCTTAAATAAATCACCATCAATTTCCATCCATAGACACCCTTTATCATTTTTTTTATTTACATTTCTATGACATCAATGACGAAATGCTTTTACCATTTCTCAAAAGAAAAAAAACGTAAATGCATCACATATACTAAGAGACATATAAATTTGCTATATTAATCCGTCAATATTTTTATACTAAATAGATAAATGTTCAAATTTATGATCTGAAACTATAGTGATTTCAGGGAAAATTGTAACTTTTGTCTGAAAACTTCCGAAACTATTCAATTCGGTATTGTGTTCACGTATCGTGAAATGGTTATCACAAATGATCCGCAGAAGAATTCCAAGGTATTGTCAAATGAAATTCCATATTATTATTATTATTATATAGCTGAAACGTTAAATATTTCATAAGTAATTCGGTTTTTCTCCGTCCTGTTACCGTATTGATTGCCAACCACATTTTATTTGATATCTACAATATTTAGAAAGGAAGAAAATTTGTCGTCAATATAATTGTGGATGTAGAGGTTTTGTAGTTGTTGTTGTTGTTGCTGTTGTTGTTAGACCATCTCAACCCAACAGGGACTATCAATAAAACGTAGTGAAATGAAAAGTGAACTATTTATGGTTGTCAATGAATGACCACTTCCGAGGTCTTTACGTAACCCTTCACAATTACTTTTGCTTTAAATTCGATATCTGTATACAATAGTTAAGTGGACATAAAGTGATTTATATGAGAATTTTAAGTTAGAAGGGTACACAAAAAAAAACAACACTGAATATCAAATACCGTTAGATGTCCACCAATAATGTAAAGGGAATTTAGTCTATATTTGACCGAGCTTAATACGAGTGTAGTAGTTGTAAATAAAATCCACAAATATTGAATTTCAAATTGGGACTGAAGAAGTAAGTTAGTTTTTTTGCTCTATAATTTATCAAAAACAAAATTACACTATTGTGTAAAAAAAAAGACGAAGCAAAAGTGTTCCACTGAATCGTGGATTTGTTAATGTGACAAATTGATTTATTTCTATTTTATACTTAATTAAGTACGAAAAAATATCGTAATTATGTTATAGAATAAAAATGGGTGGCTATAAGCGACAGATCACATAAAAAATTCGAGGATTTTGTTATTAATCTTTTTTTTTCAATAATGACGAGCCTGACTACCTGAAATACGATATTTATGTCGCTATTTTACCCATATTATTACACATACAGTTTCATAAACAATCGCTAATAGTTTTGAAAATTACTTATTAAATAATTTGATTAATATTTATAAATAATACTTTGGAGATAACGGTTGTCAAATGTTTATATTTCCATCGGTATATAATTAATTAAAAAAAGTTCCATGTGTCTAGAATTATTTCTATAAATAGATAATAATAACAGAAAAATATTTAAATTATGATTGCAGCAAAATTCGAGAAGCAATCCAACATAAATCGTTTTTAATAAATAAATTATTTATGTAGATATGGGATTATTTAAGTTTGTATTTATATAGCACGTGTCCGCTGAATGATGTGCCTCTATTTTCTCGGGTGTATCCAGATATATCCAACAAAGAACAACAGCAATAAAAATTCTGAGAAAGGAGATAATCAACTAAATAATATGAATTCTGCTGGAAATATACACCACGTAACAACTTGACGTGACCATCAATCTCAGCTTTTCTCTTGTATCTAATTAAACAAGCAAATATGAAAACATCTACACCGAATCTTTATCGTTTTCTTTATAATTTGCAAATAAATAAAAACGATAATGGAGTATTCGCAGAATTGTTTCAACTTTACCGCTCATCTTTCTTTGTAAATTATAATGAAATTCTGAATAATATGCAATAAATAATATCTACTTCAGCGGACAGCTTATATAGAATTTGTCAAAAACTATTCAATTACTTAAATAACTATTTAACAAACATATTTATATTTAAATGAGTCCAAAGTTCAATCCAATCCAATTTGTTTTTGAATTTTAAATGTCATTGTTCCACTCATTTATCCAAACAAATTTACTGTCTTATTGAGCGTAAAAATTGACTTGAAGTAACGTTTACTTTATAGTTTGCAGAGATTCCAATGAAATTCTGAATATTTGTTACAATTCAAATTAATTAATGACTTGGTTAGAAGGGCTTTATTTTCTACTCAATTAAAATTTTTAAACAATCTTTAGAGAAGGCAAATGAGAGGTCCACACCAATACCCATGAAGAATTGCTAAGTAATCTTTGATCTGCATAAGAAAATCTTACGTATGTATTACCACTACAATTACCTTGATTTTAAACTTAATTGATCTTTAATTGAGATGAAATTTACATCTTTAATTCATTGATTATATCGATATAGCTAGCCGCTTATACGTAAAACTTTAAATTGTTTTAATATAATAAGAATTTACATAATGGAACAGCTGGTTTGTCGATTGTGAATTTACATAAACTGCATTTTCTAGATAATCCTATTTGTATAGAGTGGCCGTTCATTTTAAACTAAATGGATAAATGTGATTATTTTCGCTTATAAACATCGTATCTTATGCATATAATAACAATCCTTAACTTTCCGTGGCGTTTGTGATTGTCGTTGTTTAATTCTTTTATTTCGTGTACCGACTTTATATAAGACGCGATTTCAGCGGCTCTTATCTCATCAATATATTTAAAATACGGTTCATATTATAGCAAATAATAGTTTTACAATGACATACATACATTAATATTTAATAGTTCTACATAATAAATATAATAATTTTTCAATTATTTCCTTAATTTATCAATAAAGCATGTGATCAACATTTCATTCATTCAAGAGTGGTAAGTTGTACAAATGTTTTGTGTGTGTGTGCGTGTGTGTGTGTGTGTGTGTGTAAGTATATAAATAGAGATGTCATTATAAGGCAATATCAAAACTCATCCAAAAATTAGTAGAATGTCCCACATTTACAAATTACACTACAACGACCATAAAAACGCAATAAACGCGGTGAATAAAACGCGATTGGGGCAGGTCAGGATGTTGGTCGTAAAACATTATATAAATGTCTATGTGTATGTGGTCTATACACACATATATACCAACATTATTTAGTATATAGTAGCATTTTGGTTGTATTAGTAATAATATAGTCAGAAGTCGTACATCGTAAAACCGCACCGCACCCACTATTTTATTAGACCACAGCCTAACAATCATCACTTAACGTTCATTTCCTTCCGGTATATAACAAGTGAATAAAAACATCAAAATGAAAACGGCAATCAGAACAGCAACAAGAAAACCTTGAACTTGTTGACCTCCAGACATGATAAACACAACATAATAAAGATGTTAAATAATGTGAGCAAAATTACAGACTATTTAAAACTATCAAAATGAAAATCTTCTTTTGTGTAGTGATCAATAGAAATATTTTGTTAATTTTTATAATAACTCAAATCTTTATATTAGTTATTTAGTTATAAAATCAACACACCAGATTTTGTCAATTTGTTGGCAGTTGTCTGTAGATCGATATAAACAAGCGTTAAGATTTTACGACACATCAACGTAACCGTAATAGGCCATTTTATGAACAACCACTCTTCTCTACTGATTTACTCAAATATTGATTTACTTATTTAGATTCCAATCAAATCATCATCATTACGGAAATACGGTAATTATAAAATAAATATACGTAAAGATAAATTGCTATTAAATAATTTTTTGAATTATTCAACTGGAATTATATCATTGAGATTAGATAATTTTCAAGAAACGACACAAATAACATGATCAATATACGAAAAAAAAACTCATTTTTATTCTAAAAGCAAAAAATTTATTTCCACGACTCAATTAAAGCTTGGCAACTTTTCCTTATCTCCATTTTCCATAGTTTTGAATTGCTTTATTTATCAACCATAATCTTACCATTCTATCTCTTTTTAGGGGGTGTTTCCATATTCATCCCCACTTATTTACAAAAACTCATTTATTTAAGCTCCACCTAGTTTGTTATGGCTGCTAACTACTATCCACCAATACACGTTGTTATAGAGTTGATGATTGGTTGATATTTCAAACATGGGATGTGCTTAATAGTAATAATTTCAAAATTCTGACAAACAGGCACGATGGCCGCCCCGAATTGCACCAATCACAGTCTAAGCCACTGAATGGCTACCCACGTGTATTTTTTGTTTCTTTTTAATGTTATAGTTTGACTGTTAATAACTAGATGGCGCGTACAGAATCAGCTACAATAGGCGGGAGATGAACTTTGAAATATTCTAACTATCCGAATAAATAAATTTACGTATTTTCGTTGAAAAGAGAAATACCAAATAGAAAATAGAATAAAGATAAATATTGTAATAATTATTGAAATAATATGAAAATACTTATAGAAGAATTTGAGAAACTGTTAATGTTTTTCTGTTTTTGTGGAGAGCCTATTTATATCTTCCTCCTATTATTTGTTTATTTCTAATTTTGTACTTAGATATTACAAAACTTTAAATATTTACGACGTAGTGTTTCTTATTTGTCTTCACCATCCCTTGGTTTATATTTCGATCAATCAACCAATTTAAATCATGGTTTTTGTGTTTAGAACACTTGATCTAATGCGAAATCGATTAAATTTTATTGTAAATTCCATTTATAAACTGTTAAATTAGTGTAAAGTGACACATATTTTCGAATCGTTCAATCATGGACTATTTATTTAGATTTTATTCCATATAAGTTTTGCTGCTCAACCAATAGAGGGACATATTTTTACTTACAATTTAGTCTCATTACAGTTTACTTCATTTTCACTGCAACTATATAAAGCGTGAATTTTTTGAATAAAACATTTAAGAAAATATCCATCTAAAAACATTGACGAGTCTCAAAAGTGTTTAATTATAAAAAGAAAGCGCTATGTTTTTCACAAGTAGCTATTATAAAAAGGGATTAATGTAAGTAAGATTTCTTTTTAATATCAAGCGATCACTATCGATTTGAATTAATTGTTTTTGATTACTTTGAAATTCACGCTACAATTCTATTATGTTCGTGAGCTTACAATTAAATTTAGGCGCTATTAAATTCATGTTCTCGTTCATATTTGTTGGATGTTTTGTTATAAATTCTATCTAATAGAATAAATAATTTGAAACAAAAAAATAGTTACTTCCTCTTCCTACTCTTCTCCCATAATTTAAAAATTACTTAATTACATGTTGACCAGTTAACTGAGAATTATAGTTGTATTATAATAGAATTATAATTGCTTTAAGTTATTTTATGAATGGAGAATGTTTAATGTTGTGGGCTATAATGACATGAAGAGGTTGAATATAAATGAATCACTTTAAACAAAAACTATATAATAGATAATAATCAAAATACGTTAGATGTGTGGAGAACAACAATGGATATAAAACGAAACACTGTTTATTTATTCATTTAAAGTTATAATTGTGTTCCTCTTTTGTTGTTCTAAAAATTATTTATTATAAAGAATATTCTTACACCACATTCCTGAGTAGAATTTCTTATCCCACACATGTACTAAATGTATTTAATAAAATATTTATCCAGATATAAATATAAAACACACGTTTCTTTTTTCAGTTTGTTTATTTACCTATTTGATTTCATTGATTTGATATTTTTATTTGCAAATCAAATACATTTAAAAAGAATATTACATTCCGTAACGTATGGTAGATGTACAAAATAGCATTTGGACGACGTTAATACTAGACGTAACAGTGTAATTCAATAAACATAAACGGTTTACGGTCCCAGAGCGTGCTTCGTACTTGGGGGCAAAGCATAAATAAATACGCACACATCCACATTTCTGCATTGCCTATGTATATGTATACATATAAAGGCATACCTTACCATAACAAAATATTCTAAAAGTGCGACATAAGTAAATGTAGCAATAGACGAAACATCTGATCTGCATATCATATTTTATTCATCAATTTCGTAAAAAATGTCTCAAAATAATGTCAATTGGTTATTGGTTGTTAAATAAGTCATGTGAAGATGAAAAATTAGCCGAATTGTTACACTATTGGTATTTAATTTGTAAATGATAATAAATTTCAAATGAAACAGACGAATTTTATTTGAAAATCATCGTAATTCCAACGATAATCTCTCATGAACTTTATGATAATGAAACCGAATAAGAACGATTTTTGTCATCTTTTAACACAATAGAACGCCATAAATTACAAGTCTTATGACTTCGGTAATAAGTTCAATAGAAGTTATGAATGAAATTCTAGTTTTTAATCGTATAATAGCTATTAAATTATTTAAAAAAAAAACATAGAATCACACTATATACGTTTTTATCATGACATAGATTCGAATATATATAATTATATTAAAAAAAAGACAAGTATGTTGATACAAGATAAGAGACTTTTTTATTTTGTTTTATTATGTGTACAGAATTAACTACGAGTCGTTATTTGTAGTCTAGACAACAGTATGAAAATGTAAGTTAGATATCTAGCAAATACCACCAGTTTTTATGTGTCTTAAACATTTTTATTACTTTTTACATGATCATAATTAGAGCAGGTCTTAGAAAAAAAGGGAAGTCATAAAATAAAGGACACCTGTAGATGATGTTTTTACGCACAAATTAAAAACAAACTACAAATTGTTATTAAATTCTCAATGTGTTTCTAAAACCTGACTGTTCCTTAATATTTTGGAATACTTTTATCAAAATTCTTGCTTGTTTTGAAAATTTCAGAACAAGCTTTCAAAATAGTAGAAAGTTTTTTATAAGGTGTCCAAGCATTTGACTCAACTCCAAAAGTGCCAGTATGGCTTTAGATGTTTTAGATAACTCTGCGGAGATCTGATTAGTAATGAAAGTGTTACAATATTTGGAAAGTTTCATATTTGTTTTAATAATATATGGTCAGTCACATAATAAAATAGAACACATTTTGAAAAAGTAGACTCATTTTGGAGCTTATTGTGTATACTTTAAGCATAGAATCTGATAATTATCTTACAACTTTATCAAATTAAAGTCAAGTTAATTAATAGGGAACGGATATCCAATTACTATAGGTAATTTTCTTCATTCGAATTCAACACATTACTTTAATTAGGTATTTATACATTTAAAATTCATACACGTATCTTATATTTCTGCAGATTGTTCCATCGCGTGTTAGTTGAGTTTGTGTTTAATCGAAACAATAATGTGCGCATTTCAAACAAGAAAACATTGATATTATGTGTCATCAAATTATCATTGAATTATTTGATTTCATGCGGCAACAGAAATTACAATTCATGTACAAATTCGATGTATCTAACCAGCAACATTATTAACAAATATTTGTTGGTAAAGACAATAAACCAAATGATAATGCTCTATCATCATTAAAATTGTTAGATACCAATTCATTCATCTGTGTATCCTGAGAAATTGCTTATTGATCGATTGTAATTGGCATCACCACGAAAGCATGTCGTTTGCCCACTTTGTTCATTAAGTTTGTTATATAATGATGCTTTAAGAACATTTGAAAATGATCAGTACGTCCATAAGGAACCGAAATAAGTTTATCAGTGAACGTATTTTATTATAATTGATGAACGAAAATTGTCAAATAACATATTTACTGATTGATGAAAACTATCGATAAACGAACAAATTCACAAAGTGAATAATGACAGTTATAACATCACTGAAACGTGGATACACTCCATTAACAAATAATTTTTGTGTTATTACTGTCTATCGATCTAGCCGTAGAAACGATTGCTGCCTCATCAAACAATTATTTTTACTTAATCAAATTTTCCTCTATTAAATTGATATTTTTTTAAACAACAATTTGTGTATAAGTAATCCAAATTTATGTTCGCATCTACGTAATTCTACCTAGAATTATTTGCGTTTCAAAATCCAACAATATTGGAAAAGTATACTAAATATCACTATCAAATTGCGTATAGGTACGTAATTGTAATGAATTCAGTAACAAATGATATAAATAAACTTTTCAATATAATTATTTTTATATTCTGTAACATAACTTAAGTAAATTATTACCATCGTATCTTGTCTCTATACAGTATTCATACGTATATTTAGAATTCGTATTAAATTATACATTCAAATAATTTTTATATCTCATTTGCTCATTAAATACATGAAATACTAGACTTGATATTGTATTATTATTATTTTTTTTATATATATTTTTTGTGAGGGTGAAAAATGTGTAAATGTTGCAATTACTTGTTCTTATCTTTAACTCCACCTACCAAATAACACGTTCAGAAACCAGTTTTGTATAGAATAAATGGCTTTAATCAATATTCTTTATGGCGTTTTCAGCCTCCTGTTTTTTTTTCTCATTTTCTATATAGTCTCTAGCATGTTCTCATAAATTTGATGATAATTACTTTAAAAAATTCTAATCGACACGTTGATAAACGTACAAAAATTACACGAAAAAGTAGCTGTTATCATTGTATTAATTGTTATCCTATGGCGGAATTTCAAAAATTAACTCTTCAGTTTCGATATCTTCTAGATAGTGTCTGATAAAATATTGTTTTCCAGAACGATACGACCAAGCCATTTTGTGAAAAGAACATTTTTCCAAACACGCACACTACGTACATACATACATACCTATAGATACTATTTATTGGGGGATTTGAACAATCTGCCATCCCAGGTCATGTTTACGAAATGTTCATACCAGTGTTTTTCGTCTATTTATTTCCCTAGAGGAAATGAAAACAACAAGAAAAGCGGATATATCTTTATATATTGTATATAGGTAATATTGTATACAATGTTTTCTGAGGATTTTCTCGAGATTTTCAACGAATTAAAACAGAACTTTAATTATAATCACCGTTTTTTAGACGGAAAATCTGTTAATAAATTAGATTATAACGGGTCTCATAAACGAAATAAATGAATGATATTTTTTTTATGGAATAATAGAAGGGATAAAGGATTTTATTGTAGATTTTACGATGTTATAAATTAAATTAATCAAATCAACTTCGTGGTTGATTTGAATATCAATTTTTTGGTATAATTAATTCGATTTTTTTACGTAAACGAAATTGCTGCTATCTCGTAGATCGTGGTCGTGTAATTTGCTCCCAATTGAACAGCTATATCGCTAGGGGATGGCAGAACACACAAATTTGCTTTTCTACTGTTAGGGTGACGGTACAGGTAAAGGCAATGTTTTAGTTAGTAGATTGGTAGGGACGGTCTCACGGGGAGATATGGAAACAGAAAGCTTCTTGTTGGATGAAAGGCTGGGCGTGATCCCATCTAAGATAGCAAAATGCAATGTCTACACACATAAAGTTGGCAAAAATACTGGTCGGCACTGCATATTCACACTGAGAACACGAAAGATTCTCAATTTCCAGAACCAGTTCTCAATTATTAACATACGAAAACGTGATAAATTTGTAATTTGACCACTTTTAAATTCATACATATATAAATTTTTCTTTAATGATTTGAAAATAACCACTTCTGCTTATTCGATATTTTTGAGAGCGACAATAAAAAATGATTGTGGAATGATTTATTATGTTTGTGTCGTTTAGATTTTACCCTTCTTGGAAAACTTTCCCTTATGCACCTGTTGGACAATATTGCACAAGAATATTTTCATTGTTATATCAACTTATTCAACAACAGAACGAAGGGTTGCAGCTTTCTCTCTTATATACAAAGTTATCTATTGCTTTGTATAAAATAAATATGTCTAGACTTTTTTCTGGTATAGGATAAAGCAATCTAGTTTTGTATAGTCGGAGAGATCTTGAGAACAAAATAGGAATAGGGTGAGTAAAATAAGACAATAAATAAAACGAAATAAGCAATAGTTGTGCACAAGACGGACATAAATGGTGGAGGAGAGACAGGTAAAATTGGAGAAAATAACCAATGTTTACAAAATTGCAATTGCCTCCAACGTTTGAGCAATATAAACGACATCTGTATGGTATAAAAGACGATTGTTCTTTCCTTAGTGGCTCCATTTATACAAGATCTAATTTGTATTATATTTTCCGGACTAATGGAGCAGTTCCCTATTCTCTTCTATCTACAAAATGGATTTATCTGTAAACACAACCAAATCTATCCAATTTCAATTGCTTTATTCCATAATTTTTGACACTTAATGCTGTATTTTTTTCGTACCACAAACAATAATATTCAACTTAAATAAATAGGAACCATTAATCACACAGTGAATTTGTAAACTTTCCGATAGCAAAACTGGTAGTCAAAATATAATAAATCAATAGTAGCAGAGAAAATACAGTAGAACTTAGCTATAATAACATTCTAAACAACGCAGGCTTAATTGTCCAATTAATCTATCAATTTAAAAAACAAACACTTATACTCTCTGTTTTTGAAGAGAGACTAAAATAAACAAAACTTCAAATTTGAATTCGGATTCCTCGCTTGAGATTACAAGTGTAGGCCCTTTTCATGTATGGGGCTAAGTATACCTTCCCGCATCATGATTGTTGAAAAGAAAAAGTAGTACATTATCACATAGAGCTTTTTTCATGTAGGCAGCTCGTTAGAAACAAATAAAATAAATTCGTTTTTTATGTAAATGCTTTACCGAAAACGGTTTCATTCCGGAATATGTCAATGTTTCTATTTTGACATTTTTTCATAGTTTTCAGGGAAAAGCAATAAACGTGACGTGTCATTATTAGACTGGTTTCTAAAACATTTTAGTGGATGAGTTTGTTACTTGTTCTCATAGAACGGGCAACATTCCCATTTTCTGAGTAAAAACAGAAATTTAACAGTGTTATCTAATACATGAAAATTACTTATGTTATTATTAATAATTATTATTATTTAATGAACTGGACCATTGCGTAAATAGTACAAGTTGCCAACGTTGCACTATTGGAATTAACTGAAAATTTTGAGATATTGATAAGATTCTGTTCGAGCTTTTTCGGCTATTTCTACAAAATTCACCAATTTACATGAAATTAAACATTTTGCTATAAATTTTCAAGGGAAGTTGACATGAAATTGCTTTCGATGATAGATAAGGCAATCGCTCGACTATTCCAAAGTTGGAAATGATAATAAAGTTCGTCGCATGAAATTGATGAATTTTTGTCTCATTAGAAGATTAAGAAAAAATCTATATTTTTTTAATGGACATAATAATAAACTGTCAACTGTAATATGAATCTCACATATTAAAATTTGACAAAATTTATTAATATTTCATCAAATGATTTATCTCATAACTATGCGGCCAGTATCTACGTAATTTATGTCAAGATATTCACCAACAGTTTAAGCATTTAAAGGTCTGTGTCATTTCAATAAAAATCTTTAGTGCCGGCATCTTCAGTAAACTTATTTCGATATAAATACATTTAATGACTAATAAATCTTACGGTAAAATTAACTGTTTATATCAAATTATTCAGTTTTGCTTGATTTTTACACGAATGTAGATAAGCGCGAGCAACATTTTACATTGATTGAATTTCTTTAGATCGTCAACATATTATAAGACTTTCATATATTTGATAAGATATCTTTCTAAACATAGCTTTATTGTGTATAGTTACGAAAAGCGATGTTATAATGTTTCATCAAAAAAAATTTACGATTTTCCGTATACCTACAAGAAATTTTCATTCTAGAATTGATGCTAATAAATGAAGACATAAATTTCATTATATACAACGTCATTAAATTGTTAATAATATTATTACCCGGATGGGTAGGTGGCAATTTATTTGTTTGTCAATAGGAAATTAGTTATTTGAATTGCGTAAATACAAATGGAATTCCGTTTTACTGCTAAGATCTTTCGGTGTATTTCAATTAATTTTGTCAAATTGTGAAGAAAATTCGATTTCTCACATTATTAGCCACTCAAATTGTCCGGTATATCGAAATAGATTTATTATTATCATACGAATCTAACGACTTCATGGGGGTGTTACTTGAGACACTCTACTTTTAGATTATCACCAAAAATCCCTTTTGATTCTTGTAAAATCAATAATAAAACTAGGAAAACACAACATTTTTTGGCAACATCATACGAAAATAAATTATAGACAGATTTTATCTCTACTGTTGTTTATTTCTCGTATACGTAACTGTATTTACTGTAAATGTAATTTCAATGTTACTTTTACATCTTTATAGAAAAATTTAATACCAATTTCTAACATTACTAAAACTTGGTGTAATTTAATGCATTTTCTAATGCAAAAGGTTAAAGGCTGCTATAAATATAATAAATGAAATCGGACAAGCATCTGAAGAAACCATTCTAACACGTATACTGCTGAATTCTCTTGTAAAATAACATTTTTGAATGGATTTCAATATCAACTCTAATACAACACGATTGATTAGTGGTAATGGCAGTATGTGAAATGCCAGGTCATGTAATTAAATAACAAAGCAATTACGTTTTTATTGGTAAATTATTAGTTTGTTTATTTAATTAAAATGAAAATCGTTGATTTTACATAATAAATACCTGTATAAATCGAGCCTGTAAACAATCAATCGTGTACAATTTACAATTATTTTATAACATCAAGCCGTAATATTTGTTTAATATTATTGAAATTAATCTACTTGAAATAGTTAAGCACTGGTTAGATATGAGTTTTATTTATTAAAATAACCTTTATGTTTATTAATGACAGTTTATGTTATTAAAGTTTGTTTCAGACACAATATACACTTGTTGATCTTGTAGACTATATAATTTGTCAATTGTTTAAGGCCAGACATAAAGAATGACTTTGTGGTATTGTACGGCTTTCACCCAAAAAACACAACTAGAAGTCTTTAACAGTGTACAACAACATTACAGGCGCTATTATTATGTCTACTATCGCGTTTGACTACAACATTATTGTAGAGATCAAAAGTTGTTGACCCTTTTAAAACACACTTGGATATAACGTATATCTAAATACCTACATTAACATACGACGACATTTAAAGGACTTATTTCAGTTGCTAATAATGATATTATACGCAACTATTTAGGTCGGTTATCTTCCCTTTCTGATCTAAGAGCATAAATAACAAAAACAATCAATAAAAATGATTACAAAACAGTAACACGGTAGCAGGCAATTGCCAACATCTGAACGTACAAGTTTTGTCTTTTCAATAGTGTTATTTTTTTTTTAAGAGATCGTTAAAATTTACGATCTATAAAGTTGGTTCAAAGGGATAAACACAAGGTAGAGTTTTAGTCTTTAACAGTGAGAATTGGGATATACGCTTGATAGATTTCAACAATAAATCATAACGTGATTAATTTTTATATTTGTAGATACATTATTACAAATGGCATAAATTTAAATACGATTCTTATACAATTTATTTTTATTGTACATTAAGGCAAACGTAACCCCATCCATTCGATTCTATTTTTAATAACGTATATTTATCATAACGAACACGTCATTTATAATTTATAACTCAAATACCATTAGAAGCTTTCTGGCTGTAAAGTGCGTGGAATTATTTTATAAATATACGCATTTTCTACTTAGAATTCTACTGAATCGCCAGTGCATGCTGGCCAAAACTATAAATATTTACGGATTTCGCTCAAAAAGCGATCAAAAATAAAGGAAAAGCTCTTGTTCGAGAATTACTCAGTAACCGAAAATTATTGTAATTTAATGTCAACTTTGCCAATTGACCCTTGTAAATGTATTTAATTCGATGAACTGACAAAGTATTGCCGGATGTTCAAAAATTCCTGAAGAAAACGTTTTTGACAGTATTGCTGGATAGTTGCTTGCAACATTTATTTTCAACTTTCTTTTATCAGTATTTTGATAAGATCAACTTTATAATTCTTTTCTAAATTGATCGCATGTGTAATTTATGATTTCTTGATTGGTGTTTAAATACTGATCCGTTTACATTATGGTTCAGTGATTCAATCTTATCTTGAGGGTAAATCAACTTTGTGAACTTTCTCAAAAGGGTGAATATAGATCAATACGCTCTGTGGCTCAAAAGAATCGCATTTTAATCAAATAAAAAATCCAGAAAAACCCCAATTATTAACAGGGCAACATTGACTCCATCCTATTTAGATTTCTTTCGTTATTGTGTCTTAGCGTTTCAATATTATTGTCAACACGGACTCTACATTACATAAATTACACACACTGCATGTTGTTGTGGGTTAGATAGATAACTTAGAATTTATAGGGCATTTGCTGGCTACATCTATGTCGCACATGTCATTTTACATCACTTTTAAAATGATCTGTCGTAGTGTTTTTCTTGTAGCTCAATTTAACAAAAACTATACATGTTGAAAAAGGTGAATAGATTATGCTTTTAACACATTTACACTGTTTTTTTTTCTTAATGGAAAAATAAGCGTAATTATTTGCTATCTACTATTTCTACTCATTAGGCTACCAATAATTATTGTTTGTCTATCTAATAACAAGAGGTTTGACAATAAATTGCACGTTATAAAACGGATTATTTTATTACAAATAGGTAATAAAACAATAATAAAATAAGTTGTAAACATGGCTTTAAATCAAGGGTCGCACGGTAATTTATTATCATCTTAAGGATAATACAACAGTCTTGATAGTTTTCTTCAATTATATCATAATAATAGTTTATATTAGAATAATTAAGCCATTCTCTTATTAACTACTACTATTTTAAATACCACATAAATGTTGGTTTAATTATAATTTACGAGGTTTTCCTCATTATTATTATTATTATTATTATGGCATTATATTGCTTATTTACAATAATTGTTTGAATTGTTTTGATTGAAATGATATTAAATGATTTTTACCAAATTTTCCGGCTCCATATCACTAGAATTCATCTATTTAGAAATTCGTTCATACAATGTCAAATAGTTTCCGATGCAAAAAATTTCAACAAAAACACAATATCAACAAATATTAATGAATCCCATATGGATTTGCGTTCATGGATTGGTGTGCTGTATAGATATAGGGATGATTTTGATCCAAGATGGCTGTGACCCCACCCGTTACCGTCACCATGGTAACTAGGGTCGCCAATCAAGTAGCAGGGTTGTAGTAGTGTGATGATGGGTGTCCCCTCCTGGACGAAAATCAAATGCCCGGCTTTAACCAGATGAAATTTTCCTATGCCACTTTACAATGCACATGCGTTAAAATGCAGCACTATCTAATAATATAAAATCAATACTTTTGCCTGTTTATTCAATGGGCACTATAGAATTAATGAAAAATGATAGATAGACAGATCGAATTATATCTATCTTTGTTGAATGCATTCAAAAATTCATTATAGACTGCATTATTTTTAGTCAAATAACAGAATCCTGTAAGTTGTTGGTTTGCAACTGAACTTGTATTTGAAAACTTTGTCACATAGTAGTGCCAATTCTTTATTTATCCACTATTTATCTATTTAATAATATTTATTTGAAAACAGGAACAAAATTTATGGAGTAGGTAGGCTAAAGCTGTTTAATTAAATGAAAATTGTACGGTTGTAGATTGCCAACTGAAAATTAGACAGTTTTGCTCATCTTTTTCGACTTTCAACCCTTTAACTTTCCAGTTTTTATTGTCAGCAATAAAACGGGATTACGTAGTTTGAAGACCACACTGCCAATTGGATAACCGGAACGTTTCAAGAAACTGTCAGTGAAAGAAGCAATATTTCAGTTCTTCAATATTTTATTCGATTAGAAGAAAAACTGAATAACCCTCAATATTTATAAATAATTTCGTCTATTTACTACAATTATGATAATGTTATTTTTGTATGATTAACAATGCTTCTATTTGTTTTATTAAAAATAAGGGAAAGTTTAAAAATCCAACTATTTATTTAAAATAATCCTGTATTTACATAAATAGCTTTAATTAACCGATTTAAGACAACATAAATGTGAAATTATCATTTGAAATTATTAAATATTTAAAGTGTTGGCTTCATCAGTGTTGTTCATCGTTGAAATGTGGCCTCCTGTTACGTATACTGAAGGTATACCGGACAGAAAACACTCAGGATACATTCAGTATACGTACAGGGGGTTTTACATTACGTCTACAAATTCAACCAATGGAAAAAAACATTCATGAAGATTACCATCGGCAAGCCCAACGTTCATTATCATCATCATCCACATCTATAAGAATTAATTCCAAGTTGTTATTACAGGAGATTATAAATTTATGGAAATAACATACCTTTTTCTTCGAATCATTCTCCAGGGACTGGTATCTAGAAGTCAGATAGAAAGAATTATTCCCTGTTGGATGATTTCACAGACCACCAACCATATCGTAGCGGCATATTGTACACCTGGGATCACGAAATTTATATCTTCACAACTCTCTAACAATAATAGATTTGAGAGGGTGTTAAACCATCTCAGAATTTCTCATCGATCTAAAAACAAAAATACAAAACGAGTAAATACAGTAAATCTATACAAGAAACTTACCGATAATATTGATACACAATTTCTCTAGCATTGTTGACAATTTGACAAATATCAACATTATGATGGAATTGCTGGAAGATTCAGGATGTACCCCAACATCCGACTGGATAGACGTGCAATGTTGATCTGATGTTGATATGCACCGCGACGCTCCAAGTCTGTCCAAACTGTATTGACGCCGACGCAATTCGAAGGGCGGCTTTCCCCGATCCTGTGGGCAGGATTTACTGTTTTATATCCCATATCGTACAGACTGTGAGTCTCTGGGTGTGGTTCCTCTATCACAGCAAACTCTTTCTATCTTTCTCCATCTACATTTGAGTATGAGTATTGTTTATAGATGTATGTGATTATATTGCACACTTTTGAATCTAAACACATAAATAATCAAATGGTTTGCTTTGTTATCTAATGTTCAAATAGTTGGACTTATCTTGAAGGATTTGCAACCGCAAAATCAATATAGCTGAATGTATGTTAAAATGTTGTTGCATGCAATCAAATATAATTGCAATCTTGAAATTAATAATAATAAACTAAAATCAATCCGATAACACCCATCAAAATTTGAAGAATATTATTAAATCGTTAAATTGAATAGAATTTAATTAAATTGGAATCTTCATGCAAAGATGTTCTATCTATCATTTGATTACCTCATTTTTATAATGGAAAATTTGAAAATTGTTACAATTACTCCATTTCTAAACACCACGTGAAACCCGTTTACCCTTCACGCAACAAATACACAACTGTGTGTGCCAGGAGCCTTGCCATGTCACCAAATCACAAAAGTCAGCTGTCATCGTCTATCCTCCTCTTCTGTTCGTTGTTATTGCCTGTAACGAGAAAGAAACAAAATGAATGGCACGATAAAATCTGTGACGTATACATATACGTGCGTTGTTGTTGTTGTTGTTAGATTGTACATAGAGAAACAACGGACAAACATGTATACATATCGCATAGTGTATATAATGTGTGCAAATAATGGCAATACTCGACCGTTCTTTAGTGGTGGGTGATGCGCTTTATAAATACAACTCTAAACTGTACACTTTATTGGACTTGTTGTTAGATCGCTAGACAATAGCTGTATCTTGTTATTTTATTTTATTTCAAAACGAAATTGCTGCAACGTAAACAACAACAACAGGACTTTATCTGGTAAATACCCCATCAGTAAATGGCGGCTATTAAACGACTAAAAAAGCTCTCGACATGAATAAAAAAGTCAACAACTCCCAACGACTGAAAAAATATAAGCAAAACAACATAAATCAAAAGATTTTCATATTCCAATTAAATAAGTTTTTTTCGATCTCCATCTAACAACCTAATCAATAAATACTCTATTTTTTTTTATCGAATTTAATTAATGTGAATTAATTAAACTTAAAGGTAAAATGAATAAATTATTTCACAGTGATATTTTCCATTTAATTAATGATTAACGGGAATAATGGAGGAATTGGAATTTCAACAACAGTTTTAAAAATAGACGATGAACTGGACTGCATTTGAACGCCCATCTGTACCATCAAATCCATAAAGAAGCCATGAAACAGCCGACGGTACTGTAAATTAAACTTTACACGGAATTCTTATAGCTGAAAGTTAAAAATTAATTAATTAAGTAGATACATTACGTTCCTTTGAAAATGAAGACAATTAGTGATAATCCAACCATGTAATTTCTAATAAATCAATGGGTTAATGGTTAATTGTCTTGAAGTCACCAATCAGTTTGATTTTGTTTGTAAATAATTGAAGCTGTGCTCTGCTGAATCATGGAATCGACAAAAGCTTGAATTCTCGAAGTTATTGATCCGATTCGATGCATTTATCTGGAGAACGAATTTCACTACAATTGACCTGTAAAATCATCAAAGAACTTTTTTTTAGTAGTTATAACAATTGATCTATGAGTGTGTTAAAATAACTGTCAGTTGCTGACAAATAGAAGAGATGACAATTTCGAGAACTAAAGTTTATATTTATTACAAATACTTTTCTTTGTCGTAGTTTACCTTCAATTGCATTAAAATTCTATTCAAATTGCATTTATCTAAGCATGTCCAGAAATAATGGAATATTTTGGAATATTAAAAGAAAATTTGGGAGAATTATAAAAATCAGACAACGATCGATCTATTTTAGGAATTAGTGAAAGATTTTCGCTAATTTTCATATAAATGGAAAGCTGAAAACAAATTGGAACGCTTAATCTAACGATTTAAATAAATCATATCTAAATAAGACACGTTTGATATGTTGCACATTTCACATAAATCACAAATTGTTTAGACATTATTAACAAAAATTTACAACTATTTAATATCGCATTTCAATAGAACATATCTATGCCATTAAAGTTATTTATTGTTATAATAATAAGTTCCTTCTCTGGTATTTTTCGAATAATTTGAATTTTCTACGATATATAAAATGGTGAAAACTCTATCAATATAACGTTGTTGTTTTCTCAATTTTAAAATGGCCGATATTCGTTTATGACAATCTAAAACAAATAATTCTTATCTAGAAAATCGTCAATACTAGAAATAGGGCGTGTAATTGTTGTTTTGTTATAAAATAATTGCAAATATCGAAAAAATAAGCCAACAGATAACGATAACAATTAACATAAAGATATTATAATACAAGTACAATTTAATAGAGTCATTTATTTTTTAAAATTTAGTACACCGACAAACATAATGTTCCATTTATAAATGTTTTACCGTAAAATTATGTGAATATTCAAACATACTGTGAGGATCTTTAAGAGTTCTTAGTTGCTTGCATATAATCTAAATTTTACAACTGCACGTTATATGGCTAAGCGAAACAAGTTTTTTAAATGGATACTACATAGTAGAAAGTATTATTTACCGGATCTTTACCTGGACAATATTGTGAAAATTTATTGAATATGGAATTGCTAAAGAACACGCATACACACTGTTGGCATCCATGCGGATTATCTTCTCATTTGAATTTGTTTATTTTTCGAATTTTTTTTCTGTACCCACCATCTATCTAATAATTATACGTGTATATATATGTAAGAGAATTGAAGTATTTGATCGAGTGCTTATGTATTTATCATTTTATTTATGTATACATCTAACAACACACATCTCAAATGAATGTTTTGTGAACGATTTATATGACTGTAGTTCGTGTTCACGAGTACTTACTTGTGGTAAAATGACGGTTTACAAAACCCCTTAAAATTTTTATTGAGAATTTAACACTTAAAACATGAATAGAACCATTTATGTTTTATTAGTTATTTCAAACTTACGATGAACGATATATTAACATCAAGTAGCTTTATATAACATTCACTTTAATTTTGTTTTGAACTAAAAAAAAAACAACTACATAATAGATACTAAATAGTAACATTTTTATTATCTTTTTAATCAATGAGTTTTAGTAGAGAAGTGGCCGGTAATTTGCTTTTATTACTCAACATTTTACATTCTGCTCTGTTGTACCTAATAATGTCTTGTTACTGAAACGATCGACAACTATCCCTTAAAATAACACTGATAACATGTAATAGGAGGTCGCGAGATGCTTGTAAATTCCCTTTAAACCAACGTTCTTGTACAGGAGAGTATAAAATGGGCTTAGTTCACCCCTTATTTGTATTCGTTTCTAATAAAAATTCTATGCAAATGAACGGGCTCGAACAAACGACTCTCGATTTTCGGCAAATTTACGAAGACAGAAAACTTCCAACTCACATATGAAACAAAACGTGATAGTTTTATTTAATACTACACCAAATCGTTGTACGAAATTATTGAAATTCGACCAAAAAAAATTGTTCAATACGTGACTAAAGGGCGATTTTTCTGTGTGTAAATAGAAAAATTAAATAATGTATAAAAACAAACTTTTGTTTTAAAGGGGTTGATATTTTCTTATAAAGCGTTAAGTGTGAAAGCGTGTGCAAGATAAAAGATTGGTATGGGATTAAACAATGTGCCTTTGGGTCGATGGAGAACTTCAACTATTCCCTTGACATTATTCCAACAAATGTTCATTGCTTTATAGAGAAGCACGCTTCCGAAAAGTCAAGATAACTTTTATATATTTTGTTTTCACATTGTAACATTTAGTTTTCTTTTTTGTTGTTTGTCGGTTTTACGATATAATTTTCTATTAACAGAACAGAAAATTGGAAAATTCTCCACACTGTTGCTAATTAAACATTAAAATCTTGATATGATTGAGAGCGTTAATAAAATCGCCACTTTATTCGATTCTATTTTAAAATTGCCCAATTGGCGTCATTGCAGAATATTAAATTAAAAAAAAAATGGTAGTTGAATATTATTTCATATCGTAGAACAATAGATGACTATCCGGAATGGACCATCAGCCTCTTCCTAGGTCACGATCTCAATTTGCTTGAATGTCTATTGGAGAACTTCGATGACTTCCAAATATTGTACGTGATAGGAAGGCTGAACATTTCTGGTTTTATTAAATGCCATCAAATTGCGATAGATGAAATCGTCTGGGATACTATCAGGTTTCCATTAAAATTTTCCGTATCGAAATGAACGATTTTTAAAAGGTTAAGGCATAATTTTCCGGCTATCTATGTGATCAATTAGAGTTTCGTAAATTTGGATTCAACTCAAATGTATTTTGTGTAATCAATATTTTTTAGAGAGATAGAAATCTAGATTTGGCCATCTTGACAATAGTTTAAAGATAGACTTAAAGTTAAAAAAGTTGTCCAAATCAGAATAGAGTCACTACGAAACTGGCTCCACTTACTTCGACCCATCCTTTGAAACAACCTGCATCACCGCCATTAAAATAACTTAGTAAGTTAATTGAATCTACAAATGAAGAAGAATTCAAAGAAGAAACAGAAAAAAAACAAAACTCAGCTATCCATTAAGACAACTTATGTAATTATTATTTAAATTGTCCGATTGCGGATTTAATTTAAATAAATAAAGGTGGAATAAGCATAATATGTGATACGATTAGATTTATGTGACATACGTAATCTTTTACAAAACTTTTCAATTTCTGGTGTACGTATGGAAAAATATAATATACAATTTTTCCATATTGAAGTCGAATGCAACTGAAGTAGAAAAGATAAGCAAATTCCAATGTAACTGTGGGTTGATCGTGTTGAAGATGTGTATAGAAATGTGTGAGTCAACAACATTTCTACATATACAGAATGATGGCGATTTAGATAGAATCTGAAAATCTCCAATTTATTGAAAATCGATTTTTATACACACAGTAAACAATAGTTCGATTATAATTTTTATTATAAATTTTGAATATAAATGAGACAATCGATTTTGATTTTGTTTATTGTTCGCATTGTGGAATGAATGCGAAAACAAGTTTGACTTCGATCTGTTTGATTTACATAAAAATACATTTTTGATTTCCGCTTTTCTTCTCCAGGATTGCACAAGTATTGTAGTTTTATATTGAAAGAGCGGACTGGATGCGATAGAGATACGAATTCAAATTACATAAATTCATGCATTTTAAACTATGCAGATTTCTCACTTGCCGCATACAGATTACCTTACATCTTTTAACATTCAACTATAATACATATAGTGAATACTATTTATATGGAGAGATAGGGGCTTATTTCCCTATAGTCCAGTTTCTATTCGTGAACCGAATTTTCCTCTTACAAAATTATATTTCTTTGCAGATAAAAGCAAAAGGCACGAATGGAGCTAAGATTACATGGTACGTTCTCTTCTTATATTACCAGTCTTTCCACCCCCTAACCACCACACTACTGTATTTGTATATAGCTCAGGTTATCTTGTAAGGAAATTGCAGCTAAACGAGAATTTATGTTTATAAAGTCTGTATCTTTTTACCAATTCACCACTGTAACCAGGATTATTACAATATAATGTTTTCAGGTAATCTGAGTGGTTGAATTTTTTTCAGGCGGACTTCTGCTGAAAAAATTTGACTTCTCCCTTGCTAATATCTGTATCATATATGCAGATTATTGAAGCTAATTAGTCTACAGAAATAAAGGCACCGATTGTTGGTAATTATACAAAAACTGGAAATGATAGAAAATGAAATAATCTAGCCCCTCGTTTAATTGTACACAATTTTAATTGTAATTTTATGTATATTTATACCGTATAATCGTCAACTAGCTTGTATTTCTGTCTCATTTTATATATTATTATACAGATATAAATGTAATAAAATATCGTCAATTAACATTTATATATTTATATCGTTAGTATTACACAAAAATTCAAACGCGTTTTATTTAAATTTATGGTAAATTTGTTGTAAACAAATAATTCGTTGTACGTTTATTAACAAAAATTATTTTGTTGTTATTATTGTTAATTAAAAGTTCTGTTTTGTTTCACTTATTAATATTGTTTTCGCTTCAACTTTAAGTTGTTGTTCGGTTAAGTTTTAATTAAAGTCGGCGAGTTCCCTTTACCTTATAAAACCGCCCACCCTCATCATCAATGGCCAGACGGGAGCGAGACCCTCCGCAATTTTTAACAAGTTTCAAAAGTTCCAACTACAATTTCATTATGTTAGAACGTTATTATTTTGATGAAACCGTTTTATAACCGCATGTCGAACAAAAATTCGTTAAGAACACTTGCATAGAACAAGTTTGAATTTTTACACGCTGAGCGAATTAATGTAATTATTCACAACTGACACCTTGGAGAGCGATATATTTACAAACTACCCTTAATATATCCTATATTTCTGTATAATAATTGATGAAATTCGAAGCAAACTACCGTGTTGTTTAAAACGCAATTCAGGTGTAATGTTTAAGCGAGCAACGAGAAAAAATGATTCACTGCTGGTCAATTTCACAAAATGGTGTAGCATTCCAATGGCTGTTGTTTTCAAATATCAAGGGATCGCTGATCCGTTTTATATTCAACCATCAACCCTCTTTTTCCCTATCACGGCCATATTTATAACATAGGGTATATTTCGTGTGCGTGTGTGTATCTGTATACACGTTTGTATATACATATCCCTACTGAATCCTCTCCAGAATATATGAATATGATGGTTTCTGAATCATAATCTATGATGTTGCGTGATGAGAAATTATATTTATCGATGTCGATATCCTCCACCATCACTTTAATTATTTACTTTATAGTATATAGTTGTATGACGCATGCAACCAGTTAGTAATTGTAATTCTCATCATTATTTGTAGATTTACAAGGGTTTATCTTGTAGTGGTTTTCGGACGAATTTATATGGAAGCCAATTTACTATTCTATGGGATATTATTATACACATCAGGAAAATAACACAATTATTCTAACATTAATAATTGTTGTTTGTTGTTTAAATGCAAATGTGCCCATCAAACAATTTATATCGAATTTATCGTATGAATTAGGTGCTTTTCGAAAAGCGTATTCGTGCTTTATCCCATTACACGTGGATTAATTTCGATAATAAATTTTTTCCAAATGAAAAACAACATATTCTCAAATCTGTGGAAATGGCATGATTTATACGATTTTATTTTATTTATATTTTATGCACGACACATTTGAAATGATAAACGGTCTATATGTGAGTTGAATAAATAATAAGGAACAATGATAAACATTAGAATAAATTTATAGAGAATTATTCGAAATTAATTTCATAATTCTAATTGACCGCTGTTTTTTTACAGAAAAAAAAATCATCTTCGATTTTTCAATCGTTAATTACGTGAAAAGTGATTGATTATTTCCAGAATGTTTATTATAAAATGAACCACAAAAACTAATGTAAATAAACTTATATAGCATTATAAATAATTGAACTAGAAAAAAAATAACGCCCCCATTAAACGATGTAAAACATGTTTTATATTATAATATCGTCTATTTAATATTTACAAACAAATTAAATAGCCGATGAATAAATAATAGCACCCACCCCTTTGGCAAATCGATCATTTGTTTATATTTAAATAATCTATCATTTTGTTAATGTGTGTTGTAAATTAATTTATAACAAGAGGATATTGTTGAAATATTTGTCGTAATTTAATTATATATATTGTATATGTACACCTAGGAAATTGTGTGTGCACAGCTGCCCTTGACTAATAAGAAATATTGCTTGAATATATTATCCAATTTGCTCGACATCACTTCCTAAGAAGCTTCTGATACAAAAGACATTGAATACACTTGCTTCAAAATTACAACCATTTATAACAACAATTCCAAAACTTACCCTACGATAATATCGTTAATATATTTGTTCGGTTTTTCTCTTTCCAACTGATGTTCCTGGAACAATTCAAATTTTATACTCTAATAACTTTCGATAAGATAGTGGTGTGTTGCCAAGAACACTTTTAAACAATTCAAACTATTTGATATAAATTAGTTTCTTTTTATGTTTATATGGCATATATCTTTACTGATCGTGTTCGTATTAACAACTGGCCGAAAAAATATTGTTCGAAATTAGCACCTGCCCTTACAGACAATTTACAAAAACGACCTCGAATCACTTCTACACTTCAAGCTAGATTTTATTTGTTAGTGAAGGGTTAAAGTTGCCCTCGATTCTATTTTTTAACTATAAACCTTCCTGTAATAAAATCTCAGGGGCATCGTTAAGAACGGTGGAATATTCTAAAGTTGTTTATTTTAAAAACGATTTCTATTTAATTTCTCCGATATTTCTCAAATAATCTAAATGTGTGATTATTTTAACTGACTCTAACTAACCCAAAACTCACACAAAACTATCTAGTTGAACCAGTTTAACCCCTTTTTTTTTGGGTATGCGGTCATTGTGTTGCCCTTCTAACCAGAAATCGTAAATCGTCAATCGCCTCCAAGGGCACTGTTGATTATTTTTGGTCAATTCAACCCTTTTTTTAACAATTTTTGGCCTTGCGTCAAAACGACACACAAATAGTAGGTATACAATAGAATTCTGTGTAACATTTTCCAAGAATAACTCTATATAAATTGTTGTTGTTTTTTTTTTGAATAATTGTGGCTTGGAAGTGTAGTTACTCTAAAAACCGAGTTTATTGTCCGGAAAAATAGAATGACATCCTTTTTATATGATCCAGTTTATGTTAGTGCCGGAAAATACACACCACAAACGCAAATATCCCACCATGAATATCAATAAAATGAAAAGAGATATCGATATAGGTTCCATTTCATTAGAAAATGTGGCCCGGAAATGATGATTTATTTAAAAAATCGATTAATACACAAAAAGGAGATCAATTATCAAACGCGAACGAACCGGATCGGCATTCAAGCCATTCCTTGACCTTTGTTCCCATTCGTTCGTGTGCGTAGTCGTAAACAATATGTTTGTACCATTTGCACGTATTCCTTTGTGATCGTTCGATAGATGTGCACGGGGCTTAAGGATTTTGGTTAATTTTCTTCGCTAGATTTACGCATTTGACTTGACTTGACCTGAATCCGGTTGGAGCATTGCATAAACAACGATCAAAATTTCACTGATCAAGTTTTATTACTATACCGTTATAACGTTTTATGTGAGTTTTTAGATAGGTTCTCTATCACTTCACTATAAACGGTCTAGATCAGCATTAGAATTGAGAAATCCTAATTTTGTAATAACGAAACGGATTGGTCGGTAATCCCGAAAATAATCCCACACGATAACTGATTAGAATTTTCTCCTATAATCAACAACAGTTGTAAATATTGATAAAATAAATTATCGAAACTTTTACTACTCGATAAATAGTTGTTGAATTTGCCAATAAATTGTTAAATAAATTTCAAATATTTAGAAACAATCTTGAAAATCTCGATATTCTGTTAGATAAATAATTGCAACAATGTAAGTAAAAGTATAAATCAAATAAATAAAGAAACAATTATCCTATTGTCTCTATATAGTTTATTGTTTATTTTATGTTTATTTAATTCAACAATTCTTTATTTTATATTAAATTAAATTAATGTTATTTAGTCATCACATTGTAATAGTTTATTAAAATAATTAATGATTAATGTGCAAATACTGATGGGAATGATCGTTTATTGTTAAATTACTTACATATTGTTTCTAATTAATAACCGTTTTTTATGTTATATCATAAATCAACATCCGCTTATCTTGGAGTGATTGAAATTATATACATTTTCAGTCTAATTAATTTGAATAATGTAAATTGTCAATTATTATGGAGTTCAATCAAATTTTGCAATCTATCGATACAGTTATTTTGTTGTTTTTTACAATGACCTACCTCAATAAAGCGTCGCGGCGATCATGTATTGTGGATCCACCCAGTTTCACCAAATATCAATCAAGAATTAACAAACAAAATCAACCCCCAGAGAAATTGTAATAAAATTCTCCATAGAAAACATTTTAATTCACAAATAATTTAAACGTCGGTCGACCCTTTACAAATAGTCGACAAATACTGTTTGGGACTTTTTTGTATGTTGTTTTTGGTGGTAGCTATCTATCTCTCGGATATTTTAAGAGTTTCGTCCTACGGATTCCATGTTTGCTATCTGTATTATACAGATGAAATGTGTTTGTCGGCCATATTGAGAAATATCGACCAACTGGAAGTGAACTGGTCGGCTACGCCCTGATGTCATTGTCTCTTTTGTGCTTAGGGCTATTGTTAAACACTAAAATTGTGTCCCTTATGATTGTCTGTATTTGTTTGTTTTTTTTTGTAAACTAAAAACAAAAACAACAGTCTTTTACGAGAAAATCAAAATGTATGAATGTACATTATAGGGGTAAGTTTTTGCAGCTGTTGTGTATCCAAACATTTTCTAATAAAAATTTGATTGTTTTTGAATTTGCCACATAAAGAGAAAGCTTCATTTCCGTTAAATTCGTATGTGAATTACTATATTTATGATAAGGTCACAATATAAATATTCATATAAACCAATACATGTCATTTACCTGCTTAATAATTACCACTTATTATCTTATCATTTAATTTAATTACATTTTAATAAAATATAAAAGTTGTAAATTGAAAGATTTCGATATTGTTTGTTGAATATTAAGAAGTTGTTAGTGGAATAAAATGGAAATATTTCACAGTTGACTGGACACAAAACCAATGTCGTGTGTGAATTTTGATATAAACGATTTTTCTTTAAGCAATAAAATTTACCATTGAAGCAATAAAAACACTTTTAATGGCATTTCGGTTAACCACAGTAGTAACTATTAAAGATTGTTTTATTGTAAACAAATTAAAATAATCACATTTGTTGACAAATCAAGCTTTCTATCATTACATTATTAAATAGAACATTTCCGAGTCGATATGGGTCGACTCCAAATTAGAAAAAAACAAAATTTTCGATAAAAGCAGATAGATACTCCATATACTGTGTATAGAAGACACAAAAATCTAGTCATGTTTAATTCAAATCCGTCAAAATTTTAATTTGCATGGACTGTTTCACAGTTTCAGTATTGCAATACAAAGTAATCATTCATTCCCAAGAGAAACTACACGAAACGGTTGTAATTAACTTAGATTTTGTTGTAAATATTCTCTTATCGGCAAAAGTAATCATAAAGTCGTAAATTTTTTGAATATTGATCAAACAATTTTTTGTTTTAATCATATGCATCGTTGTTAGATAGATAGATAGCAAAATTAGCTTGATAATAAAAGCGGAACATTTTAGCCACAATAAATTTAAGAAAAAAATCAAGGTTTTATTGTCTATTAAATTATATTGCTTTGTTAATCTGTAATAAGAAGTGCAATTTATAGTCCGTTATGTAATTAATCAAATTAATGTAGTTATTTAATATCATCAATTTTTTTTATTTTTGACTGCAGGAAATAGAAAAAATTGTCTATGGCATGATTTTGTTTTACGATATTCGTTTCGAATAAAATCTGCTTCATGGTCTTTAATTATTCTCATGCTTAGCTTGTTCTCGATTGTACTTAAATCACTCAGTATTTGGGCTTGTATGATGCCTGCACATTTACCACCTATGGTGTTTGTACAATGAAATGCCTTCACAACTCAATTCTTTTCTATGATTTAACTAAAACTTCCATGGCCTAGTTATATTCCAACTATTTCGACGTGGCCGACTTGTCTTTGACACAGTAAACAGCTTTGTTGGATAAATAAATATCAGCGTTTACATGTTAACTCGCATCAGAGAGAAAACTTGTACAATTCGGCTAATTCGGCTCGATTCATTGATCATTGTAAATCGTTTTTATTTTTATTTGCTATCAATGTCAAAATACGTTTCTCTAAATGCTAATTCGGCCATGTTGAAGTCATGTTGTCCAAGTCCAAATAGACTAACTGTACATACATTTAGTCGATTGTTTTCGGTAGTGGTTATTGTCCAAAAATTTTCTATTTTCGTACAATATACAGCCAACAATACACACGATGTAATTTTTTTTTGTATTATCTATCTCTATAAAGAGCAAATTTTTTTTTGATAATTGTTAAAATAGCAACAATTTCATAATACTACTATCATCGTTCTATATGTTGTCTCCTATATACAACAGGTTTTTTAATTATACTTAGAAAAGTAATTAATCATTGCTCTAATTACATAAATGAGGCATAAGGCAACTGCAATTAGTTTTTAATGGTAATTTTTTTACATAAGTTAACTTCTAAAGTAGAATGTTGCAATTCATTCTCACCGATAGATATAAGCAAATCCTTTGAATTTCCGATCATTATTTGACTGTAATTTTGGAATACAAATCGTTTCCATATTGAAAAATAACTAATCTACAAGTGTCGGAGTTAGATGTCCAAAATTCCTTTCCATTTTTTTATCAATTATTATCATCATCGATATGCACATTAAGTAAATTAATAAAGAATCTTTCATTGAATGGAGAAAATATTCAAAGAGTATGTAGAACACTTCCTTTGCTACACAATAGAGAATTGCAACCCTTAGTTTGCTTCCAGAAAATTTGTAAAGATGTCGCCAGCATTGTCGTCGTGACAAATGCATCTATCATCAATATTGAACATTGAGAGATGGTATGATGCTGAATTTCTCGGGTTTTTTTTTATTTTTTATCATTAAACGAATAAAACACAGAATTAGATCTATAAATTGGAGAATCAATCAAACTATCAAATTATATAGAATTGTAAATGAAAATACGGATTTCAAGCTATAGATATAAAATCTGTCAATTCTGTTACTATATTGGACTGTTGTAATATAGTTTGGGATTATAGTGCAAAGGTTAATGTGACAACAGGACATTTGTCTATTCTTTATCACTATCTATACAGTATTTCTCATCCGGAAATGTTGAAATTTGTTTATAATGAAGAAAAGTTTTCTCGTTATTGAATGGTATTTTATATTGAAGTTTTCTAATTTGCATTGCTAATAACAGGATTACAATGTTTTCTAACTAAATAATCTTTATATGTTTTGAATGCAAGATCGATATTTGAGAAATTAACAATTTAATTTATGAATTTAATTCATTTATTGCTTTTTCAGTGGTTACTTTCATAGTGGATCATTTCACGAACGAATCACTCGATAAAGTTTGTGTTCATACATCATGATTCTAGAGCATCATTGATCCAAGTCCAGTGTGTTGAACGACCTATTGAACGTTACACGAATGGATCGAAAAGCATTTTAGTGATGATGAAACTCACAACTCTTCACTAAAATAGATTCTCAAATAGAAATGTGCTTATAATAAAACTGTTATATTGTTTTAATTAAATAAATATAATAAATAGAAACATTTATTGTCATTTTTTTTATACGACATCTTTTAGTAACAGGTAGATAAAAACTATTAATCTCACATACATCTGTCTTGTCTCGTGTCAACAATGATAATAATAATAACAGTAACAATAATAATGATGGTAATGGTAATAGTAATGATGTATGTAGTGTACGATGACAGTTTGATAATATCGTTTATCATCTACGCATGTCAGGTTAAAGATGATATGAACACGCATTGTCACGATTGTGTATATATGAATGGATCCCGTCAGAGCCAGACACCAAATGATGAACATGATGGGACTGCGGATGACACCGTACTTAGTAAAATAACCACAGAACGGTCATTTACAGTTTTATGACATCTTCCAGCACCGCCTTCGTTCTGATTTTATCTCGGAAATCGGGCAATGTGAGAAAACCTAAATAGGTGGCAGCGTTATTTTACGATCAGCAATATCATAATGATATACGAAATACTATACTGCTTTTTTATCTATGAGAATATATATATATATTAAAAAAAAATGAATTGTTGAGTATCGTAAAAATTTTCAGAATAATTAAATGAATAAAGTTAGATAATTGTTGTAATACAAACGAACTCCAGGATTTATCTAAATAATTATCTGTTTGTTTCAGGTATATGGGAAGATAGGCAGTGATGATAAGGTAGGTGGGCTCGTTTGAATGTATAAAATATCTAATTTTGATAATCAGATGGTATGTACAACAGTACCAACAAATTTAAAAGGATATAATATAGGTGTTATAGATCTCATAAATTCTTTTTACACGAAATACATGACGATAACAGCCGGCTATACTGATAAAAGCGTCGTATAACTTGAGATTTGGATAGATATTATTGCACATACATCGAAACAGAGTTTGGTCAGTCTGAATTTATATTCCCAATTTGTAATGTTTCGTTGATGCGCTCAAAAGATGGCACCGCTAAGTCGATCTCTTGTTGAAATAGAACCTCGTCCGCTCTCTGATTTTCTTATGTTTAATGTCGATTATATTTAATGATTGTCGATAAAAAATATGTCTAATTATCGATAGGATGAAGGTCGAAATGTCCATTCTGTGGATATATTCATTTGTTTCGTATTGTATTATCTATAAATAAGCAAGTAAGGAGTTTCTAAAACAGCATCAACGACGGCCAGCGATTGCGTGCATGACCGTGTTGATGTTCGTCGTGCATCGAACGGCATCAGACCAAGTCTGGCCCCCCATTGGCCGGGGCCGCACCTGCTCGGATTGGCGCGGTCGTGGAGGGGCGCCATTACCGCTCTAGTACCGCGGATAAGGCATAGAGGGCTATAGACTAAACATACATGGGTCATAAAGGATTCGAAGAAGTAGAAGAGAAGGACGCGTAAGAAATTCTCTGCTATAGGGTTTAAACGACACCGTTTAAATAGCATTAAGTGCGCGATCGTAAAGCGTGTGCTGTGATAATCATATGGACTATGACAAACAGTGCGCGATATAGTTGTGAACGGGACCTTGCATGTCAGCAATGAGTTCCAAATTCATTATTGATAGCATGCTACCCAAGTACCATCAACAATTCCATCACCAACAGCTGTTTCAAACTCCTGCCACAACATCATCAGTTGAAGCTAGTCTCGCGTCCGTTGTTAATTACAGCTCCTCGGGATCACCGAGCGGCTCATCACCGCAGCATTCCAATAGTAGCGCATCATCAACATCGCCCGCCTCTAGAATGTATCCTTATGTATCAGCGGCGACCGCCGCCGCCCACCACCATCATCAACAACAAGCAGCGGCGGCTGCTGCATTTGGAGCAGCCGCCGCTTCCGGTTCAATGGTACCTGGCGCCTTCTCTTCAAGTGCAAGTACAGCAGCCCTAGCCGCTGCTGCGGCCGTTGATGCCGCCGCCGCCGATAAATCCTGCAGATATACAGCCGGTCTTACCGGTAATGTAGCACCAACAGATTCAATGGTTAATTACACACTTGGCCATCATCATCAAAATGGTGCAGCTGTATCAGCTGCCAGTTCGGTCAGTGCTGCTTCCGCATCAATGGCTGTTGCGGCGCAATTCTACCATCAAGCAGCTAGCGCCGTTGTTGATCCGCTCAATTCATGTTCACAACCAACCGCCCCTGGTGGACAACCCATTCCCGATATACCCAGATATCCCTGGATGTCAATCACAGGTAAACCACATATCTATACTTAATCATTCAACATTATAAAACTGTCAAATCATAACTATTTTATAGACTGTCCCTTCTATTGTATGTATACACACACAACAAATGATGAATAGTATATCATTGAAGATTCTCTAGTACCTACTATTAGCACTTACTATCTACTATGATAACAACCACTAATTATATGACTCGTAAAATTTGTTTTATAATGGTTTAAAATTAAAAAAAAAATACATCCCTGTGGTAATCCGACGGTAAATGTTTGCCTTAATCAAGCCATTTTATTCCCTATTGAATTTGAAGAATTCGATCGCTACTAAAAATACTAATAAAACATGCGTTTAATGGCTATTTAGTGGGTAATAACAATAAAACTAGTCATAAAAATGCACCTTCAATACAAAATACAATTTCATAATCATTTTGATTGAATTATTTCGATTCAAACAAAACAAAACAAAAAAAATTACATAAGTATTCGAACAATTAATAATCTCCATTTATTATATTAATTTTTTTCAGACTGGATGAGCCCATTTGACCGTGTGGTCTGTGGTGAGTACAATGGTACATAAACTTTTTTTAATTTACTTATTAATTATCTATTAATTTTATTATTAGACAGATATAGAATATCTACATCTATATAATTATAATAATTGTTATTATTTGAAAGCAAAAACAAGCAATTCAGCTAATTGCTTAATTATCTTTATTTAGTTTTCTCAATTCATCATAATTTTATTAATTATTCCATCATCTAATTATGAGAATTCACATGAAATTTATTCGAATAATTTGAATATTTTTGTGTATATTTGACATTTTTGGCGTGCAACGCGCATGTCCGACTTTTGTTTATCTAACTAAGTAGCATGGAGTAGTATAAACAAAAGCAATAATCATTTAATAACAATTACAATAATTATTAATTATAATAATAATTTCAAATAATAATGATGGTGATGATGAGATATAAAAACAAAATGTTTTCAATATAACGGTTGTTGAGCATTCGCTAAAGCCCAAGACCTAAATAAACAATAAATTCTATATACAAAAGCGATTATATTTGTCACTGTTTGTTGTTATACTTTATCTTATTGTTATTTTTATTTAATTTCGCTATATCCATCTTCACTATTGACTATTAGAGATCATTATCATTGTTTATTTGTATCATCTAAACAGTTCGTTTTGGACGAAACGATTAAGCTATTCCGATACTACCGAATTTATTTCCTCCTACAAATATATTTCATTATTTTTGGTCAATAGATTATCTGGCGTTATTTATTAATTTGATAAACGCTTAAGCGATTATTGTGTTATTAATTTAATGAAATTGAATATTTTTGTCTGTATGTTATTAAAGCATTGTTGAATATTCATGGGAGTTATTGGATGGTCATAAGGGGTTTTCGGACGTGTTTTTTTTCAACTGGTCAAAGTAAACTTTAATTATTTGAATACGGTGTTGTTGGGACGACAACACAGCCATAGTCAACAAAATAATAAATTTTCAAAGATTTTGGAAAGTATTGGGTTTTTGCAATAAATCTCAATACCTGCCCGGCGTGTGCTAATCAAACAAAAGGGGTGAAAGCTGTTTTTTTTTTGCAAAAGTTAAAAAGATACATTCTTGTTGTTGTTTATTTTTTTCATTTCAAAATAACGTTGAATTGCTGATAAACGAATAAATCTATAGATGGTTACGAATATATTTCAATCTGTGTGATATTACAGTGTTGCACGAGAGATGCATACAGTGCGAACTTTGGTATGGCGATGTTATCCAGGGACGTCTCCCGGGCCCTCTTCAAACTATTTTATAGCTTTCCATCCTCCGTTCTCCCTGTTACCTCGAAAAACCCAGGACGAGCAAGCTTGATCGAGGAACCAGGAGATAAATTACACAATGTCCTCCTCTCGCTCCACCACCTAACACTTGATGTTCTTCTACACGTATCGTCGTTGATTCATTTCGGTGCCTATCGAAATATGTTGTTAGCCATGTTTCATTCCGTATTCTCTTTCTATCTACATTCTTCTAAATTGGGAATTAAGCTTGTATGTATATTTGAACAAAATAAAACACAAATCCTAATTTACATTTATTTATAACGTTGTTAAATATTTCTCTATCATTACAATCTTGCTAGAGCTGAAATGATTTAAAATTGATTTCAATGTTATGTGAGATATTTTTCATGTTCGTTGTAAATTAATAAGTTGTATCAATAATTTAACGTTTTTTATGGTCAAGTCTTGTGGGATAATAATGAGGCCGCGCTATTTCAATTTAAATTTAAAACATGGATTTCAATCAAATGTCGAATGCATAAGTAAATGCACAGCACATTCTCTATTAATTACTATATCTATTATCTAAATAAAATTGATTTGTTCTTATGATTGTGGGGAAATTAATCTTTCAAATTTATTTCGTATATTTCATTGATAGAATATATGAATTTATGTGTTGCTTTACGATTAATTTGAACAATTCAAAAAACAATAAAACTTGCAATATTCGTACGTGACTGCCAAAATAAACAACATACAAACCACACCTCATCTGTATTATTTCTAACAATATAAATTCAACTTTATCATATTTATAACGCACGTATGTGTGTATTCATGCTTTATTCATTTTTAAAAGTGCTGTCGTTTCAATAGTAATAAAAAAATCATTCATAAGCTAATATTCATTAATTTTACAGGAGAGATATAATACAATGTTCGTTATAACAAGCATAATAATAATAATAATAATAATAATGCATACAATTTAGATAGAACATCATTTATACGAATAGCTTTATTTCTTATATCTAATAGTATAGATTTTATGAGTTGTTGACAAGGGAGCTTTACTGGGGTGTGGAACTATTCCTATTTGAAGAGAGCGTTTGGGACAAAAAAAATCTCTTCATTTTTATTTATTTTGTTTTGCATATAGGGCGCCAAAGTGTCAATTGTTTACTGTAATCCACACCTTGTTTTGCGTAATGTTATCGCCTTAACATAACAAAATTGACATGTTATTGATAAACATTCATTGATATCAAACAAAACTATTCTCAAATATACACTCGTGGCCACAAGAAATATTTAGAAATTTCATATTCGAATTGCATAGTTTTTGTTGTTTTTATATGCTTATCAATACTATAAATTACTTTCATTTCATTTGAATTTTTTGTTCCGATTTCATTGAAGGTTTGTAATATATTATAGATTAATTGTTGGAATTGTATGTAGTTGTACCTACTATCTGACACTGGTATGTTATTTATTAAAATGGTCTAAAAGCCCACATTCTAGAAAACACGTTTATTTACACAAATGTAACGAGTCTCGGATTTCATTTGGTTTTTATCAAATTTTGTCATTAACCACCTACATTCCATCCCAATTCGATAATCGAAAAGAATCATATGCTATATGGTAACGATTTGTCTCTATATAATTGAAAAAGTCAATTAGAAGTAACGTTTTCGTTTGCGATAGTTTCTGTTATTTACCAAAAAAAAACACGGTGTATTTCTATGTAAATACTAAGTGATGTGTAGATCAGTGTTGTAGATAGGTATGGATGGGTAATTTTAACAAATTAAATGCCATTGCTTTTATCTTCTATCTATCTAGATAGTATGCTTCGAATAATCGTTTAAAGCTTATTTGGTTTGTTGAGAGACACCCTGTATACAATTGGGGTCAAATTTTTTAAATATCAAATTATCAATAAACAATTTCTGGAATTCAATCTGTAATCACACTAGACTTGACGAATCAAATTTTTATCTTAATGTTGTCAATATTCATGACATATATGAAAGAAATATTATTAACCGACGTTTAATCAACATTGCTCAATAATATTAATTTAGAATAATAACCAGATTTTTAAAGCATTCATACTCGAAAGTACATCAATTAAACACGGCAATATTACCTGTTATGTAGGAAACGTTACCAGTTGCCACACCTACGACCAATTAGATGCCTCCTAACAGCGTTCAAATCGTAAAAAAATTGGTGATGATTTGCCATAGTGTTGACACACTTTTCTTATTTGCGATAAATACGAATATTGGTTAATTGTCTCGTTTTTTTAGATTATCTTACGTGGGAATTACTGAAAGTTTTGAGTAGTGGCTTATCAAAATCGCTTCTTTCATTACTGATAAGTCTGGTTAATTCTATTTTATTTGTTAGAGCACAGTAGAATAAGTTTTATATATCTCTTGCTAAACAGCCAACAATAGTTCTTATCAGCGATTGTTTTATAAAGATCATTAAATTTGATGTGGTCAGTTGTAATCAATAAAAAACAGCAAGTGTTCTTTTCGGTTTTTATCTTTCGTTTATTGCATAGTGAAAAATCAGTCAGTTATTTTATGGAAGTAAAAGTGATATTCTCCCATTTTCATCTTTTGCTAGAATACCTTAAAGTCTAGTAAATTGTGCCGAATTTGATTCATTGTATGGATGAACAACGTAACTACATAGTACTGTTGTCCAGGCAAAAACATGTTGTTCTTCGATCTTTATCGGAAACAAGTTTCTCTCCTGATGGAGTGTATTTAATCTACTTTGGTAATTCTTTCAGTGGACAAAACAGCGTGTAAACTCACATTTGTTTATCTCGTTGAAGATTTTCCTGAAATAAACAACTGTAGCTTGATGGTTGAAAAGTTTTAACAATATAGCGAAAGTGAGAAATGTGTTATTCGTAAATTATTTTTACACTTTTAGTAAATGTACTTTTCGTTCCAATTCAATGTTTTCTTTAATATTCTAAATATGAGTTTAGCGTGTTGTATATGCCATCTAAACAAGCAACTATAACAAATGTGTGATGAGAATGACATCTTTTTGTTTGTTGTTAATTTTATGGAAATAGGACTATCTATAGTTGCCGCAAGTGTTGGAATGACCGCCATAAACATTCCCCTTTTAATGCAGACACCCCTACTATATGATATAATTTTCTAGATGAGTCCCTCAACGACAATCGAGTCCTAACCGCCGATTGTCCATCGCCAACCAAATGGCCAATAGAAAAGATAGTGGCTATAGTTTGCATAACAGGCTATAGCCGGTATATGCGCCATTGTATGGATCATTTTCCTTCTTTTTATGATGGACCCCTTTTGGTCGAGGGCATATCCTTTACTCTCTAGGGAGTTTTGTTATCCTGGACAGCAAACTGGACATATAATAATATACATACAACCCCCTTTTTTTGGATCTCATTTTGTAATTTAAATGATTATCATACGCGATTGTTTGCAGTGACCCTTGTATTATGCGGTTATTTCATCCAAAATTAGCCAACATATTATTATTATTATTATTGGGGTTGAAATGTAAAAAAATTACGTTAATAGATTTTCTAGTGCCTTTATTTCCAAATTTCTACCGTGTTTTACTGTAATCGGAAATATTGGTTAAACCATTGGATACAGGTAGAAATAACAGGAGCACTGTGTATTACGTGTATCTCACATGGGAGTGATGCTGTCGATATAATGTCATCCCATCATATAACCACACTCCATTGCCTGCGAGCGTTGATACCCCCTCATATCCCACTTCTAAATTGTATCATGTTTTCCATTTTTATTAAATACCAGAATGTCCCAGACCTCTTCCCCCAAACTATATCGTCATATATTTTATAAATTATCGTGTGCAATTTCGTAAGCCCTAAATTAATTTGACCCGTTGGTGCTATGAGTTATGGGCTCGTATCCATTAGGTCGCATATTGCCAAGCGATTGCAAGCATTTTGGTGGCGTAATTAGAAAGCCTCATCGCCATAGTGTACCGCTCAATCGCAGACGGAATGTAATTAATAAAGAATTTAGACACCACAGCTTCACACACTAAATGACTTGAAATATCCAAGAATGCTTTAATATTAAAGTTAATTCTTGGATGGGGTCTTACGATTAGTCTGAAATGTATATACATCTACATTGTAACTCACGATGAAAAATTTAGCCGTATTATGTGATCTTCATTAAACATCTTTCAATTCAATCACATTCAAGCCCACACAAAACTACCAACTTCTTTTGTCATATCATACAATAGAGCCCACAGCGGTTTGTGTAAAGAATTATCTGACACAATCTTTGGAATAGTCTGAGAATTCCGTTAGTATTATTATTAACATCTACATACGTATGTAGGGATTATTGATCATATCCATAGTTAGAACTTTGTATTCAATGTTCTAATATTTCTGTTTTTTGTCACGGTGTAAAACAATCTCTTCCCTCAAACCGCGTCTACTGGGAACAATCACCCAATGCAATGTTCATAGCAAATACCGAAAATAGTGGAGAACAGTGGCAACTGAAACTAATAAAAACTTACAGGATGTGCACATTGTGAACATTTAAACGTACACATTGCTACCATAATTCGACTAATATTTTGAAATCTAATTTGGCAATTGGTGTGCTGCATTCTCACCACCCTTATAGGTTTACATAGCCTCAGTTCAACGTCATTAGACTATCAACTGTCATTATCTTACACCTCCAACGCTTTATATGTCTGCTTTGAACAGCAGCAAAATGGCGATAAAGTTACGCGAAATGGCTCCTTTATGCGTGTTTATGTATCCTTATAGCTTTCAATGTTCATGTTCTCAAGTTGTGCCCGAAATTGTCTAACTTAAACATTATATAACATAGTACCATAATCTTTAGCTATCAGCCAGTTTAATCAAAACATAACGTTAGTTTTAATGTACAATTATGTTGAACGTGATTTGGACTTTATGAAGCAAATTTTTTGATAAGATTCAAACACTTTTACCGGATATCTAGATATACATCGTATTTCCTTAACGAAACTAGAATAATGTTTGCCGAATTCCGAATTTTAAAGTTCCTGTTTTTCACATCAGCAAATAAATTTTTATTTGTTGAACTAGTTTAACAGTTTCAAGAAGACTTTACTGAAAGAGAATAACAAAGTCGACAGTTTGGCTTATGCCCAATACCTTACTAACTATTCAAAGTAGTTGAATTTGTCTTGTGTGTGTGTGTGTGTATGTATGTCTTCCAAACTTATAATTAAGCACGTTCAAGAGACTCATGCGATATGTAAATGAAAATTCAAACCAGGATCAAATTTGGTAAGTCACGCGAGCTTTCAAGCGTTAATGATATCATAAAGTACCTGGATTACTGTGGTTACAAAGCTAATGCCATGTAATGGATGTTGTTATAGAGTGCTGGCCTGCTGCGTCTATATATACGTGATCATTTGATAATATTAGATTGTTATTGTGGCTAATCGTCTTGATATTTCGTAGCGCCTTCTTACGTTCGGCATACCATCACGCATGTTCTATATATTTTGTTTGAAATCATGTTGCAGCATTCCTTTAATTGTAAATCCTCTAATGTCAGTTTCATCTACATAACTAGTTTGACAAACTACCGTAGAATTGAAATTTTCATAAAAGTAATTTCCATTGGACAAAGGAAAAACAAGCCGCTCAAACGACTAATAAATTTTGTTGTTAATATATTCTCCTTTTGTGGCAGCCTCTCCAACCATTAATAATGCAATTTGAATTAATCTGTATTGTGAGTAAAGTAGACATGGCAGGGGTCGGTCGGTCCATCCTCGTCGTGGTAAATTCCCAAAGATAAAGTAACCGCTCTTTTGTGTGTATAAATAGATACCAGAGATAGGTAGATAGTCATTAATCAAGTGAGGTGCAGACCGCCTCACTACAAAAACAACCAACGACCATATACCATACAGCTACACCATCATAGGTATGTAATATACATTTTTGTTCCAAGACAAATGTTCTGGGTTCGACCCAGTCGTAAACAACAAGGAAAGACATTTACTCAGGTGTCCATTCGGGATAGTCTCGCCCACCCTCCACTACTACTAAATCACATGCATTATTGAACAATGGGGAATGCTTAACTCCAACCACTTTTACAATTACAACATGGCGCCTAACGAATTGGCAAAGACTCATCCCCCTGTTTTTCTGTTGTCGATCGACCCCTTGCAAATTTTAATCCGACACTCCCGTTTTACAAGAGCGAAATGGTATTTTAGTTTTAAATTAGTTTTAAATTTTGAAATGGGGAGACGCCCTATTGGAAACGTAAATTCCAATTAGGCTTATAATATGAAATAATCGCCAACATAAATTCACCTAGATACCTGAGAAGGAAAAAAAACGGGATACATTATTGGATTTGTAATTAAAAAAATTATTGGACGGAGTCGAAATTGTGAAAAATTCTTCTTTACGGTAAACAAGCGCACAAGACAGAAAGGGGCAAAATGAAATATAAGTTATGAGTTTTAATCTCGGCAACCGGTAACAGTGGGGCAAAAGCTAAACTATACTATAAATATCGTTGGCTTGGCATATATTGCAGTATATTTCTGTTGGAAAGATAAAACGGTTGCATCCCGTTATTGTTGCTATTGCAACTGTAAAGGGTTGAGCAATTCACACCACCTCTTTTCTAATACATTTTCACATACAAACAGCAAATATTTATTTGGAGTAGGTATTGTATCAATAAGTGTATAAGTTTTCTGTTTGTGTGCGTTGTAAAAGGTTTGAAGCACCTTCGGTTTTAACGACATCGTAAACATCTCATTACACGACTTGTAAATCTAACAACTGCTCCTGCTTACGCCTGCTGATTTATGGATATATCTAAAATTAGATACAAACATTTACATCGAACCATTATGATGTAGCAATTTTATGAATGTGTCAAACTGCTAATTCATGCTTCTTTGTTGCAAACAATAATTGTCGTTACTTTTCCTGAATCGAAATTATTCGTTTTGACATGTAGAAACATTTATGCGGGTGCTTTATGTTGCCCTTTTGGCTCCCTATCGGATACGTTTTGTCGGATTACTGTTTGTTTCAGTTGGATTGAAGTCTTTTTTTGACTGTTGTACAATCACAATATCACAAATTGCAGAGGTAGCGAATAAGGGATTTGTATCTATGGGTTTAGCTTCCAAACAAAGAATCCCCAACATTTCACAATGCTCTTGGTAGCAGTTTGGCTAGTGAAACATTTCCAAGTTATCGATTCACTGTTATAGGGATGTAGAAATTGGAAAATTATTACACAACCACTACAATTGAACAATGGCCAATTATCAATATCAATAAAATGCTTGTCTTAATTCAAATCAATAACATCATTCGTGTCGTAATTTTTTTCTCTTCATCGATCATTATTAATAGAACAGATAGAAAGAGAGAAAAATTTATAAATAATTAAAGGAAACAACTTGAATATTAAGATAAGTTCTCTCATATTTCTAACTGGATACTATATAATGATCTGTTAATGCTTTTAACTGCAGTAAGTGTACAGTTGTGACATGAGCCAAGTGCTATTTAAAGATAAGCATACGCAGAAGTAAACTGGTCTGTTTTTCACTTTAACGGTATTTGTTGACCGTGAATGTATTATTATTTGACTTTTCGAGATAATTGAGTGTTGAGTGTTAATGGATTTTCCAATTCAGAATGTCAAAGGTGCCAACGAAACGAATTAGCTATAATTTCAAAATAATACCTACCAGAGGTGTTTTCTAAAATATTCGCACAATTACGAATATAAGAACGATGGAATAATTATTGAAAGTAATTAAGAATATCGATGGGTTTTGTTCTCCCCCAAAATGGTCGCATGAATATCTTAAATTTACCAGTTTTATAACATTAAACGAAATTCTTGATCAGAAACAGAGAACTTTTATAATAAGAAGATTGCGGTCATTGCTTTATCTAAGTAGTTATAATGCGGTGGTGACATCTCGTTCCAACTTACAAACAAAGTAAAGATTCCAAAGGCGGCATTCCATCGAATCCGACGACAACGTTGAAATTTCCAATTACATGGATTTGAATGGAATCCATTTCGTTGGTTGAAACCATCACATTATTTAACTAAACTGGCTAGAAAGTCTAACGACATACTAGCAATCTGGAAAGACCGGAAAAATCAACAGCAGTCGTTTGTTTTTTTTCTTATTAATTGTTAAGGGCTTTTTTATTATGTGAAAAGAAACTGTTAGATAACGAGAATTTGTTTACGTTTGTTTTTTTATATATATATCTGTTGGCTGTAAAATGATTTGACAATTTTCTCTGATCGTCAAAGTGTAAAGATTTTTAATTAATTAAATTCAAAAACACACAAACATCTGGATGGAAATTTGAGTTATTTAATTATATCTGAGATATCTTTTATACATATACTGATAAATAAGGTTTACATTTCTATTAAATTTCTGTGCAGGTCCACTTACGTTTCCTAGATAGTAAACTGTGATAATTCCTAGAAAAATGTCTTCTAAACTTCCGTAGATGGGTTAGATACTATGATCACGACTAATTAAATATATATGGCTATATATGGGTATGTCGCAGTTGGTCGTGCATTAATTACAAAATTATGTAACTCATTCAAATGCAAACCACAATATATGAGAATACATAGGTATTTTATACTCCCATTGTAATAGAGCTGCATATCCGGTGTCCCAATAGGCTGATATGAGGCCGAGCAAATTGAGAGAACGTTACATTATCCTGGCAATGTTTTTCAATGGATGTTGCTAGGCCCCGTTGCCACTGGGCGAGAACTCGCAGAAAATTTGTTTGTTGGTTTTTATCCTAGAAAAAACATATGCGAGTGGAATACGGGCCTTATAGTGTACCACCCAAACAACCACTATCCACATAGAAAATAAACAAAATTTCATTCAACAACTATTTAGAAAGTATTATTCTAATCGAGTTAGACGAAAATAGCCATGAGTGTTTAGGTATATCTGGTGCATTCCAGTCAGTCTGGTTTGAAATTGCACCTCACTATGCAAACGTTCATATCGTCGTCCAAACTGCACCATTCTGCTGGATATAATTGGAATGTGTTGCACGAATACATCGATTTTATTTAAACAACAATATACCGACCGCGTTATATTTGAATAATTTTGTGGTTCAGCCCTTTAATAAATAATTTGTCGCATATAAGACATCTATTAATAATGTTGAAATTACCATTTCTTTTGTTCATTTCGCAACCAAGATAGAATGGAGGGTAGTTGGTGTTAAAATCCATTGCATAATCCACCCTACCAATCTTCTGGATCGTAAAATGCGCGAACGGTTCTCCGTCTAGATGGCGTGCACGACCTTGCTTCTTACCTTTTCTTAGCACTTTTCATTTCCGCCCTACCGTTACTTTTATAGTTATCACTTCCTTTACTCATGCCATTCTTTGGATCTATGCGGAAAGTGTGAGTTTTCACCATTTTTTTTGTTGCCTTCTCTCTAGATCTGTTGTATATACGATTTTAGAAATTCTCCACACGCATTTAATCCAATAACTGAAACATACACAATATTCGCCATCAATTCCATAACGTGAATCGTTCTTCTACCAATTAGATATTTGAAATTTTCTCAGTTATGTTTCTATTTGGGAAAAATAAAAATGATGCTGTGGATTATTGATAATATTTAACTTTTAAATTAGAAATATTGTTAGTAGAATGGTGTTAGACTGACATTATTACATATGCCGTCGATGTAAAGTCTGTCAGTTGGGAATAACAAAACGAATCCACAAAAATAACAACAAAAACAATGAAGGTTGTAAATTGTCGATTTTCTCGTCAACTTAAACAGGCTTTAAAACTGCATTTGTGTTGTTATAATCGGTATGTTGACCTATGTTTTCAAGGTATTTTATTTTAATCAATATTCCGTCTTTCCACTTCTAATGTTTTACAGACACCATCACAATAATTATAAAATAATGTTACCAAAAAAAAAGTGAAAATTCCAATACATTAACAACGAACTTTTGTAATTTCATGTGTTGATTGCAATTTGTAAATGACTAATTTACAACAATTAAAACAATAGTAATGTTTTGTAAATAAATAGCCTTCATTTACACGAAATACAACTTATAAATACTAAAAACAAACGATTTGAAGTCATAACAACTCAATTATGGTAATCATAATGGAGTTGTTTAATAAATGTATTATTAATTGATGAATAGTTGGCATGCTATTTTTTTGTTTTGTTTCGTTATTATTCACGAGATTTCTGCGATTTTCTATTGTCAGTTGCAACTATTTATAAATTTTCTCGATTAAAAAAAATTTAACATGCATAACTATCTTCTTATATCGATCGATATAAACAGATAAAGTGATCGAATATGGTCGATTGCTGCAACGATTCTTGTGTATAGTCTTCAAACATTAATAGAATCCATTGAAAATTCATTTATAATAAACATCCAAATCGCAGTTCTATTGCATCGTTTAATCTTATAGTAAACAAAATGTCAGCATCTGAAAAATAAAACAATTTTAACCGTGTTATTAGACATTAAACATAAATTTCATCATCATTTTATAAACGATCCAAAAGAAAAAAAATATTTACACATCTTTTGTGGTATCTATAGTATGTATGTATGTTTATTTTAATCCATCGAATTTAGTAACGAACGATAAAGTTTTACCATTTGGATGTCAGTGGTAATTTGGCGGTATAAAGAAAAAGGGCTTAGCCAATTTAACAAATCACTTGATGACTATTAGAAGATTAGAAATTGCTTGTAAAATGGATGTCATGGAGCCATTTGCCATCATCATTTTGGCTACAACTGCCAGTCTAGCTGAAATTATGACCGAGGCAGAATGCGTAAGTTATGCCTGTAAACAGACACTTTACATAACGAGATGCTAACCCCAACTGTGCCCTGTGAGCCGCAAGGGAGCGGTCGGGCGAACAAATCTACTCTTACACCACTACTACTACTACTACTATTATTATTACTTGCTTTGCCCTTGGTTACTGTTGTTGCCCTTTATACATTCCGTGAAAGTTGTTATTCTTACATCAATAATATTTTACCGATTACACTTTTATAAAATTGATTGTCGAATAGAAAGTATATACCTATCGATTCGATTTTATATGGGAAGATCCATTAAAGATAAGTGAACGTTAATTGATTTTCTAAATTTCATCGATAGCTATGATAAATATTGGAAATGTTTCAAGAAATGTCAATTTGACAGAGTTTGAATGTAATATTATCTTATAGTCACGATTTCTGCACCGGCTGCTCAACTGTAAGGACAAGGGTTTGTGAAGGGATGGAAGGGAGGAATACGTGCATGGAATTATACGATTTTACCTCACAGTCACAGTCTCCATGATGAGCAACTCTTTGATTTACATATTGAATACATTTATTCATGTACCAGATGTTGCCGATATCTTTGCCAATAATTAAAATAATTACACTTGAAGTGGTTAGGGGGATAATTTACAAATTTAATTATAAAATATCCACACCAAAAAAAAAACCTGGTGGGGTTAATTAATTAAAATCGTTAATAATAAGTACACCACAGATATGTTTTTTACTATTCTGTCTAAAGTTGATGTGGATGATTTTATAGGATATTTTGCATTAATTGAGAATTTAGTGATGGTTAGGGTATTATAAATCACTTTCGGGTGGCGTTCTACTAGTGATTTACTGGCATTTCTATAGAGGGGTGAACCCTGCAGTGAAGGGCCGGTTGTCATAGTTACGGGTAAGTCCGCCATATTGCTTCCCCTGTCCAAGTCCGGATTCCATTATATACATAGATATATTTACGTGTTTCCAGATACATGTTCCAAGTTCGAAACCACCGTATCTTATCTACAATAATGTCTACATATATCTACTATTACATTAATATTTTGATTCTCTTATCAAATCATCATCTTTTTTTCATAAATCATGACAATTTATTGGGTTTTCTTTGTTTCATTTACTAAAAAAAACATATTCTTATATTTTAATCAAGACACCCATCTGAATAATAGTAATTTTTAAAATAATAAAATATTTGTTATTTCACTCATTAACTTTGTTTTTAATTACTTTATACACCAGGTAAATATTCATGTGAACGGATAATAAATCGCAGTTATATTTAACAACACTGTGTGTTTGCATATTGATAAATAAACGGCAAATTTTAAAATCACACCTAACAATGATAAAAGCAGCACATAAAATACAACAATTGATAAGTAAAACATTACACTCATAAAGTCTTTGTCTTCATTTGAAATATGAACAAAGACCGGCACAAAGCACTGGTATTACAGTGGTTAAAAACGAAAATTGGGAAATTTTTTCGATAGAATTCATTATCAGTAGGCAATTTTATGTTCGTACATTGGGAAATAACGGTTTCAACACGCGATCAAACACTTGCACAAACATTTTAAGTAATATGATTTGAAGGAGTTTTTGTACTCGATGCTATATGGTTCCAATTAGACCATATTGCACATAAATTTTGGGCCAAAATTGGGCATAAATCAACCTTATTTATTAACTTAGATTTCAATAACAGTTTACTTAATAGAATTTTATGTTCATGTTTCAAGCGATGATAGCACAGATTCACGGAGACACCCTGACTATTGTTATTTAGGAAACGAGCAATATTGGCGTAAATGGTGATCCAAATCTGTAATCATTAGAAACGATATTTACAGGAAAAATCTGATGTATTTCGGTGGTGTAAATTCTATTTGGATAAGCTGTGAAACGTTTCGTTTCTAAACAAATCAAATCAAATGTTGGCCATAATCAGTGAATTTTTTGCAACCACTTATTTAAACATTCACAATATTTATTCGCAAATATCTGATTCGAAATCTTTTCTCATTGCAATAAAGGGCAATCGAACATCAACCAAAGAATCCGTCGAACGTTTTATTGCACTTTTTCTGCCATATAAACAGAGCTTAGAATCCGTAACGGTTATATTTTATAGCTATTCTCATTGACAGTGAGAGATGCTGACTATAAGAAGTGATGTCGAAAACCCTTTTCTGTTGGAGAAAGTTGAACGATTTAAAGATTTCCCTTCAACGTCGTTTTCTTTCGACTTCTTTAATAAAGGGTTTACAACATCCCTTTAGTGTAGCGACAATAAAAGAGAAAGTTACTATTCTTTGACTTTTATTGTCGTTAAAAAAACGAAAAAAAACTAAAAAACAAGTTTCTCTCAATGTTTATAAGGATTTTTTTAAATTTATGTATTATTACTTCTAACAAGTTTTTTTTTGTTGGTTACAGGACCGAATGGTTGTCCAAGACGGCGTGGCCGACAAACTTACACACGTTTCCAAACATTGGAATTAGAAAAAGAATTCCATTTTAATCATTATTTAACACGACGGAGACGTATCGAAATTGCGCATGCATTATGTTTAACGGAACGACAAATAAAAATATGGTTCCAAAATCGACGTATGAAATTGAAGAAGGAATTACGTGCTGTTAAAGAAATAAATGAACAAGCACGACGTGAACGTGAAGAACAAGAACGGCACAAACAACAACAACAAGAGAAACAACAAAAATTAGAACAACAAACACATTCAACAATACATCAGCACCATCACGATCCAATGAAAATGGGCTTAGATAAAACGGCTGGTTCAGATCTTTTAAAAGCTGTATCAAAAGTACCCACATAAAAACAGGCAAGAAGAAAATTTTATTGGACGCTATTATTATTAGTGTTTAACAACAAAGGAACAACAACAACAACAAACAATGAAAGTGTTGTGTTAATAATACAACATTTTTTTTATGTTAATGTGCGTTACTAACTCTCGTGATGAGTTAAATATTCGTTTTAATGATAAAAAAAATCGTTAATTTTTGTGTTTACTTGATTTGCTGTACATAGAAGTAGTGTGTTCACGTTTATGTTTTATATACTTAAAAATAATTTTTATAGTATTTTTTTTAAATTAAATTAATTATCTGATCGCTATCTGATCGCTAAACTCTTTTTTGCGTATCGTTGTTAACACCCTAAAATTGTGGTGAATGTTTCTGTTTGTTTCGTCTTCTTTATTGAGATTTGTTGCTTGTTGAACAATTTTTTTTCCTCAAGTTTCAATTATTTGTTTATAACTTGTGCCAAGCGTATTGTTAATAAATAAGTCCGCCAGTTGTTTGTTTTCAGTTTTTATTCAATTCAAAACAGTGGATATTTAAACAAACACAAACGGCCGAGTATATTACTCTTAAATAGTACTCTTATACGTAATTTGGTGTCAGGGTAGTCAAACCTTAAAAAAAATAAAAAAAATACAGTCGATTACAATTGAAAATCTTTCCTTCCCAATAGCTGTTGTCGTAATTCAAATTACTCACAAAATTCGTCTCCTCGTGTAAAATATTTTCTTAAACATAGGATTATCGGTGTTGTGTGTGAACTTTCTGTAATAGTTTTTGGGCTAAACAATAATAAGCCCAATTACAATTCAAATTTAGATACGTAAAAATTGTACAATATCTCCCCCACAACAACAAAGAATAAAAATAAGAAGGAAAATAATATGGTTGTAAATTAAACGAAAAACGATTTGTTTGTGTTTATCTGTAAAAAAATATACGTATACGCATTTTTCGTTGTGTTGTTTCAAAACAGTATCATTTCGGTATTATAGAAGAATTAATTAATTATCTACGTTACTTATTCATAATAATAATTCAATAATTACTGTACAGATCATTTTTATTGTAAATATTTTTAGCTACGCCATTTAGATGTATTAATTGTTATATTTAATAATTCCCTTATTTCTTCCCTAAATATATTCAAGCAAATTTTGGACTGATTAATAACGCTTTTATGAAGAATTACATTAAAAATAATAATAATAAAAGCTTCTAGTGTAGTAGATTAAAATAATAATAATAATAATAATAATAATAATAATAATCATAATAATAAAACAGTATGTTTTCAGTACAAGTACCAATTACTTGCCGATTTTTTCATTTAATTTATTCGAATGTACCTTATTTTTTAATTGATTTCAATCATATTCCGCATCGTCATTAGAATTTCGTGTGATTGTGTCTGAATGCGTTCATAAAATTTTTCGTAGAAATATAGTGGGAAATTCGAAGATTGCTGCTCTGTTCAAACCTGTGATAGAAGTCCATGAAATTGTAGCTAAATAAAAAGGAAATCTTGCAAAAAAGAAAATCAATACATAGATAACAAACTTGGTTTGCATTGATTAATCGATTATAGATAGTTAATAATAGTTAGAGATGGGAAAGAAAGAAGTGGAAGGATAAGTATTTGTTGGAATTCCGTTTAATTATTGTGCAATAAACAGAAGAAATTTTCTTGTTTTGTTATTTTGTGATTTTTATGTTTTAATAATTTTGAGGGATGTGTTTCTTTTTTGTTTGTTTGTTTGTTTGTTTTATTAGTTATCTAGAGGAGAATAAGTGCAATCTCGCATCGTTTCCGTGATGGGAACGATACAGAGCATAACATTGGTACAACATTGTTAAGTTTAACTTCTTTTTTAAATCTAGATAGGTGGTAGTCAGTGTAAACCGAAGTTGATAATGTGTTTTCCTTTTCAAAATACTCTGTTTTCACTTGTTTGTTTAGGAAAGTGTGTAGGCATCATATCATTTACACAATACATAATTTAGTTTGTATGACTGTATAATTAAACGTAATTTATATATAAATATTAAAAAAAAAATATGTTCATATATCGTAGGTAGTGTAAGTGTACTTGTTTCGTACTGTATGATGTAGACTTTTACCTTCCATACCAGCTCTCCAAGCCGAATTATTATTAAATGTATTATAAAAGGAATTATCTTCTTTGATAGTGCTACAAATTGCTTTGATGCCATGTTTTATAAGGTAACTGTATAACCTTAATAATATGTAATTGTACAGATTGTCTGAACTGAATAAATATTTCTTTGGAAACTCTTGGAAGTTATGTTTTCACAATTCAACTGACCAAACTCTCGTAGGTATATTTGCAACGATAAAAAAAAATGTAACGCAACAAAACACACACACATAAGAATAGTCATAATATAAATGTTTTGAATATTTTTGTTCGAGAATAATTGATGGTTTGTTTCTATTTCGCCTCGACAATTTTCCCATTTTGAACAATGGGTTAAATCATATAACTTATGCGGAAACATACTGATTGTTGTACATAAATATAACAATATGTTCCAAACACATAACACACACACACACGCATTATTCTAGGTTTCTTTTCCATTTTTACTACATAATAAGGCCGTTTTTACTGAGCTGGATGGGTCGTATGGATCGTGTTTCGATCGTAGTTCCATTCAACACCGGGATATATACATACACATAAGTATAACATAGTTTTACTAAAACATATACAACTTTCGGTTAGAAATAGAGAAGGAATAGAATAGGCCATGCTGGGGCTAAATTGATCAATTCAATAACCGCAATGTGCTACTAAAGTTTCTGCCTCCGCTGTTATATTTATAAGCCAGACTATTGCATACGCTATATAGATACCAGGGAAATATTACCGCACGTAATATGTCGACATTTCCCCAATTCCCTACATTCCAACAGTGAACAGTCTCTTATTGTTGCCATTCCCATTTTTACACACATCTCCAATACTTATACGATTAGAACAACAAACAATTTCTCAACAATATACCTTTGAAAACGAAACAAACCAAAAAAACACCCAAAGATTATTAGACACACTGTGTTGGATACAACAACAAAAAAAATCATGGAACAAAAAGGGCGTGCCCATCATTTACTATTATGGTGGAAAAACGAAACTCGTCTCATAAATATTCTTATTTTCTATTGGACTCGTTCTGGGGCATGTCTAATTTCATGGTCTGACACCGGTGCGCTTTCTTTACCCCTCTTTTCTAATTTTCGTATCCCTAAATCCTAATTACCACATTTCGTATTTGACGATTGAACAATTCAAAGAGATTAGATGTGCTCTCTTTGGTCATTGTTCCTCAACTACTACCTGACACAATGCATTGTTGGCCAATAACATATTGTAAATCACATTTGTGGCACCACTTATAATAATTTCTGTAATTTCAGAGCAAGAGGTTCTTGTGCTCATCTTTCGGACTAAACAGTTTTTTTTTAGCAGGTCTAATAGATAAAAACCTCCGGTTTGAAAGTGTCCCAGCAATGTCTAAAAATTTATAGACCTTAAGTAAATAAGTTTATCACAATATTTTCCTGTAAGATTAGATATTAATAATACGTTTAATAAAATTTCGAAAAATCAAAATTCTATAATACTTCAATTTATGTGACACATCTCAACTGTTATTTAAACGAATAATTCCCAAAAACGAAGAAATATGTTGATTCTACTACGTATCCAAACACGTACACGTATAATTTATTGGTAGATAGATAGTGAAAACTGAAGAGACCGTGACAAAAGTTATAAAACATTTTTCTCTTTTGTGTAGTAGGTACATATAGATTGCAGAACCTGTGCATGACAGGCGAAATATAATTTGTGACTCCCTAATGTTGGGAGAACGACAAGAAAAAGGGTCCTCCTCCATCCCCACAATCTTTCAAGTATTGTGAATTGGGAATATGAAAATTGGGATTTATTAAGTTCAATAAAATACCTACAGAAGAAAAGGAGTCATCTCCACCGAATGGTGATGTCATCGTACCAATAACGAAATAAATTTGAATTTAGTAGACGCTAGGGAGAGTTGTGTGTATTATAGAGAGGCTGATGAAAAAGAAGGAAAAAAACGTAACATAACGTTCCGGAATCTTTCAATATTGCCAAATATCGAAAATTAGATGAATTATTAATAAAATACTAAATTAAAGATCGAGAGGGAGCGATGAAATCTGGGACAAAAATTAATTGGAAATTGTTGTTTTATACACAATGAATGATTCGAATAAATTAATATCTTAATTCTGTTTGCGCGTTCATATAAAGATGGAATGGTTCTCGATTGGTTTTAAGAGGCGACCAAAAAAAAACCCAGCGAAATGTAAATTTTGCAACAATTTTAAATTTTTACAAAACTACTAATTTACGTTAAAACTAATGGATTGATAGAGAAATAACATGAGCACGATAAATGTCTTTAATGTAATAGATAGAAAGCGTATTTATTTAGGTGTATAGAAAATGATGGCCATTAACACATACATAAATAAATATCTTTTTGACATTGACCTACAAATCGAATCAATCTTCAATTTACTACAAAACAACAATGTTTCTGTCCAAAAACGGTCGCGTTTTCCCATTTAATCCGCCAAAGGAAACGCGTCATTCGCCATTCTTCAACAATTGTAATAAAGTAATATATTAAAATAGGTTTCCTTATTGCTTATTACATAGGAAAAATCATTAAATCTTTATGGTTTGTCGAAGAAACGGCAAAGTACGTGCGCATCACACAGAAACAATGTTGAATAATGACTGTTCCACTATGACTGATTTATAAATAATATAAGTTATTGCTGCATAAACATAAAATGAATTGCAGCTTTGTCTACTTGTGTGCATGAGCAGTTTTTTTCTCTACAATTTCACAGGAAAAAAAATGTTGGAACTAAATAGAAAAATGACTATTTATTCAATAAATTAACTGTTTATGATAAATATTGCCTGTTGTTATTTATTATCAACAATACAATAAATAACAATTAGCCATAATGACTGCATATTTATGTAAGTTTTTTCCAATTAAATAGTCACATAAAATCGAAAACAATACGAATAAACGGCCAGTTATTATAAAATGCTAGATGACAAATAGTGCGAAATTATGTTGGAAAATGGCAAATCAGTACTTATTTACATCCACGCAATTTTTTGCCTGAAAGACTCTTCTATACTTGCATGGTTTCTAGATAATTATAAATTCGTCAAGGTGGATTCCACCTGAATTTTGAATACCAAAGCGTTTACTTTATCAACAAATATCAATCGAAATAGACGAAATTCAATTGTAGTTTATGGCAGAACCGTCTATTTAATCATTTCACAAAAGTCAATTGGATTCTTGTGAAAATGTGTCCAACTATACAGAGACCACTGTAATGTAGTTGTCTTCAAGAAAACTATCTTGTTTTATTACATGCCTTATCTTAGCAAAATTATTAAAACATTTTTGGTTGTAAATAGATTACAAATAAAAAAAATTACAGTTGCTATTTTTCTATTATTCAACGATACAAGGCCGATATTGTTGACTCGATAAAAAACCTTTAACAAGTGAATTTAACCTTTAGATCAAAACATTGTTTTTATTCTAGTATCTTGTAGATTATTGACATTTTAGATGTATTAAAATTCCGGATATAACGAACTGTTCTACTGAATTATTAAAAATATTTTTGGGATTATTACATTTAAAGAATACTGAATTTCGCAAATGTTATCCATTAGAATTATTCTTTAACGTCTAACTGAAACTGTCAAGAATCGGCTTCTACCCCTAATCCAATAATTTCGGGTCGAAATGATAGATAAACTATAATTATCCAATAAAGATCGATTATTTATAATCGAAAGCACATCAGGAACAACTTCTCGTTTGATTTTTCTGTTATGTACTTTTGAGAAATTTCGACGATTTTCAATAATAATAAAACATAACGGTCAGTATGATGATCCGTACAAATATGAGAAAAAAAAATACCTATAATTCGGATCAGATCTCTAATTTCGAATGCTAAACACGAACAACTCGTAAAAATAAAATTTACAACTTCACGCACTTATAAATTGACCATTTAAATACGATTACGTATAATTTTATCAACATTTATTTACATAATCAAATTGAGGAAAGAAGAACAATTATTATTATGAAAAATAATTGAATTTTTTTTATATGTATTTACATGCTTCATACCTACGCAGTTAAGTTGATGGTGGTATTTTATTTCTTCTAGTTTTTAACGAAATCGAAGTAAAAGCTCCCTGGAACATCCACATATTTTAGGTGGAGCTTTCTATGTTGTGACGTCACAAAACTAGTACCGCCTTTATAGGGGCAATGGGCGGGAAATAAATAAAATTTACGATGTGCTATTTAACTGCTATCTGGTGGTAGAGTACTGAAACGTACGGAGGCCATTACGATTCTGCTATTGGTTGGGAATATTTCATCGACATACGATTTGTCTGTTCATTTCAAATTGTTTTATCAAAGTTGAGTGAAATAGAAAGTAGATGTTTAAGCGTTGATTGAACGAAAAATCGATTAAGGTCTAATTGTACGATGAAAGTAAAGACATACGCTTTTGTTGTGGTACCGTTTTATTTTGTTTGAGAAAACAATGATAGGTAGATAAACAGTAAAGACAATTTGGTTTTTATTGTACATTTCGCGGGATATTTAAGATATTACCGCTGGAACTTATGGTAATCTTCGGAAAAAATCGGTTGGCTACAATAATTTGTTCAGATAAATGATGCCGATTGTTCCCGCTTATTCCCGATATTATCTGTTTATTCTAATTTACCACATCTAAATCAATTGTCAACATCATAGACTTATAAATGTGAGGAGTTTTCTTGTAATTTAGTCGTTTTAATGGGAATTTCTTGACTGGTAGTATTCGGTTGTTAATTATTTAGTACATCGTTGCAGTCTTTACGTGGAATCAGTGCAATAAATCGATAATGTGATGCTCACTAAAGCTTGTGCTACCCTCTACTTTGCAGCCACTATAACAAGCAAAAGCGTATAACCGCAAGGGTTGAAAATGCGCCCATCAATTGCGACGTTATACTGTCTCCATTGCTTTTCGTCAATTTCTCTGTCATCCACCCAAACGTTTTGTTTACCAATTTAAGTGAATGTAAACAAAACGGAAACAAACGATAATCTTTTCACCTACTTTCCGTATCTATCTAATGGTGTTATCAAATCGACTACTAATCAATGATTGTTTATCTTATAAATAAAAAAAAAGGTATTCAAGTGATTGTACCATTTGTTTTTATGACATTCTACATGATTCTTTTATAAGTGTTTTTTTCTAAAAAACAAAACAACAACAAAAGGATTAAAGTATCCTACCCATTCTAAGTAGGTAGTTGCAATAAAAAGGCCATCAAAGCGACTTTTACTGCAGTTAAAACTGTAAAAGTGCGTCCGAATAGCCGAATAAAATACGAGCATGTCTAGGCACGCGCCACAATCATCAAACCACTGTTTATGAGATGATGATAATGATGATGGTGATGATGATAATAATAATAATAATAATAATAATAATAATAACAATAATAATAATAAAGGCCAGATTAAAGTGATCGTTAAAATAAGTTTAGAGCCGCATAAACGCCAATTTTATACTTGTTTTGTTTTATGATTCAATTCATTGATAAAATATACCTGACTTTCAGAATTTGTTGTTTGTGCTTATTTATAATTTGTGCTCAAAAATATTTCTTTTTTGGCAACGAATTTATTATTTCAAATATCCTGTGTTTGATATTCAAATTTTACAGCATCCTAAATAATGATCTGTTGTCTGATTCTGTGCCATCTGCTGGACAGAAGCTACACTGATTAAAAAAAAAACACGTTTTGGATAATCGCCAATAGACGGGGTTAAGTGTTTGTGTAGTCATTATTTGTTGCTAACATGCAAAAGATGGCACTCGAAGTAATATCAATAATTTCCGAAAATTTTTGAAATTTGCACAATTTTATCTTTATTTTTTACTGTCGATAAACAATTACCGAATACAAATGATATGTTTAAGATATTATTAAGTTTTTATTATCCTATGATTAATAGTGTTATTACCATATTTTTAATTAGAAACACGCACAACTCGCATCAATTATGTTTATGCATAAATCGGGCATGATAATAATTTATTTATTAGTTTCATTAGAATCATCTAACGCATTGTTTCATGTGTATGATAGTTTCGATTTTGTTGTGTATAATTAGTGGAAATGTAGAAGTAGAAATTAAAATATTAGTAATGAAAACAAAACAATTATCAATTACTTACGAATCATTATTGTTTAAATGCACTATCAATTTTTAAACGACCAAGTTCAGACAAGATTTCAAATAATACTGACAAGATAATAGCATTTTTTGGGAAAGTTTTTATTACGTATTGAGTTTATGATTTGGCAAATCGTACATACCTGATATGTAACCAACTTTCTAAAATTTATGTAAAGGGACAGTTTTTTTGTTGTTGTTTGATATAACTCTTTCGTACAAAAAAAAGGGTATTTTAGACCACTATTATATGTTAGTGGACGTTTCTATTGTTATTTTATGTGTTTAGGGTGATTTATTAGTGTTCTAGATTTTCTTACATCTACTACAAGTAATGTAAATCCTTTTTTATTCCTAAATCAACCATTCAAATCGTTGCTAGAAATTGGGCACTTTAAAGTGTGTTAACAAACATTCAAAGATTCTTGTGTGATTGTCGCCAAATTTCATCCAGTAATATTGTACAGAGGCGCCTGCAGAATTGATAGTGATTCGAGATCCAAAAACGGGAATTTGTTAAAATTATTTTATAAGACACTGTATCCCTGACTGTAAATGCCAGAAAAGCTACCATCATAAGTTGAGGAAAGAGTTGTTTAATTCAATGGACCCTTCCATCCTTGTCTCATTTATTTGAAAATATCAAATATCTCCTGCAGAGTTACCGAGAATTACAGTGAATATGAAAAGATTTTTCTATCTATTTGTCTGTCGATTAACTTTCAAAAAGAATTATTATCAAAGTTTAGTCGTGAGTTGCACGTTTAGAGTCACGACCATGGAGTTTTGGATGATGTTCGAATGTTTATTTTGGAAAAATAATAAAATCATAAAGAAGTGACAGCACAAATTTCCGAAAAAATTAGATGTTTTAAATAGCGAATAACCTTTCAAAGACATTTGGAACAGGTAGAAGAGAGTTTATCAGTTGTTAGAACAACGGTTTCAAAAAATACACAATGTAAAAGAGACCAGTCTTTCATTTACGTGTACCCATATGTTATTAAATCGTTTTCCATTTACACATGACTCAGTAAACTTTGTTTTGCCTTATTTCAGAGGAAAGGCATGAAATATCTTTCAGTATATTTGTATTTGAAGATTTGATCAAAACTGATACACCAATGCTCACATTTTAAATTTCAAAGCCTAATTAAGACTAACTCATTTAAATTGAATTTCTATTCGTCAATTATCAGTTACCTACATAAATCGGCATTTATACGACGCAATACATAAGATAATTGTGCAATGATATCAGAAAACTTAATTAATGATAAACAAAATATCTGTTCTATATACATGTTTTGTTTTTCCATATAATTACTAACGATAATTAATTACACAGTTTAGATTTTCTCTTAATTGTGTATTTTTGTAAAATATGTATGTTTTTTTCTGAAAATAACAACTACATAAATAAAATTTCTAAACTCAATTATCCATGTAGGAAAGTTGCCTCTTAATTACAAAATATCAACTATTTGATAATTTTAATGAAGCATTTCTAAACACATATTTATAATTTTTATTACTGCTTAAATTAATTTTCTTATTTATGTTGTTGTTCCTTTATGATAAACATTAAAGTCATTGTCATAAACTATTAATTATTAATAATTTATAATGATCGATTATTGAATAATTTCAAAGCTGTTTTCTTTGACTTAAATCTAATTAACAAAGTTTTGTGGAATACGTTAAAAGGAATTTTTCAGGACAATAATGGGAGACAACGAAATTTAAATAAAATTATGGTTCTATTAACAATGATTCATATATTTTTCGAACAAGAAATTCAAATTTTAATGGAAAAACGTATGAATTAATAAACACTATTTTTTCTGTCTTCATTAAATACATGAATATCGTGCCAGTTGGATATTCGTCATTTTTGCTTAATTCGAAAATACCAACGAGAAAACCACCCCTGAATTCGAATAATAACGCTATTTTCACAACAACAACAGCCACAAAAAAAAAGTATATTCGTGTGTTGCTCATTTATCAAATCTCGAACCTACATCTGTACGCGTTGTGTTGTTTTTCTCGTTGCTCCTTTTTCTTCTCTTTGATTAAAACAAATTTATTTATGGCACATTAAAAATTACTTTTATTATTCAAAATGGCCGTCTTGACAGGAGTTGATGAATCAGATGGTCGCCGTGCCGACCAGGTATTGTTGGGCTGCTGTTAGAATCTCATTATCTCGTCTCATAAATATTTCGAGCAAGTCAAGGTGGGGCCCCATCCATGACTTGTATATGTTTATTCAGAAAGAGAAGTAGAAAACAAAACAAAACAAAAAACAACCGAAGCCCGTCTACGATAGAGAAAGATGTTTGTAACGAAGAGATAGGAAAATATAAATTGTAGATTATATGCTTTCAAAGGAATCTTTAATAATACCATTTTTGCTTTTAGGAATTATAAATGTTTGCCGAAAATTTTTCGTCGAAAAATAAACACGACGAAGCGAAATCGTAACGATGAATGGTGGTAGGTATTATAGAAGAGAAATAATAACAAAGAAACAACGAAAATTATTACACCATTCAAATGAGATATAGAAATTGGATTTTTCAACTTGTTATTTTCTGTTATTTAGTGTTTCTTTTTGTGTGTGTGTGTGTGTGTGTGTGTTGATTATAAACCTAAAAAGATTCCGGTGTATAATTAAGGGACATTTTCGTCTTTAACGAGTTTGTTAATGTTGCCCTTGTTCATTTTGGGGAGTGTTTTAATGTATTTGTTGTTCCACTTAAAATGTTAGAATCTTATAAAATAGTTGGATAGTCGATAGTGATCACACCTTAATTAAATTGAACATGGTGACAATAACGAGCTACTAGTTAGAGTAATTTGAACTAAAAATAGCTAAAGCTGAGAGACTGGTCTCATTTACAATTAGGTTTATGTAACTTTTACAATAAATTAACTAATGAAATTTACATTAAATTAAATTTTACATCGTAAATACACTTACGATAATATCCGATAATGACAATTCCCTGTCTGGTTGCAACATTGAAACAAATTCCTGAGTCTGTGGTTGGCAATATAAAAAGATCAACAAGAATCGTATGGCGGAATCCCCAATAAGCTTGTCTGGCTGATTGCCATTTCTATGCAATAAACAAGATAGTATCGATGGTGATTGAGTTCGTATGTTTGTTTTCTACATGTATTCATTTAAATTGGCAAACTCCAGCAGTAAAACGATTCTAGGAGCGGTACAAAAGAGTAATGTAAACATATAGAAAAACGAGATAGTAGAGACGGTATGCAGACCAATTTAAAAGAGATACGGTCCAGTAGAATTTTAATCTTATAAAATATTCGAAACCATTAATTTGAATAAAGGCAACATTAAAAAGTTCTCAAGGTGGCAATGAATCAAGTTGGTTGCAATCGAAGGACTTCCAACATGTTCCTCCTTGTTGCTATAGTAACGTGAATTTCTCAACCAATCCGCGAGCTGCAGGAGGTGGTCCGCGGATGCTTTAAGACCCAGATACGCATTCTTCTTATTTCCAAGCATTTCCCATTACCAACGGAATCCCCTGCGATGCATCGCTTCGCCTCGAAGTATTGTTCTTGTTTCGTTTAACGGCTTTTTCGGACAGTGACGTAATGCCGCACAGCGAACTCCAATTCAACTTTCCAAGCTCTCCCTAAAGCTCTGAAAATATATATAGATTGTATTTTACTACGTTATACATAATTTCAAATTATAGGGAATATATGAGAAACACTACGTAAATATAAACTAATACTATTTAGGTACATAGTGGTTTATTACAAATTTGGCAATTTTGTAAAACTATAGTTTATTATTGCTCTATTTTAGACCAAATAACGCCACAGTTAACCAAAATTGGAATCTATTTCCAACACCTGCAATGGATTATCAGCCACAATCATATCAAATGCACTCCACAATCTATAAATACTCGAAATACACCTGTGGAATGAAAATTGGCTATTGTGGTGTTTATTTCAACTTTGCTTCACTATTGTGTAAAAGTCAATAAAGCATCTACCGTCATCATTAAGAAATTTCCCATAAGTTTCGTTTCAGCTAAATTGACTTCGATTTGATTTATAATACACAATCCTTGTTTCCCACTTGTGTGTAGAACGTGATCTACAATATAGAATTTTATTGTTAATGTTCAATTGTCTAAGTGTCAGATACGAAATATTATCATCACTTATAGATTTTTTTCTGTTTCACCTTTTGAATTATTTTTTTTTGGTCTCTTAATAAAAGCCATCGTTTCTGTTGTTACGAATGAAATTCTTGATCTGTTGCAAGACCCCCTGAAATGAATAATGGTCAGATTGAACAAAGAGATTGAGATATCCAGCTATGGCTGACCAGGTTTATTTACAAGAACTGGTTTCATAGATTAATGTTTCTATTAGAGATGTTTTCTTCTATCTACATACAACTTGCCTGGGAATCAAATGTGTTAATCTAAAGACGATTGCGATATACACACGCACACACATAAGTGGAGAAGAGGTTTTTCCAGTTTTTTTTGTGTTCACATTTTATTTCGATCGGTTCTTAATTATAAAAGTATGTTTGATTTTTAAATTGCCCAATCTCAACATGAATCCCATTTATGAAGAATGAAACGTTCCATAATTGCCGATAATAAATTGTTGAGAGTTGTTGTTTTAAAATTCCCTTAACTTAAGAACGATATATTGGTTGGCGGAATGTTCGAAATTAAAATTTCTCCCCTTTCAAAATATTTAAAGTATAATCCATCTAAAACGTTTAATATTCGTCAGACTGGCAAGATTGCTTTAAACGACCAATAACAATAGACCTAATTTAAAAAGGGAACATAAAACTTAAGCACAGCTTTTGGCGCGTTCGCATACACCGGGCGTTCCTCTTATCCATTCCCAACTTCCATTAAAATCAGAAATTTAGTGGCAAGATAAGCGGCAAAGTAAAACGAAAAGAAACGCTTTAACTCACACATATAACTGTCTAGTGGAATGAGTTTACTTGCCCGTTTTTTTTCGCGGAATATTCCAAACTCTAATATTATATGAGGCTTTTGGCAGTTTTTCCGGGCGCCCGACGACTTGTGCAAACTGCAATGTGAAACGAAAACAAAACGATAAACCATCTGATATACACTCTTCAGTTCATTTCTTTCGATTTTATTTCGAACTTAAAACAAACAGACTATACAACTCTTATTGTTTTCACAAAATCAATAAAACATTCCAATAATCTCGTCTGTTTACACAAATTTAAAACTAACCAACAATAAAAAAATCAGAGGATAAAGAAACGGGAATTATAACAAACGACATTTATCTTTATAAATCTCTATTGAAAATAGTAGCAAGATAACAAAACGATAAATGCGACGGCTTCTACATAAACAGACACTGACAAAACCATGACTTTTACTGATCGTAAAATAGTCGTAACCATTAATAAGTATTTGTCGTAAAATTGATTGCTGTTGACACACATTTCTACGTTTTTCCCTAAAAAAAAAGAAACGAAACAGAAGGCGTGTGATACTTTATGCCTCACAAGCCGTAACATATCTTTTATTACGCAAAATTAGTTTTACTGGTCGTAATTTTTAATATCTCTAGAAGCAGTATGCAAGTGGTTCCTGTAGTAGGGTTCTTTTTTTTATTATTATTATTAGTGGTATCATTTTACTACCGCAGTTAATATAAAATACATAAAAGACAATTCTGTGATTCCCTATACGTTTTATTGATGTTTTACTAGAAGGTTAATTAGATTTATTGCTTTATAATGTTGGACGACAATCCGTGAAATTTGACGAATTAACAAATCATCCTGGATTTACTAGATAGAGATGTTATGAATTATTTGTGTGAAGCTGAATTATAAATTTATTTGTGAAATATTCCATTTGTAGCGCGACAGTTATTTAATTATTGCCCTTTCCCTATAATAATCAAGAAGAGTCCCGCTATGGTTGGTGTTTTACAATGATTGAAGTTGTTTAATTTTTAAAACTCCCGCAGCACATGGAGTAATACAGACATAGATCCAACAATGACCGCTCTATCCAGTAACCCTCCTTTAACATAAAATGACTACAGTAAATTTAAACGCTTTACTCACCCTGTAAATTAAAATTCAAATTGGGTAGAATCCTCCCCTTGGCGTAATCCAACGTCCAATCTTCGGCGATATATGATTATAAGCGTGGTTCCGGTCGATCTCTCACACAGAGGCCCTCTGGATATGTGGTTATGTGAGGACATACCCGTCCATCACCCTTTATCGCTTCAACAAATACAACCCTCGCATAAATGCCGACCGATCTAGTTGCATATATATATATATATATATATATATATATATATATATATATATATATATGTGTGTGTGTGTTGGAATGTCGTATTGTCCACCCCCTCATCGCCAACGGGATTAGTAATTTTCAAACTGGACAACAACAGCAAAAAATTCGAATATCTAACCATATGTTCAGTCTGAAATTTTAAATTACTATCATACTGATCGGTATAGTGAACACACAAATGAACAATTACAATTGCTTGTTTAATCTATGAAGTTTTAATCTTGATCATTACAACTAACTAAAAGTTAAAATCTAAATGACCGTAGTCGACATTGTTGTGTTGTTTTGATCTTCATTATCGCCAGCTGTATTAGCACGCACTCGACGATCAACATTTCGCGTGACAATTGCTATTGTGATGGTTATAAAACGGGGAGTTTGGAATGGTAGTTATTTGTGTTAAATGAAGTGTACGGGTGGAGGTGTATCCGCGGGCTAAGCCTTTTGCTAGAGCTGCAATTCCCAACTCGCGCGGATAAGACCCGGAGATTGGGAAGTGAAGCGAAACTCGATCCTGTAAGAGATATTGTCTGTGCCTGCGAGATAGCAGATTTACAGGACCGAATCCAGGCAAATTTCGAATTTCCTCACTCTCAATATACACTGATACAATCTCAATTGTTTATAGGAAAGTGAATGTATCTGTTTTATTGATTACAATTCGAGATTATAGTACAATATCGTGTTTTGTATAAATGGTGGATGCGCCGGGCCAGCATTGATGATTAATTACTGACACATAACTTATAACACTGACCGGTTATATCAAACAAATCAAGTAGAATCCTGTACTGGATCACAATTACTGTGTGTTCCATTATTGTTTTAATTGAAAATCCAAATTTGAATTTTCTATGAGTCCATCTCTGGTCTGAAACTGGGAAAAAAGTATACGATGTTAGAGCGTTCCGGAAAAGATAGGGGGAACGAGAAGGAAAACTAGTCTGCTCAGCTATGCGAGTCTGAAGTTAGGTTAATGGCCAACTGGAATTGCGCTTTCCATCTTGTCCCATCCCGCCTATTCCTTGCACGTAAGGAACTCAACTCATGCGACTTGTAATATTTGTTCTCGACTGTTCGCCATTCATATGAGTTTTATCTGTCGTTATGAGGCGCCGCAAGCACGTGGGGATTAGAGTCTTGCCCTGTCTTATGACGAACATGATTGTAGAAAAACCATCTGCGAAATCCTAGAATTTTTATTACTAATCAAAACGTCAGCGAATTTTACATTATACCAGAAAATATCTCACAAATGAACAAGAATAAAAAAATGTTCAACTAACTAGAACAGAAACTACTAGACATGACCATAAATTCATCGACTTTATGGCAGAATAAACAAAGAAAATCTCGATTGGAATACAGAAAAACAAAAACGACTCAGCGAAGTTGGCGTTTTTTAAGTTTTCTTTAATAATGTCTTACAGAACAAAAAAAAACTTCAATAACGTAGTGGAAAACAATGAATAAAACATTTTATATTTTCTATGATCCTGAAATATCGTGAAAATAGAAGATATTCCAGTACAGTACACCAAATTTGACATAAATACATTGACAATTGCAAGTTGCTGTTTAGATAAGACAAAAAGTTCAAAGTCTTTGACTAATTACATGGATTCTTTCATGCATTTTAAAAAATAACAGCTATTAAGGTCTTGCTGCACGTTTCTACAGGCTTGCTTAACTAAATTTTTGCGATCCAACAATTTTACGTGATAGATAATTCTTTTGCGTATTTCCTTAAACAATCGATTTCTTGAGATAAAAAAAAACGCTCGAAAAAGCTACCTTTACTGAGTTATTTGGTTGAATCGTTATTAACATACAAGGTGATATTCCTGAATAATAATTCGACAGTTGGAATCAACAACAAGCTAAAAAGAATAAATAATCGATTGCTACGAATTGTCTCCTTTGTTATATAGAGAAAATGGCGTTGTTATTGTTTGAACACCGCCTGGAAACAATCCGATAACCAAGCCCATTCTAACAAAATTATAACTAGAATAACATAAATATAGATTTGATCGATCGTTTTAAATTAGAACAACAAATAAAAATTTGAAAAATATTATTTGAAAATAAATAAAAATTGTCGATACTCTACCATCTAATAGTAGCCAAATAGAGTGTTAATCCTGCTTTAAACTGAGCACTTTAACTGGGATTTTCTAACTAATAAATTTACAGCTTTATATAAGCCTTCAAAACGGGCCTTTCTATGGAAATTCTAAAATCCTTGTCATATTCTCTCTATCTATCTTTCGTTACAAACTTCCAACAGATTTGCATATTTGAATTTCAATTTTATTGCGATACCTTCGCATCTTCACTATTATAATTCAAAATAAGTTTTAATAAAGACTTTAGCGAATATTGTAAATATAGAAGTGTGTTTTAATTAAAATTTTTACCACAATGATCGCTATCATTTGATAAAGTCGAATTATTATCGTTATTAAATATTATAAGTTGTGGTTATTAAACAAACAATCAATGTTTGGACTATTATTGGTCCATTAATGTCATTGCAGATATTTTGTGTTGGACGCAAATGTTTTGATATCTATTTAGTTCATCGATTACATTGATCTTTTTTCTGTATTATTTACCATACACCGTATCAAATGGGGTGCTCTTTTTTATGGCCCATTCTAGATCTCATCGGTGTCACATCTTTCCACATGCTGCCATCCCAGGTTGCAATCATAAATATTAAAAAAGTTCCCATAGGTACTGTAAGGAAAATGTCATCATATGGTATATATTAAAATTTATGATAGTAAGACCGGGAAACCACAACACCGAATATGAATTATTTGTGGTTGTATGCCATTTTAAGGCGCTATATTCTAGTGATACGCATACATACACAAATACGTTTTGAGATTGTAAGCCTAAACAAAGAAGGTAAAATGCAACATTGGATTCGGTAATTTACTGTTGAACAATCAACATATTTTGCCAACTTTATTATTATATATATGGAGATTTCGACATAAACCTAATTTAAATGCTAATTCACATTGAGTCCTTTAGCATCAGGACAATGGTATTTTAATTAATTTAAAACCGGCCGGCTGGTACAAAGCAAACTGTCCAGATTGGAAAGATAATGATATTTATGAGAAATGCGTCGACTGACTATGTTTATTATTTTTTCTCTTCTTATTACGATTGAGTTTTCCCAAACAGTTTTTTTACCTTGTAAGAATTCCGTAGAGCAATAGCAAGATGGAACATATGCCCTTAAATGTTTCAAGCAACAATTAAGAACATCGAATCAGAGTATAAAATAATTGTATCAATTCCAAGCTGTGTAAATGTAATTAGAGACGAGCTAAATGTTTGTAAGGGAGAATATAACAGTGGTGTAGTTTGAAATCATCATACCATTGTCTTAGTCGAATTTATTTCCAAATAATCCCATTGTTTGATCGAATCAAATCGGTGTGTGTGTGTGTATGTGTGTATTGTTGTTTTTTTGTGTCTTACAAATTTATTATTAAGTGAATAAATCAGAATTTTACTGTCTGTAGAACGTGCTCGATTCCAGTCCAAAAGACATGTGTTACAAGAAATCGTATTTCTCTCTCCCCGCTTTACTGTTAAGATAATAGTGAAATCCACAATTCAAATAACTTTTATACAACATTGTAAATCAGCGGTTCGAATGAAATTAGTTTGGTAGGGATGTAAATTGCAGATGTGTCTTTACAACGCAGGGGAGAAAGTTCAACAATTCTACTCGAAATAAATGAGAAACTTTCAGATATTTACATTTAATTTATTTTTCATGAATATTTAAAGACGGCCGTTCCTGATTGTCTGAAATTTCGTTGTTAAAAGTCTCCTCCATCCAGTTGAATGATGTAAGATTGTAGGCGTTGTTGTTTGTTTTGTCGACAATCGTATTTGCATTTAGAGTAGGTAGAAAAGTTTTAGAATAACAATACTCTAACAACAACAAATTCTGTTTGACGATTCTATCATCCAAAAACAAACTTCTCTAAAGTCGTATTATTTGTTTGTTTGCTTTCGAGTTTTCCTTTGTTTTGTCGAAAATTTGGGATTATCGAACGTACAAAAAATCCTCAAACGGTTTTAAAAAAAAAGAAAATCATTAGCTAAAGTGTGTACAAACACCAAACTGAAATCATCTCAAGTTAAATAGCTTTAGAGGGGTTGTTATTAAGCTGAAGTAGTCAACACGGCAAGTATAGATCGCTGGCACATGAAAATTGCCAACATTGAGTTCCTCGCCAAATGAAATGCCATATAACTTGAAATTTACACAATTTTTTCAATTTTTTTCCCATAAAAACATGCACCAAACTGTGTGTCAATTATTGTGAAAAATTCCTTTTGTTCAACAGAAAATATTTGTGCCAGCGAAACCATTATGGGTGTATGATTAAAATGGGGGAATTCAAGCACCAATAAGGAGCTCGTATTTTAAGATGAACGATACTGAAATTTCATTTAAGATATAATTTAGTGTGTTAATTAAAACGGTTGTTTAATTAGACTTTGTTGGTTGGAACATGGTGTGGGTGCGCCTGCATACAGCTGATATAAGTTCGCAAACTTCGGTTAACTCAAGGATCTTGTTCCCGTTTATATTAGTGTGGTTTAGAGAATATACGACTACAATCTAACAGCGAGATGCTGCATATTCAACAAATTTAATGTACGCCAAATATTACTTGTACGCAATTATCTAAATGTCTTTCGCGATAAACAACCATTACATAAGATTAACTTATTAAATAGCAAACGGATAGCAACGATTTTTTTGCAAATAGAACAATATTACAGTTGAGCAAAGTTTAGAAAGGATTTAGAAGATGTATCGATATAAGGTAATAAAGAAGGTTTATACGAAACTCCGTTCAAATTTAGCTTTTATGCCGTAGTCGGTGATCGTTACATAAATTTCGGATTTTTCTCCCAAAAGAAGAACTTAGTGCGATATTTGATTCAAGCAATTCACACTTGCCCTCAAAAATCAAATTACAACTTGGCTTTGTATTAATACGATATTCCTAAATTGTCATGAGTAATTTACGTGGTATGTCTACATTAAAGAAACAACATAATTTTTTATTCATATCGGTCACAAATTCCATTCCTCATTATAAAGCATTACCCTATTAACAAAAACATTCTAAAAAGCACTTTCGGCCCAACAATGGCCGATTATAACTAATATTCGTAATGTAAATTATCTTTAATGTTCACTGTAACAGCATGGTGAACGGCAATAAGCAATAATTTCTCTCAGGTAAGCAACCCAGAATAAATCTCTATCTTTTAGACATGTTTATAAAATTTTATGCTGCTATATACTATATCGGATATCTCCCTTTTCCCTATTCAATATTCCTATTACTCGTTTTTTGTCCATGTGTAACATGTAAATTTGCAACACAAATCCACCAAAAAAAGAAGAGAAAGACTCAAGGTATATTTAGTGTTAAAACAACGACAATATAAGCCAGGTGTTTACTCAATATAGGTACATTAAACTGCCGGAAAAATGGCCATTTTAAATCTTATCAAATAACCATTGAATATCTAAGAAACAAGAATATAAATTTAAGAGCACAACAAAATAAAGATAGAAAGAAAATGTCAGTGTTTTTATACGTTGTATCAAGTTTCCGACACGGGCTAAAGCAGTAAAACACTCCATTATACTGACATTTCAATGAGTCGCACCTTCTGAGCTGTCAGTTTTATTACCAAAAAGACATCAAGTAGCCCCAAAATCATGAAAATAAACAACTAGACATCAAAGAGACATCCGAATTTCGAATAAAATACTCCATTCATACATACATAATAACAAAAAAAAATAGTTTAAAGATCTATGTATTGAAATGGTGAATAGAATAGAGCACTGTAATTATTTTCGAATAAAAGATTCGAAATGAGATGGAATAAAAGAGGTTTACGAGCAGTGAATCAGTATAATAAACGATATTTAAAAGCAATAAATTATTTATATGTATATACCTTTACTATCCATTGCTGTTGAAATTACCAATTCTTGAATTACAAAGACTTAAAATTGCGACTCTACTGGAATACTATTGTTATTTACGATAATTTCCAATGTTTTTCCAATTTTCATTTATGGCGAAAATGACCACCTTCGAATGCGAAAAAATTCATTTAGCACTGAAGTGATTCGTCGTTCTGGACTTTCGTATAAATTGACGAATATTTCAGACCGTTTTTTCCCATCTGCCAGAGGTTGCTGTCTACCTAAATGGCCATTTTTGCGATCAATGAAGTTTTACACCTGATACTGTCAATTCTTATTATCCTTTTCTAATTTCGTTCAATAATAATGGAATTATCGCTTTAATAGCAAAACCCTTTGCAGTTCGAATAAATAATTCCCCAAAAATAACCATTTTTAAGTCTACTGTCATGCTAATCTATCCAACAATAAACGTTTGACTTACAAATAAAATCTTGACGAGGAAAAATCTAACTGGAGTATTCTTCCTAAGAACTAAATTTGGTCTAAGGATTGGAAAAGTATTACACGTAATGCTGATAAAACAGTTCAAAATACCCAAGGAAAAGCATAATTCTTTCAATTCTATCCAAAACCTTCAAACATTATCCAATTGTTAGATAGTTAATGTTTTAAGAAATTAACAAAATTTCGGAGTTGGTGTTAAAATAGTGACCGATTTTAAAAATTCCGTAAGAAGATTTGTTCCAGAAACAAAGAAATAAGAAGCCCGATCCAAATTCAAGACGAACGACCATTTCAACTGTTCCATTCTTTTTATTTAGAATTTGATCGATGATCAACACAACAACATTTCTGAACAGGAAATTACGAATAAATTGATTAAAATTTAATGAAAAATCCAGTAAAGTAATTATTGCAGTTTGAGATGAACTGATTCCTCCAATGAACCAAATAGTAAAAATTGTCTCATAAAGCAAAATCAACTATTAACCAATTTTATTGCACGCTGCACGTTTTCTAGGGAATCTTCATAAAGGACAACAAACAACAAAATTTTAAAATCGAAGCAATTTCAAAACATGGAAAACCTATTTCTTATAATGCAATCTTACGGGCGGTGCAGGTATACTGAAAGTGCTGTTTCAAGATGGTATTCAAGATGTTATTTACATAAATGTTTTTTATGCTTGCATCAATTTATTTGTAGACTGTGTTTATAAAAATTTAATAATCGCTTAATTAGGCATTAAATTGTTCTGTTGAACATCTAGCTAGTTGCTAAACTGTGTCAATTGTTCATTAATTTGAATTTGAATTAATTGAGCATAACCAATTTAAAGAAACTAAAAAAAAAACAACAAGAGAGCTAATTTGAATATCCGTAAATATTGTCTCAATATAATATCGAATCGCTATGAATTATAAAATAGCTGAATAATAATTTGACATGTTTAAATGTTCAATTATCTGTCGACAGTTTGGTGATTTGTTAGGTTCATATCCATTGACAAACGTCCATTAGGACCATTTCGTTCCTCATTAAAGGCTTTGTAAATCGTTATCTCCATTCTTGTTTATAACATCACATCGAAAACGGGGCGGAACTCTTTCAAGGCTCGTTAACTTGTCCGCGATGTTTTAACAGTTTTCATCCCTAAACATTTTTCCTTTCCGTTCCTATATAATACGCTTTTCATTCAAGTCATGCCCCTTCTATAATTACGAGTCAACTAAAAGAAAGAAAAACAAACACAAGTCTCGTATAGAAAGAAGATATACAAAAGGACGACATCCAGTCTTATATGTAATCTTTTATACGGGTCAAAATTGCTATCAGTAAATGGTCCGTACTTAATGATTAAAAAGAAAAGAACGAGAACGGAGAAGAAACGAAACATTATCCACGAGAACTTGCACAAACTGAATAGGGAACGGAGCTGGAGAAAAGGGAACGAAGGAAAATTAAAGTCCACATAGAATGAGGATGATGATAACACAGTGGCTGCACATAGTCGACGGAAAGTCATTTGCCAAAGCTGGGCGACGACATTACATCTTATCTTTGCGCTAAATAAAAGCCAACTTTAGATAAATATAAAGATAGAAGAAGGAATAAGCCAGATCACTTGAAGTGTCTTTGAATTGATTAAAATGATACTACAAACACTAAGATTAAGCCCTTGAGTACGTTTAAGTTTTATTAAACACCCTTACAGGTCTTATTGGTAGTTTCGTCGATTCTAATCGATCTTTAAACAAAACAATGGAATAAATTGTAAATGAACTTTATCATATAGGTATTTATGTAAAGTTATCATGTTTGGTGATGTGTTTCTCTATAGATTGTCCGCTTTTATAAACTTCAAGTGTTGAATATTGCGTTTGGGTGAGATATAGAGAAAACTAAAATGAAAATGTCTTAAGGTATCCCGTGGGTATCGTTTACCCGGCGAACGACAATGCGTCTTAGTAACGACTTCCCGTCTGTGCTACACTATGAATACATTTTCTTTGTTCGTTCCTTAGTGTCGACTGGGTAACATGCCTGTTTTACATGCATTGAATTTCCAAACATTCCGTTATAGTCCAGACACAATTATTTTGCATAAAAGTTAATAGGCACTCTTTCATCTTGTTCCCAACGAGAAATACGAGAGAAACCACTTTGACAAGATAAAACAATAATTATTGCGATAAATATTAAAATTTTATTACAGATAAAATAACTTTTCGGCATTCTACAAAATCGAATCGATAGAATTTCCTAATTAACATCTAATATTTATCATTCAATTAATCGGACAGGTCGTGAAAGCAATTTATAATGATTAAATAGATTTTTAAGGTGGTCCAATGAGGCAACAACATATTGTAGATTAAGAAAGTCATTAAAAACCGGATTTTCGACATTTTTGATATTTTTCTTTTGCTTCATCATCACCACCACCACCACCACCCACCGCCAGCAGTCCACCCTACACGATTTGAAGTTAGAAGCGGCCATTTCAGCTCCCCCTCACATTGAACATTCTATGATTGTGACCAACCAACCAACAATACCAACTTGGTTCGTTCACATTCTAATCGAAAATCCAGTTATGCGCTACTGAAATCAATAAAAGCGTTTTCTATCTTGTCGTTTTTTCCACAACGTGCTCTATACATTTCTTTCCTTATACGTTCTCACAAATGTGAAACAATAAAGATAAAGGTTTCAGTTTCAGTTCACTTTAGAAGAAACTATCAAATACACGCAATGATATGCTCATGCGCTAAACTTCTATCATATTATTATTTATCTAAAACGTAGAAAACTATAGCAATGTTGGTATAAATAAGAAATCATCTTTAATCAATACAGATTCGTTTTGTATTCGTAGAAAATGGTTCCCAAAACTTTTGAATAAATCTGGATGAAACCTCCCGGTTTTCTTATACTACTTATATCAAAAGTCGTTCTTTTTACGATTTACAAGAAAAAAAACGGTTCATGATGGCGTTGAAAACAACAAGGGAATATTGTCGACGATAGAAAATAAAATTTTTCTGAAAATGAGAATAAACTGGTTCGCAAGTTATTCATGAATTTCCTATACTATATTCGAATCTGAATTCGTTTTCCAGTTTTAAATAGCAATTACAGTTGCAACTTTTAATCTACATAACTCTTTGTAATGGCCAATAAAAGTCGACGAGAAAACTCAGAAGCTCTCTATTCGCAACGCGGAAAAAAGTTCAAATTGGAATTCTCACATCCGAATATACCGGATGAATTTTTGTTCAAATTTAGATTAGGCACTATAGGAGAAAATACAATTGCTTTGTTGTTGTTTTTGTTTAACTAAAATTGAAAAAGATTAAAGTTTAGAAATCTATTGACCGTTCGTTTACTATCTACCAATTTTTCAATGCTGTCAATTGTCGCTGTATTTATCTTCGTTTAACTGTGTAATGGCAAAATGCTTTTAAATTTTTATAAAAACCCTGATCCGAACATACACCCATTTTATGCCTCATTCCATACGAGGTATATAGATGAAATTAAAACAGGATAATTCGCGAAGAGCCAAAATATTTAATGGAGCTTAAACTGGAATGTATCCCAAACGTGGGGGGAGGTCGGTCTGAATCGAAACGCTCCATATATCCAGATAATTGGATCGCTGCAAAGCCTCGGATCAAGTCAGCTAGATAACTAACCCGCTATCACTATGAAAACACGATAGAATGTGATATTATATAGTATAGAGTAATATAGAAATTAAAGTGTACGTTCACATTCTGAAACTGTTGCTACGGAAATGATACTCATATATTTGAGGCGGCGGTCCGAAAACAATCCACGATCTAGAATATAGAGAGACAATTCCTATAGTTATTAGTACAGGTGGAAGTGAGATAGCTAGATGATGAGTTGTTCATTTGGCGAAGTGCGGCCATATCGCAATGTGGCCGGGGGTGTTGGGCAATTCAAACGGTCATTATCACCTGAGTTATGGCCTAGTGCCGACAGAGTTGTTTTAACCGCCGACATTGGATTTATCATGGATCTACATTGATTAAGATTCTACCCCTTCTACATAGAACCTTCTCCATATCGCCAACAAAAGCACAGACTAATAATAAAATTCGCATTTAATGTCTGTCGCCTATAAGCTATTGAAATTCATTGTATCTACAACTACATAGAATCAACAACAACAAAAAACGAAACCAACTAAACTTTCCCACTGCAACTTTGTAATTTTATTCGTCGTCATAACCATAAAAATAGCTGTTAATAACATCAGAAGCAAGCTTCAAACAGGTGAGAAAATCTCAAAAGCAATTGAAACGGCAACAAGTTGAAATAAAAATCCCACATAATTACTTAAAACACCGTTAAATAATCATTTGGGTTTTATGATCAACTCATAACATAATCATACAATAACTAGAATGGCGCAACATTTGGGGCAGAATCCAATAATTTATTCGGCTCACTATCAATGAAAATCCAAACAAAACATAATTGAATAACATTAATAAGATTTAATATCACAAAAATATGTTGTTTTTACCTGTAATGTTTGTGAAAATTTGTATAAAATCATCGTAATTTTAAGTGGAACGGGCATCCTCCGCTCATGGAAATCCGTAGTGCTGAACGCCAACGACCATTGTAACGGTTGAAATGGGCCCTCTCGAGACCGGAATGGGCAATGTGCTCGTGAATGGCCCATCTTCTCGCAAGTAGCGCTCCAAGTGCCCCATTGAATATTTAGTCTCGTTATTGAAAACATGATGCTCTCAAATATTATTCATATACTGCAGGAAGACATTGACGATGTCGTAAAATTCGCCGACAAAAAAACCACCACAAAAGCTCACGCTTTCATGTTACAAATGGCATTCATATTACTAACATTAGTTTAAGACGAAATCGATCAAATTAGCCTGAAATAAATCGGGAAAATAATTTATTAAAATGTTATTATAGCACAAACAATTAAAAAATCTTGCTTTCAGTGTAACAATAACGACAAGTGTAATAGGTGGTTGAATGGGAAGGGTGCCTTTTTGAAAATTGCCAATCATTTTACATTAAGCCATTTCGTTGGTTGCTCCCAAGCACTTGAAAGCTACTATGTGAATGTCTACCACAATCGTAATTTAAATAGTTTCTATTTCACAGCTCACCGCAATTTCCTAAGCGAACAAAGGTTGTTACAAGATTAATGGTTAATGGCTCCATCACGTTGTTGGTAACAGAACATTAAGATGTAAAAGGGAGGGTCAATCTGATTGATGATAGGTTACCGCAAAACATTCTCATGGCATTTTTTTTGTTCCATTCCAATGGTTCTATATGAATTTTTAATGAATATTTTAAATGAAAAATATGGTGATTAGAGCCCAACATTCATTTGAAAACATAATAATAACAATTTTTTTAATATAAGGGTAGATATAATTTAAAACAACAAAATAAATAAATAATGATGATTAGGACATGGCCTATCAGTTACGGTTGGTAGGATGAACTCGTTTGGGATTCAAGCACCCTTAATTTTCACAGTCCGTGATGTCTTTATTATATTGCTGGCCCAGAAAGAAAAAAACAAAAACTAAGCAGTTTTCTTTAGAACGAAAGGTCCAAGGGTTGCGCATCTTGTTGTTGTTCTATTATGGGGTGGAGAACGAGGGACGGACGATGGCAGACATTGTATGAGAGGGGTTCAAAGCGTGACAGCCGGCCATTACTTCTTGTAACCGAAGACTTATAGCAGGGGAGCGCGCAGCAGGGAACCATTAACTAAATTACTGGAGAAGCAACCAATGGGGCCACGCTAAGATTTAGACTTGGTGGAATTGATTACATGGGCTCAGGTGCTGCTCCGGTAACGTGCATTGAAAACTATGAAACTTGGCAGGATTAGATATATGACGATTACCGAACAAAACCCGTTGCTTCTTTTATAACTCAATTTAGATTATGTTTTATTTATGTTGTTCACATATCCGGGCGTTTTACACACAACTAAGAAAATTACACCCCCCTCACAACATTTTCTAATTGTTATTTTAATGGTAATTTAATGAATTTCAACTACCAATATACGGGCTGAATATAAATATTCATTTCTTCTCACAATAAAACTGAACAATAATAATTATTAATCAATCATGAACCTATTGAGGGCTGTAGTAGAAGTGCCCCAATCTCCGTCACGGCGCATACACATTCCTGAACGTAATATCAAGCAATAATGGAGTGCCTATTATTATCTTCTCTAACAGATCGGAAGCGAAATTTAGTGTTTTTATAGGGCCACCTACATGAAACTTGGAAAAATAATTAAAGAGCGGTTTGATCTTGACGATACACGAAAAACTTTTAATTAAAAAAATACACCAACATCTTTGAAATCTTTATAACGCAGATGAACAGAGTTGTTTTGTCGTTATTGTACAAATATAAACACATTTAAAACAATCACATGAATAATTTCTCACATTATGTTAATTCGAGCGTGATTCCCGGATTTTTCAATACAATGCGAATAACTGGAAATAAAAGGAAAAAAAAAGTACCTTTCGTAATGCCAATAGGAACCAAACTAATTGTATTTATTTTTTGAAAAAAATCTATTTCCTTCAAGAATCACCTTGGAGAATGACAATAAACCCCTTCAAAGGTGTGTTTTTTTTTAACAGAATTGAAGGCCAAAATGTCGCAAAAACAGTTTACCTTCAAACTACAGGTAAAAAAAAATAACAGCGACACTCGCCTTTGAGCGTTTGAAAGACAATTTTTTTCTCACACTTCTTGGAAATTTTAATTTCAGCGAACACGTTAGAAACCACTTATACGTAGTTTTTCGTTATCTCGCACAAGTGGGTGTTCGATTTTAAATATTGACAGACATATTCCAAACAATTTCATATCTATTTAAAGTATTTTCATAGATAAGCCGTTTAATATTTATTGGTATTGTTGCAGTACGGAATTGTTTAACTTTTATAATTTCAATATTGAGTGGTATATGGGCGGATTAACGCGTAAAGTCATAATAATAATTCAAATCTATTAAAACATTGAGGGTGAATAGTAGCTCATAGTGCTGTATTCTCATTAGTCTCATTAGATCTACACGTAAATGCGCTTATGTTCCCCGAGTACAATTTACTATCAACCCTTAATAATTACAATACATGGTGGCTGTTGACACAAACAGCTTTCCATTGTTATAACTGTCGGATCAGCCATATTCCACATAATAACAAAAATTACACACATTTACAGGTTTAGATTTTCAATTGTTTACAATGCTGTTGCGATCTAATAATCGTTACGATACTTTATCTATGTGGTGGTCCATTATTGTGTTTCTTTAGAAAGTCCAAAAAGGAAACACGACAAAAAGAAATAGTAAAGTCATATAATCTGTTCTGTTTCTTCCTTTCGACAATTTACATAATATCAAGAATGGGCTGTTATCATTGTAGAATTGTTACAAAGAAATCACATTCTAAACGTTAAACCTACCAAAATCTAAGTTTATACATATTAGAATGTTCGTTATATATTTATAAAGATCAAGGATACAGTCACATTCTTGTGTTCTTATACGGACGATTCAGTGTTACCCTAAGGAAAACTCATATATGACACTCTGAAGGGTCATAAACTGAATTATACTCGTTTGGAACAACGCGCGAAAACTAACTGTAGTTACTCGTTGTTGTTGTTGTTTTTTTTCTCTCAGTTTTCAAATTATTGCAATACCTTTATTTATATCTATTACTACAATATTTTATATTACATACTCAATAAAGCTACTAGAAGATTACCAAGCAAAAGCTCGATTTATTCTATGAAAATACCGAGGTTTTTTTTTTGATAAAACGAACTAAACACGCACATTGGTTGGATTCATCTGTAACTAGTGTTATTGGGGTAATACACATGATGGTTATTTGCCCCTCAACAAGACTCTTAAAGCTCTCACTATGTCATTTGTTGTTCGTTTCTCTCTTATTGCGGAAGTTTAGAAGCTTAAAAAACTCTCATCATCATCTATTTGTATCCAAGAATATCTCAACAATCGACTGGAATAGTTGATTGAATGAATAGATATTAGAAAGGGTAAATTATTTTTGTTTTTTAATTTAGATTCACTCAAATGCATTTTTGGTTCAAGTCGCGTTTCTACCATAATCTAACAGATGGCTGCAGCATTTTAAAACAAAGCTCACTAAGATACCTGTTTCAATCGCGTTCTTCAAGTTGATTTCACATAACTACCAATAGAGTGAACCGCTATGGGAAGACCATTTTTCGATTTGCTATTACAACCGATACTTCAATCACTCTTTTCAATCAACATTAAGTTTGATATGAAGAAAGAAGAAATAACAATAAATTACAGCGTTGATTATAGTGGTGATGACGTGTGAGGGATATTCGATACGGGTAGTGAATCGCTCTTAGATCTGGGTCCACTATTGACCAAATCCTCTCTGGCCCTTACTAAGAGGGTTGTTAGATCGCTGGATTATGTGTTCATTCATTATAATAGTGCATCGTTTATCTGAAATTAAACAGAGACACAAAGTGATAGATAAAAGGGTAGTTATAGTATAGCCTAACAATTATTACTTTGCATCTTAGATTTTTTTTCGACTCTTAATAGTGACTTCCCTTTTGAACGAATATTTGCTTGTGATTTATTTACCAAAGGGAAGATTTGATTAGAAACTCAACCGATATGGAGGAAAATTGTCATTTTCAAGAAAAAATTGTCCTAAGGCCATCATCAAGTGCTCGAATACTCCATTAGATTTACCATTATAGTTACAATTTCGTACTTCCTGCGGCTTTATTCAAATCTATACGGCAGATTTACTATGCCATTACACCAATGGACTTTCATATATTACATAGATAGAGTAGTTGAGTTGGTATGGTCGCTCAGCGACAATACAGTCGTAGCCTCTCGTTATCATTCATCTACAGACAATAGTAAAGGGTCCCAAGATTCACCCTAAAGCATCCACAACATCAACCCCATTCTATCTCTCTCTCTTTACCTCATCCAAAAACAAACACAACCCGACGGAAGCGGAAACAAAGACGTTTCTATACAAACCAATGGAAGACAACCGGATGTCAAAGAGGTCATTCTAGTGGAAGATATTTATATGTTTGTGCCGGTTCCGTTACAAGAAGGGTGATTTTTTCCCATAAAGGGTGTGGGGGCGGAATTCTATTTATTCATACATTCAGAATCATCCCTATCATATATCATCACTGAATGGAAATTATAGCCATTTCTAATTCATTTTTGAAATATTCGACAAATAGAAATTGCGAAATTTACTTATTGTAAATAATGGATCAATAGATGGATAAAAATGAATTTTGATTGTGTTAAATAGGGATTGGGATTTGTAGGAAGTTCCATTTTACGTACATGGACCATTCGGCGTCATGCTATGTTGAAATCGGTGCCGTCGCTGACGTCGCAACCAACGCCGCCGTCGCCGTCGCCATTATACCATTAAAAATACGAAGAACGCAATGGTGTAGAAAGATTAATTGTTAAATTGTCTAATAATTCAAAAATATTTGTTGAACATTAATGTTTAACTGAATTCTGATTGTTGTTTTTATTGAATTTATTAGATATATGTATGTATGGACTTGTGGACGCGTGACTTTGGAAAATACGAGTTGAAAATTTTAATGTTGTTGTTGGTTCTAATTTTTTCTCTACTACTGACATGTTTTTCGTACCCCCGCCCACCTACGATTTTACGTGTGACTAACAAAGAATTTATGACGATTTTTATGGATCAACTTAGGAAATGGAATCGTATTTAATTGTCAGCAGCAAGTGGTGAAGACATCTTTATTGTTTTCCAGCCCAACTGATTGAAGTGTAACTGTGTGGAATAAATTAATTTATATCTTGTCTGAAGCAGATGCAGACCAAGTCAACCAGAAAGTACAAAGAAATTGATCGGTCCTCCACCATAGATTCTTATTTTTATTAAATTTTATAAAGTTTTCATTATTGTAACTTATAACAAATCATATTTCTAAATAGCTATAATTCATCTTTCTAAATACATTTATTGCAAGGTGTAGTTTGAAATACCTGTTCTATAATTCATGCAATTGATCCTTTGACATTCCGACAATTTCTCGAACATATTTTAATCTTTTCGTATAAAATTACCCGCTTATCGTAATTATAAACATATTTTATAGCAAAAATTCTACAAGTAAAATAATGGTTGGTTCATAAGTACTGAATAAATTGAAGTATTTGTTTATAAATCCACAATTTAATTTCGTATAAAACGTTGAAAATCAGAGAGAATTCTACGGATTTTTTGAAGCATCGATAAGTGTTGTGGGATAACTCATTATACTGTACAGTTGGGTGCGTAAAAATTTTAACGATTCTTGGTGTGAAATTTCGCCTTTTTTACATAGATTGAACCGTTCTTCAACCATTTTTCGTACTGAGGATTAACCGATCCCCACATTTATTGCTTTATTGCTTTACCTACTTTAACCAATAGTTGCTGTCGAAGTCATACCATAAATAAATAAACAGTCTGATTGTAAGAAATATTATTGAAACTGAAAGTAATTTACATATCTACCTATGATATAATCTATTAGATTATCAATATTTTCACAAAAAGTAATTATTATGAAAAAAATTCAATAATTTCATTAAAAGGGGTGCGGTCTTTTCTTATTTCAGGTACATCAATAAATCGTCTCTTTTCTCTAGATATCCAATAGCATACTATTGGAAATGTTGTTCCCTTCAAGCGAAAGTCAGGTTTACACCACACAACCTTCACCGTTAAAATTTTTACGCACCCAACTGTACTCTTTTTATAGTTAATCGAATTCGGTTTAGTCGACTTGACTTCACCACTATAATATTTACGATTTTAACACCAATGAGAATTCAGAATTCTTGAAATCCGCTAAAAGTGTTGAATTCTCATTGGTTTTAGTTTCGCTTATATTTAAAGGGAGAAAGGTACACGGCCAGTGGCTATCAAACATCACATTACACATTCGATCTTTTATAGAAAGATACAAATATTACGAATTTTGTTGTTCACTGGTTGAAAAAGTTTAACAACATCGATAGGGCAATAAGGAATTTTGTTATATGATGGTGACGAAAGAAGATTTTGATTGCAACAAAAGCAACATTATAGCATCCTGTTTCTTTGGTTGCACAATCAACAAAATTGACTCATTAAATTAATCTATTTCGAAATGTAACATTGGGATTAACTTGCCAGTAACGAATCAACTTTTTTGAATATTACGGTAAAAAAGTTTGAATTCAAAGATTTCACTAAAATAGATAATTGTTAGAATACAACAAACTCGACCCGCTACTGATCTCACATGATCACAACTAAATGTTTGATTGAAACATTTTTCAGTTTTATCCCGTTATCGGTGAGTCTTATCTATTTGAAAAATTCCAGTGGCACAAAAACAAGCTGAAATTTGCGATCGAATCTAACAACTAACTAAATAATTCTAATAAAGACAAAGAAAACAGTCAACAAATCACTTTCGGTTACAGAACAAATTTTTAGAATTTCACCAAAAATCGACAAATGGAAGACTAAATTGAGGATCAGTAGATTTTTATCATAACAAGGGGAGAGAGACTTTTGTATTTACTTTGCCCTTGTGTCCCATAACTTTGCATTAGAATAATATCAAGAACAACAATAAACTGTTTCTTTAAAGAGTATTTTCTACCGATAACATGACAGCGAAATTGAAAAGAAAAATTGTTTTCTATTATAAACGTTATTCGATAGTAAGCAAGCATAAAGTCAAGTTGTTTAACAAAAACGTAATTGACCATACATCGATTTTCAGTCATCAATTATTAGTTGAATTATGTGACCTTATTTTGTAAAAAAATTCAACAGTTTTTCAGCTGTCTTCAGGTAATTTCGAATACTTGACAAGTTTTGTTGTTTTTCGCTGCCTATACACATTTGCGATACAACAGACGATAAGATTGTGGATTAAGCACCATATTTAGCAACATTGGTGCTACTTAAAATGATTGAAACGGATGATAATACGTTCATCCAATATGTGTTTAATAGTATGATGAACAACAACTGGTTGATATAGTTGAGTGCAATTTCTAAAATGGTCAAATTAAAACGAGAGACGTGACCGCGTGTGTTGTTTTTGTTTTTGTTTTATCCAATAAAAACGACAATCTTGACATGATACATGGAGTGCGTGTCTGATTTTCAGCATCAGACATGTTGCAATTTATTTGGCCACATGAGCATGAAAATTGGACCTGTAGTCTCCTTCATGTCTACAGTCATATATTTATGTGAATATGTGAGATTATGCGTGAAAAGATTGTACAGATACAACACATCATATAAACAGATCTCATCTTTGTCATGCACTTCACATATGTAAAAGCATTGTTAAAATCGAAATATACACCATTGCAATTTATTTTAATACAGATTTAATTCACTAGGTCGTATACATATCAAAAGTACAGCCAAGTTGATTTACGATTGCCTCTTTAATAGACTTTCCGTTCAATGTAAATAACGTTGAACCCAAAGTTGTTTTGCTCTTATCAATCAGTCCGAAGATAGAATTCAAAAAAGAAAACAACCCAACGATTGTAGGCAATATTTTTCAATAAAATCCTACTGGAACCGAAACATCTACTTAATAAAAAAATTACCGTCCTTCATACTATGTGACTACTAGTCTTTTTGTATAATTTGTTTTTAATTTTGATGCTCTTCACGTGCCACACCATAAACAAAACAACTTTCTTACATCTCTTATAATAAATGCCTATAAATTTCGTTCTTGTTGTGTTATTTTCCGAAAATTTTTTGGAACGGTAAAGCTTTTAACATTTTATTAGTTACTTTAGATAACTGTTGGAACGAAAATTGGATGTAGCCTTAAGGTTGAATAAATATCAGTCTCAATTAAATAGAACCCTAAGGGACCAGCCAAAAACTAGGGTAGAGAGAAAATAGACATTGCTATACTAGATACATAATACTTTATAGTATAATCCTGTATATATCTCGTCGGCATTATCAAATTTGGTTGGTTCATTATCGCAATTTAACAAATGATCCATCTCGCATTAATAACACAACCGTCTACCACTATCATCGTGTACTATCAATTAATAAATGGATCAACTGTTTATTTTAATTTGAATGAATGAATGACTTCATTCTTAATTGGAAATGTTCATAATATTATAATTGATAAGGATTAGAAAATAAGTGCTGTTTTGTTTTGTCGTTATTCGACACGAAACACATATGATTAAATATGTGATATATTTGTTATTTTGCTTATCCCTACTACACACATCCTTTTTATTCAACAACGTTCATATTTCTCTTTTGTATTATCTTCCAGGCCGTTTCCACCTGCAATGATCGACATTATGGACATTTGCGACATTTTATCACAGCAATTCAAAACACATCGTCTGTGTATAGAGATACTGAAGAAGCATTGTGCTACTCGACAATTGCGGCTATATTTTGATTATTTCCCTTCTACAAACTCATATCATGGAAAAATATAAAAAAATTCTACAACGCATTGATTTAAATCAAATATTCAATATTTTATTTCTTGTACAAACGTGAATCTTCTGGTTGGTCGAGCGGTATGACTTTAATAAATCATATCACACATTTACATGGTAAACAGCAATTTATTATGAAACTTTTTTAAATAAATTGTTAGCCGAACCACCTGCTACTCTTCTCACAAATTGTTTTTAAGTTTTTATTAATAAAGTTGCGTGTTTGCCGCAATGCAGCTACACAATGTTAAAATGGAATAGTGGAAAAGGGAAGCACGCCACTGCATGAAATCCGAGGGCGCTGCACCCATACCAACTTGTGTGTGTGTCTATGATTTCATGTAAAGAAGACTCGTAAATAAAGACCATTTTAAATCATGCTCGCCTCTTGGCAAGCTACATCTTTTGAAAATACACACCCAAGCACCTCGCACGTCGCTCTCAGGTGGTCAGGAGGTTGGCCAGCACACGATTGCACGATGGAGGCGACTATTCTTGTCTGCCTTTTCATTATGCCTATTGCGGACTCTTTGTTTTAATGTCTCTATTTGAATTTTTATTTATCGAACAACCATTTAGTGTGCACTATCTGTCCCTATTATCATTATTATTAAACATTTTGTCTTAATTAAGACATTAATCATTAATCAATATGGTAATTATTGATTATGATCAAAACAGCAATTACTAATGCCAATTCTAAATTACATATTAGGGGCGGTTTGATACGTTGTAATGTTATTTACATGCAAAATCTAACTAAATAAATAACGAAAAAGGTAACAAAAACCTGTGTTATTTGTACATACAACCACATGATTATCGTATTCCAATTGCCAACATTTAACGATTTATTTCAGCATTATTAATTGCTAATACACCACACAACAACAATAAATTAGAATCAGAATTCTGCAAAATGTCAAAAATGTAATATTTATTATTTTATAATGGGTATTTACAACTAACAAGTCTTGAAGAACACACAGTTATCGTAGTTGAATTTACGTTGTAAATATAAAACGCAACTTTCTATTTTTAGTTTATCTATTGCCCCTTAAAAACCAAACCCCGATAAAATCCACTTATGAACACCCCATTTTTCATTGAAACGAAAAACAAACGCCACCAAAACAACTTGTCCATTATCATCATTAGTTGTCCATTAAAAACGAAAATCAAACCAGCCTTAGTGAAGAACGGATAGTTTTGAAGTTTCTTGGGGATTTTACGAAATTCAAACGAAATAGACGAACGTTTACAACAATACCAAACCATTTGGCTTAAAAATCCGGTTAATCTGAGTCAGACTATCTATGGGATATATTAATCGGAGAATTCCGTCTTTTTCAGGTGATTTATTGTAGTCATTTTAACTCTTCTTCAGTTTTGTGCTTTTGTAGATGATTCGAATTTGATCAAAATAATATTGGGGAAAACTTCGTTGGTATTGTGCCAGATTTTCAAAATATAAATAAAATTTTCCTAATAAATTCGCTATATTTAATTTAACAATAATTTTGCCCAGTTTCCTTTAATCACTAGTAAACTATGGTTATTTATTAACTAAATGTGTTCTACATTTATTATATTAAAACCACCGCATGGTCATAAATTGTTTAGTGCAATTTTGTTGTGGTTTTCTCATTTTTGTTATTTATCATAATGTGCACTGCAATACGACAAAAAAATTGCATTAGCGATAAGGAGAAGTTAAAAATTCTATATTATTTAAATAATTAAAAAAACACTGTGTTGAAGATATACTTTAAATACGATATTTTTCTTGTTTGTTGTTGTTGTTTCTCTCTGATTTATTCAAGAACGACGACAGCGTTGAAGTTGATGGAAAACAACGTGGGGTTTAGATACCCGTGCATCTTTACATTACATCTCGGCAAAGTTTATCTACAGTAATAATTCTATCTGTCAGGTACGTATGTACTAGGCACAGGCTGTATCTCGTATTTAGAACAACAACAACAAAAAACAACGTCCATGTAACATCAAACACGCTATAACAATGGCGCTATTCCTGCAACACCTACTTTAGTTTTTTATTTATTTATTTCCATTTAAGCCACACAAATTTATGGATTCTTGCAACACCATCAGTGCAACAACAGTGTTAAAATAACACGTTTATTTGACAATTTTTCGATTAATATCGTCATATTTCATAAATCGATCGATAGGTTAATATCCTCTGTATATTTTTGGGTCAGATAGTTTAAATAAACAGGACTCAATTAGAAATGAAGCCATTTTGATGTTTGTTTATGGAGTGACCAAATTTGGTGGTGATATTCGTAAAATCTCCTGTGGGTTGATTACAAACAATAGCTCGTATTTCAGGAAAATTGCGATCAAATTATCTTGTCTCAGGCGTTTGCTTTTCACTTCATTGAAATAAATGTATACGCATATACCAGAAATGTTTTTCACAGTTGGGTTTTTGTTTTTCATGATGATAGAGAAAGTGCCGGTATACATGTACAGATAACAGATAGGCCGATTTTTCATCACTACAACAAATTACCTCATGGATAAACAATTACGAAACTTAACGACAGTTAAAGTTAAATGATGACGGTGTGAAAATATGTAATTTTTTTTATATACCATCGACCTTGATAACTAGTTGTTTAATAAATCGTTTGTTGAAATAAGATAAAACAACAGAAAATTTCGCGTTGATTGGGCTTTGAATCAAATCGAAAATCGATAATTCTTATTAATTGTCGTACAATGCCAATTGTTATGAAGTAGTGAAACACATTTAACGAAGTACGGAATGGAGCAGGGCGAGATGTCTGAAATATTTACTGCGGCCGGTGAACCTGGCCAACCAGCCGAGCCTCAAGCTGCAATCGAAGGAAATAAACCAGTCTTTCTGGCTCCTGCCAACGAAACAAAACAAAAAAGAAAACGACAGAAACTGAACTGATATTTTTTTAAATTTATTCTTTTAGTTAAAGAAACTGATCGATTACACTCACACGCACGTAGTATACACACACACTCACTTTATAATACAAAAGCTCTTTTTATAAATACATAGTGGGCTTTTTTACGCTTCCATACGCGATAAATAAATTGTTTAGTCTTTTGCACGTTCAACTTGTACATAAGCAATTTAAAGATTGCGTGCAATGAAATAAATGATAGTCGCTGATCAATACACATTATTTCTTAGAATAATTCACATGGTTGACACACAGACATTATTCTACTTCTAGCTAAATAGGTACAAGTTTCATGTGTTTGATATTATTTATCTTAGATTTTCGAACGTGTTTCATGTGAACATTCCACTAGATACCAGGCACCATATTTTCCATAGATACACACACCTAATGTATAATGTACGGTTTTTTTGTTGATTTTTTTTGTATGTATCTTCCTCGGAAATAAATACAAAAACTTGTAACATTAAATGCGAGAATAAAATTTATCTCTCTAGTTTAAAATTTATTTGAAATATGGTAAAATATCTGCTTTCGTATATTGTGTACAGCTTCCTTGAACAGTTTTATAATATAAAACGCACTATATGCTTGTGACATGCTATTTAGATAGTTTATAGGAAAACATTTATCTTTAAAATAAAATACCATTTATAATAAATCCAAAACAAAAATACAGTGTAGTCTTTTTATTAATTCCTGTAATGCGAATACTGGAATTTCATTGATGTACATACGCCTAAAATAGGTGAGTATAAAGGTAAACGTGAAATACACGTTCAATTAAACTAAATTGCTCTCGTTAATTGATGCGAACTCATATTGGCCAACATTATGGATTAATATTTAATGATAAGTGATGTCAATAGTCGAGGGGGTTAACTGGTATTTAACAGATGCTATTACTTTGAATTTCTGAAATATTTATTAGCTTTCCTCGGCCATTCATTGTCATTTAACATCATACAATTCCAAAACACTAGGTGTAGTCTGATTACAGGTGTGGAAAGTATCAATTTACAATAAAAAACAAAACAAACATTAATCGAATAGATTTTCATGTGAACCGATGGAAATTACATCAATCACTACGTATGCTGAATAAATGGTAATTTTTAGCTATTAATCCAACGTTTCGTGTTTACTTTGAACTATACAGAGTTGGCCAACTCAACTAGAACCATTTAAAAAAATTGAAGAATTGAAACAGCATTATAAAGTGTACGTGCTGAAAAGAGATAAGTGGTAAAAATCAGTAACTACATCATAAGACTATTTCATTTCTTCTAGATGAAAAGGCCAGATCTGTATAACTTTCCGCAGTCGAATCGCTAGCGGCAACGTTAGCATTGTCTTAATTTAGCGTGCCAAGTCGTAACGTTAACCCAACAGAATGCTTAATTCTACCGTAAATAATAAAATTAAATAACTTAAAAAAACCATGTTCGTATTTACAGAACAATTATAATTAAATGAAATAAATTATAATATAAAAAGGGAATAGCACTATTAAGGGGAAAGATTTGACGAGATGGTTTTTCATCTTTCGTGCTGTTGAAACATTAAGTCACCCTCACAAACCCCAGACAAAGCTATAATAATCTAGTAAGAAATTGAGCTTTTGTCGCAAAAGCGTGATAACATTGGGCACGACTATTTGTGTGATTGTACGTAAATCTTCTGAAATGTCTTCAAATTGATAATAGAATAAAGTTATTGTTATTGTTAACATGGATAATCTATTTTAAAATAAATTTCATTATCGATTGATACCGTTGATATGTTTATATGTTTTCCAAGTTAAGAGGTTGTTGAGGGGTCTATTTATAGTAATTTTATTACGGTATAAAAAATATTCCTCCTACAAATATAGGAAAAACGGTGAATTTGGCCCGACTACCATCTAACCCATTTTTCCGTAATTCTATACTGTTTACCATTTCTCAGACGATACATCTTTAGAATGGCTTATTCCGAGCAGTGTTTCGTATGTATATCCCAGTTGGCTCCTTACTTTGCCGGGCAACGCCATCAAATTGCTGTGATAAATTTAACTAACGTCTCCCCTCCGACTTGCGCCACATTTCATACCGTTCCTCTTATCTCTTTCCCCCTAACACAGTAGAAGCTATCCAGAGAACCATGGGGCCCGATTCGCCTCCTCTTCGTTTTCTCTTGGGTTAATTAAACTTTTGATCGTTTCGTACAATGAATGCTATGTTTGTCTTTAGATACCTGGAATGTTCCACCGGCAATATGAGGGAAGCAGACAAAATTCTCCTATGTGTATATAAGAGAGAAAGTTGGAAAGAGATAGAATGAAGAGATGAGGATCTGAAAATACCAACAGGCCAAAGGGTCCGATAAAACGAATTCATATAATGTATACACATATGCGTATGTGTATTAGTGGGATTTCGCCGTTTTTTCGATTAATTAAAATGGATGAGAGAGGTGCTGTTGAAAGAATTAAATATGTTTTGGTATGTGCACCATACTACAGGAAACATACATACAGTGGCCAAAAATGTCATTTTAATGAAATGGGCGTTTTTAAAAATGCATCCTCATAAATACAGGATTTTAGTATGCCATTTACATGTTGATACTCAGACATATCTAATTTTTTGTTTCATTGCATAGTTGTTGTGCTCAACTGGCCCTCTTCCAATGTTGCTGAACATGTTCTATAGTCAATGTCTCTCATAAAACAATTAACTAATAACGCCTCAACCAACATTTGAAAATCATTACTGCAACAACAACAACAACAAAAAAAACAAACCGATTCCCTATATTTAAAAGTTTCCTCCAACATCAAGACCGCTTCTTTGTTTATGATTTCTTTTTTTAAACATTTTTTTACCTGTTTTAACCTCGAATTATAAGGCGATTTTTTATTGAAAACACAACTTGCATTACTACAGGGGTTGTCGCTTATAAATCAATCACCCCATCTTTGACATATTTTATGGTTTCTCAATTGCCAGCTAAAAAAAAGTAAAATAAAAATAACCCAAATTCAGCATCTTTGAACATCGAAAAAATAAAAACGACACGAATTGACAAAGGCTTAGACTTCCTAGAATATAGACTAACCTTCATTTTAACCCATTTCGTTTCGGTTTATTGTCTACACAATTCCCTTTGATAATTTTTTTCTTCTTCCTAAAATCGTTCTCGTTTTACCCTTACATGATATGTCTATCTAAAAAAAAAACAAATACACATTGACCTTGTAACACCAATATTGGCAGAACTGGCCATCGAATTGTGGTCAATTGTTATACGAACCTCTAAATGGGGTAATTTAGGAATGTACGAAAACCAAATATTAGGGGGCTAAGGGTTGAAAGTAGGGGATGAAATTTTGGTCATCTTACACAATTCTTATCGGACAGTTTTACGGTAGTGTTAGTTGAAAACGGAAGTTTGCAGGCGTACAACTTAACTAATTGTGCGGGTTTTTTGTTATTTTGTATTGTAAGATGTGATCAAAATTTGAGAAAATCATCAGTCACCTTTGAGAGATTTAAATCAAAATAAATGCCAATGGTAATCGGGCGCGGTAAGTAGGTTATTTGATAACAGGCAATATTTTTATTAAATGTTAGAAACGTTGGAATGCTATGGAAATGGTAGAAACATTCAAGTTTTTTTATTAATTATAATAGAAACAAAAATAGAGCAACCTTTTTTTTTGTATATCTAAACGTTACAGTTATTCAGTGAAATACTGTTTTATAAAATCAACTCAACATCAACAACAGGAACGATTAAAAATTATGTAAAAGTGATTAAAGATTACGTAAATTTATTATAATTAAAGGGCGGACTACCAACAGTCGTGTCGTAAATTACTGAACTGCTGATAATCCGTTTCAGTTAATTTGTAAAAACTTTTCATACGTTGCTTTAATAACTTACTGGGGATCACCTTCTGTAAAAGTGGATAATAATAAACAGTAAGTACAATGCTCTGCAAAATATCTCCGCAAATTAGTTAATTTTTTAGCTTATTCACAAAAAAACAATTCTTCAGGTGCACATAAACAACTTAGAAACTCATTCATTTAAGTGGCGTTAAAACGTTACCATTCAAAAATTCATGTGCAAAATCAACAAAGAAATAAATTTATATGACATTGAAGTAATTCACACAAAATTTCGTTTTTTTATTACAAAAAAAAAATCGTTTTTGAACATATATTCTAAAAATATAATTTAACGCAAAATTAACAACACACCTGTTTCGTTCAGTTGAATACCAGGTTTTCTAAAGCCGTTTTTTTTGGTCATCTGAACAATTTTTTTTTACTATTTTCCATGTAAAATCGTAGATCAAATAATAAACAAGAATTTATTCAATGTAAATAATAGTTTGTGGCAAGAGTAGGAGGAGGAATGACATGCCTGTACAATTCTGTCAAAGTGCGCGGACGGAAACTCAATTATATCATTGTTATCACTCAACTAATCATTCTAATAATGAAAAAATTGAAATAAAATACGTATTATCTAATGAGGCAGTTTTTCACCAAACGGGCTAGTCGACTTTTTGTGTTGTTCGTATTTTTCGACACATTGAATACAGAAAACAAAAATCAGGCAAATTCGAATCCCTATTTCCACCAAATTTAGACTTGATTTTTCACCAGAAGAACTGGATGTATTTAGGTCGCTTTTCTACGTTAATTTTTGATGAAATCGCTCTGCAAAATGGCCACAGAAGATCAATTAGTGGTAAAGTTTCAAAAGAACGGAGGACTTTTATTCAAAAATCTAGCTTTCAATATTTATCTTATTTAGAAAATGCATTTTGAGGAACATACAATTAATTTCAGGTGTCCAGATTCCAGATTGAATGTTAAAATGTCCTGGATTTTATCACCTACTTAGTAATGGCGGAACTGCAAATCAGACTGATCAATGAATCGTATGCAAAATTTACGAACCTCGAAGGCATGTTAACATACCTGCGAGGAATGTTTTGACACTTCCACGCCATAGTCTGAATAATAAATGTAATAAGCATTAAAAGTTTTAGTGCATTTTTTCTTTTTATTTCACTTTAAACTCTTGAGAGGCTTTTTTCAAATCGGCCGTTTGTGGACATTACTTTTACCAATGAACTCTTTGAGACTCTAATAAGAGAATGAAGAACAATAGAAATGAGGTCTTTAAGGCTCTACTGAGGCGCCAAATTTCGACTCAAATTATGTTAAATTCAGTTGCAATTTTTGGGCAATTTATCCAGCAATTGTCTGTTTAAACTAGACAGTGATAGCCCCTAAAACACACCGAGAAACTCTTTGATCTTACCGCTTTCGAACAAGACTTAAAACAAAAACAAAACAGCACCTGTCGCAACAAATTCGAATCATCAGAAAGTTGCAATTTTGTTGTTTTTCGACACGCATTTGTGTTGTGTTTTTGTTTTGTACGTTTAATGCACAACCGTCTTTAGCAAACGCATTTTGTAGAGAAATCCACGAGGAAACTGAACTAACCTGCGACTTGCTGTTTCCATCAGACAATAACAACTCCTATTTAAAACACGCCGAAACTCTTGGATGTTATCGCTTTCAAACGAGACTAAAAAAAACTACAACTGTCGCAGTAAACTTGAGTATTCAAAAACAATTTTTTTCGACACGAGTTTGTTGTTTTTCTTTTGGTTTGACCGTTTAGTGGAAAATCGGCTTTGGATATAATTGAAAACAAGCCCCATCATCAGGCCGGAAATCTCCATATTCAGACATTGCTACAAGCACTACGTATAATATATTTTAATTAGATAAATATCAATAAATTAATTAAAGTTCAGTTTTTAATGACTTATTTAATTTTCAATTCACTGTTTTATTGTTAATTTAATTCATTTATCAGAACAAATAAATGTAAATTATTCCTGTAGTAAATAGGCAGTATAACAAATAAAGAGATTCCGACATGAATAGTTACTAAACATAAACATGTTTATTCGTTTTTTGTGTGTGTGTGTGTGTGTTTTAAAACTGTCGATGAGTATAAAAGTAGTGAGAAATAAAACCATAATAATTTCTATCTACCAATTTACAACACAGAATAATAATGATAATAAACAGGCTATCAAGCATGTCAATAAAGACGACATTGATGTGAATGAGAATTGAGTGGCGAATAACTGCCACTAGGTTGGCATAGGTCTAGGTGTATTGTAACTAAAATCCAACATTTATTGCCACTAAACAGTAGTAAACATAAACAAGCAATAACTTTGATTTTTACGACCATTTTTACTGGTCGTAAAATCAATGGGAGCAAATGTTTTCCTAACAGTTTTTTTTTTGTAGTTACATACACACAATGTTTTTAATATAAATAAAACAATAAAAATTGCCATTACTATTATCAAACAGCTACCAATATTTAAAGATTTCCCGTATTTTATAATCGATTTATAAATAAATAAATATCTATTATAATAAACGTTTAAATTGTTCCGCATTACACGGCGTGACTACTCGATTGTGATCTGATTCAATCATCACGATTTACTTGTCCAATATTTTTTTTTATTTTGTTTATTTTGTTTTTCTGTTGTCGTTGTGATACAATACATTAAACAGTTTATAGGGCACGTTTATATTTGCGATGTGGTTATATCCGGTTTTTGATGTTTTACGCTGTTTGGATTTTTTTTTATTTTACTTCAAACAATATGCGAAATACCTGATAAATAGAAATTATGCTGTCTTAATTGTACAATTAGTGACGGTAATTACGCGTTATTATTCAACATTACAATATAATAAATACGATTAGAAAGTTACTATCTAATATAAATTGATTATGATAATAATAGATAAAAAAAATTATAATTTCGATGATTTTGTGTAAGAGAAAAAGGTAATATGGTTGAGTTGGTTGAAGGTAAACCGTCGTTGGAAGTGATGGTGTTCCAAGTTAGAGAAACAGGATAGAAGAAGGGTGTCTCCACGAAATTTATGTGTGTAGATCTACACACACAGTGCCACAAGGGACCGGTTGGGCGCCATTTTAGCGCGCACCGCTCCATGTTATGTTCCGTTTATAGACCAGAATAGCACGTTTATAAACCTGTGCCGAAGCGCAAAGGGCGTCATTTTCATTTCGTTATATTATTATTATTATCTATTTCATTCCTTTCTACACCGAAAACATACGGATTGTGGGCAGGCAACTTGTTTTAATATCGATTAGTTTTAAAGCAAAATCAACTATAAGACCACATTTTTATTGGAAATTATGTCGATAATATAGCCCTTGAAGTGCATGTATTTGACAATTTCAAAATGGTAATTGGTTAATTCGTATACTATAGACGATGTTCAAATTCAATTATAGAACAACAATCTAATTTGGGGAAACTATTCGATTCTATAAATAATGAAAAAACTTCGGTAGAGACCTTTAACAGTCCTTACTGCCATTCGAACCTTTCTCGTACATATTTTAGGAATAAACAGTTATCAAATAAGTATTTGCAATTAGATAATTTTATCACATTTCAAACATTACATAATTAACGTACCGATAAAAAACTGTGAATAAAGCACTAGAAAATTCACATTCACGGATTATTTTTCATAGAACTTGATAAATAATTATCATGTTATCAACAGAAAAAACCTACATTGAGTTTTAGTTGCATGTGTATAAAAAAAATGTTAAAATACTGGACTAAATGAAATTGGTACTCTCTTGACAATTGAATTTACAACTTGACAATATTGTTGTAGATAAATTGATAATTATATCAACATAAGTGCGAAGTAGATCTATGAATAATTATTTCATTTTGTCAACATTAAAAAAGTGCGTGCAATACGAGTCGGTCTCGGATAACGCCAGTTCCGATTACAACGGCCAATTGCTGTGGCGCATTAACCGCGTTATGCGGGCGCTATTTACGCATGTAATTTCAATCAAAAATTTGCGTAAATATTGATGTTTCATAATAATTGAAAACTATATGAATAATTATTTTATTTTATCAACATTAAATGAGTCGTATACAAGTAGATCCCGGATAATGCGCGTTCGTATATTACAATGGCGTGTGTTCTCCGGGAGTTACACATGGAATAATTTCAATCAAATATTCGAGTAGGTCACAATTGAAATTGATAATAAATTTCGATATATTTCATACACGATCAAAAACTTGTTAGTTAACGATCAATAAATCCGACCTTAATATTCTCTTGGTAAATTATTATTTATTTGAAATAATCGGCTCGTTTTAAAATCAATATTCTTTCAGTTTTACGAAATTCTTCACACATTTTTGTTTTTTTGTAAATCAAAATTATTTTAAACATTTGCACATAAATTTGTGAGCCGACGGTTAGTCGGCAACCAACGACCGCTCAATATTCGAAAAATCAATTTAATGTGAATCACTTGTACGAACAAAAACAAAGCAATAATCACAATCTGATTGTTAATTATGGATAAATGATAACATTTACATACTATAAGGAAATAATAATTTGTAAATAATTGAATGAAATTACCTTTTAAATACGTTCTTTGATGAAGAATTACATTAAAAGCTCGATACATTGTATCAAATGTTATAATTATGAACTATCTAACTAAATAAGCAAATGTTTGACAAATATTTGATAAATAGGTATCTATACTTTCAATGGAATTTGAAGGCCTTACGTTCGCCATATCATGTATCCGTACATATACAACCTGTTCCATTTAAGAAGGCCGTATAATGAATACGATTACAGCAAATGGGATAAAAATATTTGAAAACGTTCTTACAGATATACGCATTAATTTAGAAGCAGTGGGACAAATCAAATTAGAATCATTTCAAAGTCAAAACCTTGAAAAATGATAATCCTACAACAGCCTAGTCTAGTCTACGATTATCAATGAGAATGAGTCTCTACCATCGGATTAATTGAATCGCCTGACAGGATTGGTCAAAAATTAACTTTCAAATTGCTTATGACCAATCACACCAATCCAATCTTAAATTCAATGTGACTTATTCAATAAATTAGGGATTATTGCCAGTTAAATCTATTGAATGAATTGATTAAAAAAATTCTGAGAAATTCAAACTTCCCATTAGATAACCAATGAATCTATAATTACGGTGTTAACTTATTTAGTAATCTACACTTAAGTGCAATTAAAGTACTCACACTGAAATTAAATCGTTGAGATGAAACATCCCTATAGACGCTATTCATAGTAGCGTTTCACATTATTAATCATACTGCCTATCAACTTTAACGTGAAACTTGTATACAGAAGAACCGTTTCGATGGCCGAAATAGTGGCGGCGGTCGTGGCGGTTTTCTAGCCAATTTTCACATCGATACACGTAAATCTTGGCTGGCACTATAATGATCGTTGTTTATTTTGCTAGCAATCAGCTGGATTCTCTGATAATTGTGACATTGAAATATAAAGTGATAACAAATTCTTTCATTATCAGCACTTTTTACCGACATATTCGATAAAATGTAAATAGAAATGTGTCGACATTTTAACACATTCAAAAATTCTAAACAAACATAAATCTAATTTCAATCGAGAATACTGTTGTTTTTTTTGTTGGATGAATTAAAAAGCTTACGTAACGTGTGCTAGATACAAGAAACGTACAACGGATGTTCTAATTATAACTTCGAAATATTGAAATCTTAATTCGGATCAGACAATTTTTTCAAGTGAGTAGGGAAAAAATCCATTCATTTTCGTAAATAATAATACCAAAATCATGCGAATTAGCAATGAACGTATGTATGTTCAAAAGTATGCAAACTGTCCCAGAAGGGCATTAACACAGCCCAAATTACAACAATGTTGCGCGTTAAACATGTGTAAATGTGCCCTAATTTAATCTACAATGGACAAGTAAATAATTACACGTAAAGTAATTAAATAGACATTTGAATGTTGGATTATAAATCGTTCATTTCTACTGCTCGCAGAACGCCAAAAGGTAAACATTAAATTATTATCCAACTCTTATCAGATCATCTTTCCACTTATAATCAATAGATGTAAATACTACTTACATATCCATTCCACTTTGAATTTGTTTACAACATTTATATTTTACGTATTATTATTTTATGTATGTAAACTATCGTTTAGCTAAAACCCTATAAGAAGAAATTGTATGTATGATGTGGAAATTATAAAGACGGCAACTGTGGTCAATTGGTAGGTACAATTTTCAACACATACTATAATTTGAATTTTCGTGAACAACAACAACAGTTCTGTTGGAAAAATTTCTGCTTATAATCAACCACATGGTAATTACAGGAAATGATACGTTTATTAATATCAAAAACATGAGATGCCCTCCCCCAATTGCCCCAACTTTTTTTTGGCTCATTTTAAATTCCTTCGATATAAGAAAAAAAAATTGTCATCACTGCTATATCTATACGGTTGTTATCTATCGATTGATTTATTGTGTATTCTATTATACAAATATCTACAAAATACTCCACATTGACGAATTTCATGCACGTCGCCATATTGTAAACAACAATCACACCTATTTACTATTTACATCAATCGCCTACATATTTCCTGTGACTAGTAGAGATACATTATTTAACAGTCTTCACACTTACCGAAAAAATCAATTAAACAAAAATCGGGTATCTAAAAAAACTATTTGCAAAAATAATTATAGCAGAAAAAGAAATGACAAACTCTAATCAGAATCAGTTTACTGTTGATAAAACAGCCGTCCCTGATGTTGAACAGTGTGTTGTTGGCGAAGGGAAGGGGAAGAAGAGACAACATGGCTGACGACCGGTGAAGTTTCCAATGTGCTTGTTCTACAATAAACCGTTTGAAATACCGTAAATAACTTTAATAAAAAATCGAATCAGTGCCTCTAATTAGTTAGTGAAAAATTAATTAAAATCCTCGTGGGTAAGTCATTATTCAATACATTTTTTTTATTATCTATTTAATTATTTCGAGTATGTGTAAACAAGTGTCCTGCGAGAGAGGCTATAGCAGGCCACGCCTCTGCAGCATGCTTTCGTTCAATTTCTATCTGACAAAAGACATGCGGCGGCCATTAAACTGTCCGCATTGCATTGTGGGTAGAAAGGATAGGGCCGTTCTTATCATCCAAACAAAAGGGAATTTTGTTGATATAAGACGCCATTATAGATATTTGTTTAAATATTAAAAAGGATGATAGAGATTTTAAACGGACTAATTTGCCAATAGGTGCGATTTTTTCAAATAAGTTCAAGATTTCGATGAAATTTTATTAAAAATTCAGAATATAAATATTTAAAATGATAAGTAAGCTTTAAAATAAAACAATAAGCGGCATAATTGGAGCTTATTTAAATGAAAACGGCAAGTGTAAGGGTATATAATTAAACAACAATACGGCGATAAGGAAGCCATAAAGTAGTTAGAAGCCACGTAAAAAACTATAATCATTTGTTATCTTACGTAAATTATTTGAATTTTTTTGTTTTAAAATATCCATAATGTAATCAAGAAAAATCGTTTTTATTTTACTCTCATAAAAGTTCATCAATTCCACAATAAATTACTGATATATTCCATATAATTCGTGTAGCTTTCCCCTAATTAGGCAATCACGTGTTTTTCTTTTTTGTCTCTGAAACGTTTGAAAATTATTTGACAAATCCTGTAATTTATGATCGAATCGATTCGTTTTAAAGTTTACGTCAAGGTAATATTTTAAAAAAGTGCTAATTTGTGATGAAGTACAGTCGTAATGAGAACCAACTATATAGGAAAGCAACAAAAAAAAGTAAAAATAACCATCATGTCTCTATTTTAGATATGCAAATCAAAAAGAACGTGTGGGATACTATCTAATAGGTAGTGAGTGTTAAATAACGTATATTAATGATCACTGTCTTCTCAGCCTTGTCAATTATTCTAATTTTGTTCATAATTTAAATATTTGCTTTTTTTTGCGTTTACTAATGCAGCATTACGCGTACAAACTGTTGAATGAATGTGGAATTTTGCAATTAATTTGGGTGTTTTTTTTTGATTTTTTTCCTATGGGTAGATATCTTTAAAACGTCAAGTTTCATTATAAGTGGTCCACTTCTAGATAAGGTTATCTTATTTTTTTTTTAATGTTGCTAAAATTTCGACTTTTTTCCTCTAATTAATAACGTTATTGTGAGAAGGTTGTGTATTCATTAAATAGTTAATTATTATGTGCAAATATGAGCTTTTCTAGATAGCTCGATCATTATTGTTATTATTATTTCTTTTATTATTTCACCATATGATTGACTGCTTTATAAGTTTACATTAATAAATGGTTGTGTAAGTGCACTATAATTTCGACTTATGTTTAATACACACAAATGTAGTAATGTGTAATGTTTGTTTGTTTACGTGAAAATTTAATACACCAACAAAGTAACAACGATACGTGACTGTTTTGAATTTTAATCTTTGATTTTGCCGACATTAAATCGAGTCCAATGAACGAATATATTCAACAAGAACAGCTAGTTTTTGTTTTTCCCTTTATATTGACCTTCAGACAGTTTTTGAGCAAGTACATACAACATGTTTATTACATAGAATGAAAATTTTGTTTGTTATGGACTTTATTGCGCTTGTTTAATTATTGATTCATTCAACTGGTAAAACATTTTTATTAGATAAACAGATAAAACAGTCTCTTTATTACAAATCATTGATTTTCTAAACTATTTTAATCTTTCCACTATTTAACAGTAATTGTTTATGGTGTAAACAAAAAATAATAATGTGTCCAATAATTGTCTACGTGTTAAAGTACCAAATCAGACAATCTCCACGAGTCTTTTAAAAACAACCATAAGAACCTCCCGACCTTAGAGGAACTTTACGGCTAATAAAAAGCCGCTTTACGACATTTTAACGCGCCGTTACCACTTTTACTAACTACTTATAACAAGCCTCATTACAATACAAGCGATGGGTAGATACTTTATACATTATTGATATATATTCACTTTATTAGATAGAACATATGATTTGTGTTGGATATTAGGAGTATGAGGAGATGAAAGCATTTCAAAACATCAACAGATCTTAATCGGTTTTAATAGAGGATAAAATTGTTTTATTATTAAATGAAATAAATAAATCAAAAACTGTTATCAATTTTTGAATAATTTCAATTAATTGATTTGAGTTTTTATAATGATTAAACAAACAAATAAAATAATAATAATTAAAATAAAAGCTTTCAATCAAAATCAAATGTTTAGATTTTATTGAGATGATAATTTTACAGGTCTCGACCTTCTTTTTTTTGTTTACCAAGATATAAAGTCAATTCAGTTTTCCTCTGTTTTTTTTTAAATACTTGGAAATTAAACACAATTAAATTATTAATTGAAATAAATATGCACATACAGTAACTATAAATATACTTGCGTATAATAAAGTTCGATAACAATTTAATAAAAAATATAGGACCGGTATAAGTGATGAATAAACAACATAAAACGGAGCTTATTTGGTAGCCCTATCGCCAACAGAAACATTTGTGCCTCATTTTACAAGCGATTCCGTACAGCAACGACTTCTTATGGACCATAAAACTCCCATCGTATTGATTGTAAATGCTTTAATTTTTTTTTGCTTCTTGCTTTTTTCCTTCATTTTAAATAGATAAAATAAAAATAAAACAAAATGCGAGATGTTGTTATATAAAGAGAACGAATTGCTCTTAACGATATCGTGTCTATAAATGTTACTTTAGCTACTGTCCGATAGAGTGCGTTTCATGTTTTTAATCTTGTCTACGGCCCTTTTTACTCCTTTTCATTCCTGATCTGAAATTAAGATTTGTGCCTTGATAACCTTTGGATTATCGATAGGAGAGGGTGTTTATTGTTGGTTGATAGTATGCTGTTTAAGCTGTAAAAGAAAATTATAAAATTAGAGAACTTATCGAATAAATAAATTAGGAAATTAATTAATTTTCGAGTTTTTTTTTCAACATTTCCTTGATTAGCATTGTGTTAATTGAATTAATATTGGATTTCAATATCAGTTAATCATTGAAGCTCCATTAAAACTGACAATGATACGATGAATTTAAAGTTTGATGAATCACACAGGCACAGGAAGAGCACGTTTGCTACCTTAATATTGTAGGAATTTCAAAATTGAATATTATGCAACTAATGTTTTGTTATTTAATTAATACATTTCCTTCAGTATTTTAAACAAAATGCTAACTGCGGGGACTCAAATCTAGCCGAAATTTGTTATGCGTCCATGTCAGTTAGTCTTCTTTTGTATTAATGACCATAATTATAAAGATCGTCCCTTTTCTAATACGACCACATTGATGAATATTTCTTCATAATTCGCTTTAAAAATGATGGTTTATTGTTTAATTGTTTTGTTCCAATCTAACTTCTCCGCATGAAGTTTGCCGATTGATAGTAGCCTATAAAAATCCTTCAAAAGAAGTTGCTAATGACTAATTGATCGCTTTCAACAATTCTCGTTGACGAATCTCAATAATTCATTCATTTGGGAGAGATTTGATGTTGTTTTTGTCGGCTATATATTATGGGCATTTCTTGAAAATATTTATCCAAAATTGTTTCACAAAATATTGATGGTCGCTTTATACAAGTTCCACTGTATATTTATTCTATAATTGAAATGTGAGTCATAATTTATCAAACCAAAAAAAAAGATAAAATTATTATCAACTAATATTTTGATAAGGAATTATAAGAGAATAAGTAAAGTTATAAACAGTTTGAATTGTAAATTATGGGAAAGTATTAATGCAAATAAAAAAAATTATAATTTCTTTTTTATATTTTGCTCTTTTTCGAATGCTTAATTAATATGGAATCTCATTAATTAAATATATAAATGTTAATTGCAAACACTTATAATGCACTTTTTTTTTGAATAAAATTGATATGAATCTTTTACAGAGATCCTTGCTTTTTTTTCTCTCGTTTTTACTTATCTTATAACTGCCAATTATTCAGAATTGTTAATTTTTTGTTTTTGTTAATTTTTTTAATACAACTACAGTTTCTCATGTATTTGGAGATTATTTGGTTTTAATCTAAGAATCGTTGAGAGGTCCCCAAAAAAAACACTTCGTCACAATTTATTATTATTTTTATTTTGTTTTATATTTTTATTTTCAGTTTTCATTCAATAACATGAACTGGTTGTTTATTATAATAACAGATGTATGTTTTTTGGAGCTCTTCAAGTCCCCTGTTTTATGTTAAGAATTGCTGTTGCTAAAGATAGTCCTTCCCTATTCATATCGACATTTTTATTATCGTCTCTTTATTCAAACAAACTTGGGTTGTTTTAGGCTTTTGGAAAAAAATAATCATCGTTTTTCGACAGAAATAAAACTTCTGGCCCGGAGCCCCTCTTTTAATCGACTATAAAACCATAAATCTACAATAATAATTTAAAATTTTGATTGTTTATTTTCCGTAATTCGATAAAACATTATTTATATCAATAATTTTCATTAATTGTTATTGTTATGTGATTATAATTTGTTATTTTAAACAGTTTATAAGTTTATCAGACACTCAAAACACTTGGAATTATATACCGTGAACATTACACATATCATTATAGTGGCGATTATGTTGGTCGTAAAAACAAAACAAAAAAAAAAGTAATAAAACGTTGTGTTGGACCAGTCAATTTCGTCCTTATGTCTAAATAGGAAAGAATCATTTTTACATCATTTTAAGTAATGTCAAGATCCAGGCCACCTTTTTAATATCAATAGAGTTAAAGATTGTGTCGTAAAAGTCGATTTTATTTGTGTTTGAGTGATCGTAAATGTCATTCACGACTAAATGTAAAATTATGGAGACCACCACACAAAACACTTCATAAAATCAAAAGAAGTCACACTTTGGAACGTGCCAAAGCAATAAAATTTTTATTACCGAAATGTAAAAACAAAATGATTCGTTTATGTAAACAATAATTCTAACGATTATTATCATCATTATTTACATTTTAATTGTGTGTCGTCTGTTGTCTTCTTTTTTATTATAATTAAACAAGTTAATTATTTATTGACATTTCCCATTGTTTATTCATTTTTTATTGATAATGAATACGTCTGTAAGATATTTTTCTAGTTGAAAAGTTTCTTTTCAATTGTGAGATTTTATTGTTGATTGGCTATCATGTTGAATGGATTTTATCTTCTATAAGGGGGTAGTTGAAATAAGTGTAATAAAAACGTTGATGTTGTCTGTTTGAATGCCGAAAAGTATCTGGTTTTAATAAGTTCAGCGATTGTCCGATAGCTGGCGTTAAATGTCTGTATAGTAATTTTGTATGAGTGTAACAAGGTTAGCTATATTGTTGGTGGGGGAGATTGTTCTGTTGAATCGTAGCGTTTACAGGCCACATTCTGCTTGCGCAACACTAAAGTGGGCGCCAGATCTGTGACGAATTCAATTGCTATTGGTTCATGTATGATCCCTACCATTATATAGTGCCTTCTATCTCGATCACAGGAGGGTGCACTTGTTTTATGTACTTATTCTTTCTACTTTTAAAAGAGTGCTGTTAAAAATTATAAATTTTTCAAATATTTCTCATTATCGATCATGAAAAATCGGTATACGGGCGAAAATAAAATATCTCCAATCTACCGTAGATAAAATATTCAGTTTTTCTTTATGATTATTTTGAATATATATTATATAACAAATTAATTTTTGTTGTGCTAGTTGGTGGTTATTATGATTTCCTGTGTTATTACTTTATAAAATGAATTGGATAATTAAATAGCTGGGTTGGTTTTTGTATTATATAGAAAAGGGGATTTTTATAGCTGGCAAAACAGGTAGCGATAGTGGCAGGTCATAATGAGCTGACTATTATTGCCGCGTGCTTCAAGTAGTGGGGAGCGAGAGCGCGAAAGCGAGAGCACGCGATATAGGAGCGGGATCGCGAATGGGCCGGGATGTGTGGGCTGGAGCAGACTCCGGAGCTCCAGTGGGTTACGATCCGCGACTTAACAAAGTAGCGTGTGCATTCTGGATTGAACTACAGCGTCGTGTACTCGTCATACCGGACTACTACTACTACTATTACTACTATACCAACATCGTTTTATTGCCCACTTTATTACTATTACGTCGTAACAATAATCATTTTATTAACTATTAAAATACATCGTGCTGTCTTCGTCGATAGTATCTAGTGACTTAATTCAATAAAATCATGAGGTACTCGTTTGTTTTTGATTTTGTTTGACTTTTGGTCAGTGATAAGAGAATTATTTTTTTTTGAACCCGAAAAGGCGGACAACAACAAATAAAAAAACTTTTATCAACTTTTGGATGCGTGGAAGTGTTAAATTATTATTGTTATTGACAAGATTAGTGACGTTCATTGTGACCTGTTTTTAATTTGTATGTTGACCATCCATCCCTCTATGTTTGAGGGATAGTTTCAAGATCCGATCAAAATTAATTCGACAATTATGAACTCATATTTCGAGCAAAGTGGTTTTTATGGTAGCCATCATCACCAGAGCGCCAGTTCTGTGACAGGGGCGCATCACCATGATCAAAGTGCAGCAGCTGCAGCCGCTTACAGATCATTTCCACTTAGTCTTGGTATGTCGCCGTATGCCTCTAGCCAACATCATCACCATCATTCCTTACATCAAGCTAGACCACCCCAAGATTCACCATATGATGCGTCGGTGGCGGCTGCATGTAAATTGTATTCATCAACAACAGAAAGTCAACAAAACTCTGTAAATTACAGTTCATCAAATAGTAAACCGGACTGTTCAAAAGGTAATGCCGATCAAAACGGATATGCTTCCGTAGTGGCGGCAGCGGCCGTTAAGGACGTCTGGCAAAGTGCGACATCAGGTGGTGGTGCCAATTTAACAAATAGTTTAACGGGCCCAGTGAGGCCAGCCGCATGTACACCAGATTCTAGAGTGGGCTACGGATCTGTGGGACTTGTCGGTGGTGATCCAGCATCCAGTCCCGGGGCGGCGGCAGGAAGTCGCACATCCAATTCACTATCGTCCTGGAGCAATCCTTGTTCATTAAATTCATCCTCAGCACAACCAGTCGCTACACAAATCCATCAACAGAGCAACCACACATTTTATCCTTGGATGGCGATAGCAGGTTGGTACAATTTATTATCTATCATCAAATTATAAAATAAAAATGAATCGAGAATTAAAATTTAATCCCTTTCATTATTATTCCGATTGACATAAATGTGTTTGTAAGCAAATACGGGGCGGTTACGAGAAAAGTTATGTAAATGTTGAACCTTATAACCCGGGCTATGTAGAGTCAAGTGCGTGTAAAATCAGGGTTGAATGTGTTTGATATTGTCTCTATCGCACCATAAGATCGGCAAATATATTTCACTCACTCTAGTAAACTCTGTTTGTCGTCAGTGGGTCCTTGTCGCGAGCCACGAGGGGCGATCAGCTGTTCGGCTAGCCCGTTTTCACTGGTTCTGTTGTCTAGACGACACTATCTAGTTAAATTATCCTGGTTTTGTAGGACACAACCAATATTGTTAGTTTGTTTATTTATAATTAACTATTTATTAGAAAGAATTAAATTATTCTCTAGAGTAGATATTGTTTAAAATGTAATAAATTTGGTCGGTTTATCAGTTCAATAGAAAATCATAATTTTCTTAAATATCATCAATAAATTGGATGTTATATCTCTTTTAAAATATCATTTCTTGGTTCAATGAAACGTAATTTTGGTTAAGGTCATTGTGTATATTTTTGGATCTACTACTATTTAGATACTATACTATCTACTGTTGTTGTGTGGTTCATGTATCAGTGAGACCGTATCGCATCTCGTTAACGACCATGTAAAAAATGAATTTAGATCGTTAATGTGTACGACATCGCATTTAACTAAAGCAAAAATATCATTTACCAAGATACGATTTAAACACCAAAGAATAATGAGTTCAATGTGCTTTAGGGCGTTCTAATGTTCAGGTGTATGCCTATAATAATTTAAAATTATGTTACGTCCATAGAAGAATACTGTCAGAAGGGAATTATTGATTAAGAAAAGGTTGTGGTTTTCACGGACCGACGATTGTTTAAATTGTTTTTATTTATTGCTTCTACTGAATAGGAATCGACTTGGTTTCCGGAGACAATCATCGAAATAACGAGCTAATAACCTGTATAGTTTCTTCATTTCATTATTATTATTGTTATTTCCGTAAAATTATCTTTCGTTAATAATAGAGATAGATTCAATGATTTATTGCATAATAGATGCATGTAAATAAGATCTTTGAAATGATAATTTCTTTATTATAAATATGACTAAAAGTGCCAAACTATAAGCGTAGAGTATAAGCACGGAGTTCTCCCGAATTCTACAGGAATTAGTCCGGATGAGCGATGACGTATTATCCATGGCCTACTCAGTTACACCCCTTTTGTATTGTCGTCCTTTTGAAACGCTACGAACCACACTGAAAACGTTTGCTCATTTCTATCAAGATATTATGGTAGGTCAGGTATTATTGTTTCATCCATTTAATAAATAACATTAGTTTTATATCCGTAAATTAATTTAAAACAATTATTACTGTAATAAAATTTATTTCATGTAATTTTAATGAGTTACAATAGTGTTAGAAAATAAATGTTAAAATTACCATAAATAATTGGTTAGGTATCTCCACATGGTGGATGAATGGAAATTCATTCGCAAATCAAAACTGTGAATCGAAGTGGAATAATAATAAAATCACCTCTTTCGTAATGGAACAGGTATCATAACAAAGCTATTACTCCGCCTTTATGGCATAATATACGGAATAGTTGAATGAGAGAAGATTGTACGACTCTTAGGTCACGGTGTGGTCTTTCGTTTACATCAAATTACAACTACAATCATCAAATCGTCACATTGGCATTATTGTTGTTAATGTAAATGGACAGATCAATTTTTTTTTATTAATAATGAAACAACAATGTCCGTTTAATAATGAAGCTATTAATCAATTTGGATTTTATGTTTAGCATGTTGTTGTAATAATAAACTTTAAAAATTTTAATGCGTTTGTAATGATTTATTAAATAGTCGTTTTTTTTTAAATATATAATGAGAAATGATAAAACATTTAAAAGAAATAATAATTATGTTAGATGCAACCAAATAGAGACATTAGGGTGATTCTTCTAACGGTTGCTGTTTTACTTGGAATCCCATAAATTTTCTTTACTAGCTTCTTTTCTATTTTACCTGCGGAAAGATTGACTTCTTTGTTTGTACCGTTTCTATAGATATAATCTGCAGTAAAAAAAGGCGTATCAAACCATGATAATCTTCATTGGGTATCTCTACATATAACAACAAAAATGATTTGAATATTGGCTTAAAAACGAATTATCTTTCGTCAATATTAATTATTCTAGTTCTACAAACAAAAATTGATGATTCTTTAAGATTTAAAACTGAATCCATTGATTTGATAAAAAAGACAAAGATGCAACTATAGATATTTAGATAAGCATGGTTTTCGAAATTTGTGAAGTTTTATATGCAGTACACTAAATTTAACATTGTATTATGTATATAATAATAGGTCTGAATTGCCGGTAGACTAGGGAATTACAAAAGCAAGTTTTTAATGGCGACCCTGAGCAAAAGACCTATACTTACACCATCCATCTATATGAATATAAGGGGGAAAAAGGGAGAGGAGACAACCATGAATTGCGTAGTCTGTTTAGTAGTTTGGTTGTGTTGGCCGAAATGTTAACACTAGTTATTTTAATTTTTGTTGTGTGCCGTTTTTGTTATAAGCTGAATATGGGTGCAATTACTCTACTGTTATTTTCAAAAAAATAATTACTAACATTTTGAATGTTATAATGTAACATAGGTGGGCCACTCTTTAACTCAATTAATATACACATACTACATTTATTGGAACCAACACACATCATGAATAGAAATGGTCATTACATGTTTCGTGTATAACTGTGTGTGTGTTTGTTTGTTTGTTTGTGTATGGATGTGCATATGTCCATGTTATATTCTGTATGCGTGTACCATCGACCATATTCATATAAAGATGCACTGACATCCATAGAGACTGTTGCTGAAATTGATAATCAACATAACAAAAACAATAAACACATGAATTTAATCAATAATTTAATCACTATGAATAGTGTCACACATTTAAAACAAGTTTATTATCCGAAATAAACAAAAATAAAGTTATTATTTCGTTGTTGACAACTAGAATGTTTATAAATCATGGCAGACTTAAAGGAAATGTTCCCGAATGTCTTCAGAAAAAGATCTATTACCGTTTTCTGTTGGAATACAACTCTCATCTCAGTGTGTGCGTGTATGTGTTTGTGTTTGAAGCTTTTAGAAACTAACCTGTTTTCTTTTCATTACTGTTATTATTCAACTTGCAATAATTAAGAAAAACAATAATTAGGATCAATGACAAAATTATCGGCGATTTATTATTATTAAAATCGATGAATATCAAACAACAAGTTCGTGCTTAAGTTGAATTCTGGGATGTTATTCTAAATAGTCGTTAGATGTGAAGCATGGCGTCGTTTCATTTATACAAACACAGTAACGGTTTGATATCAGCTATATTATCTTGTCGTTTGTTTATATTCCACAAAATATGAATTTAATTATTAATGGGGTAGTTAAATAAACCTGTACTTATAAACCAGGTGATGATGAACCACCTTATCGCGATTAAACCACATTTCTTTCGTCTTTCCCCCTCGGACAAAAGTTTATTCAAACATTTTTTATAATATTATTTTGTATTTCAAATAATTTTTGGCACTATCTAAAAATATTTCATCTAAAATTATTAAACTTGAATGATGGTCAAAATGGAATTTGTTTTTAATTTATTATTGTTGGAGATTGTAGCAAAAAGAAATATTCTCAATATTGAAATTACAATTTAATTCAATTTTCGTATAACGGTATCAATTGTATTTAAATGGTGAAGTTAAATAAAACTTATCGATTTTCACAGAGATCTGTTTATATTACGGTCAGATTCCGAACGATTTACTTGACAATTGTTGGGTAGAATAAAACAAATTTCTCTAATAAATCTCACATTTATTTTATTAATAATGCTATTATGGTAAAAATTGTTTAATTTATCACCTAAATAGTTTAGTAATTTCGTTGTAGAAACTATCCGTGATGTATACACGTATATCCATAATAATAAATCTTAATTTGCAAAACAATTTGATTGTTGACTATCTCAAGTTTCATGAATCTGTCGATAAATTACATTTATGCCAATATTTTCAAATTTTTGTTTTCCAGTTATACAAGATTACACCGTGGGTATTAAATGTCGACGAGATTCATAAATGATGAAATCATTTCTTCTATTTTAGTTATTTGATTCTAATTTATTTGAAAATGATATGGGAATTTTAACAGGATAGATTTTGTCCAGTTGGCCGTTTTTGGGGGGGGGGGTATATGGAAGATGGGGCTCTCTCCATTACCACCGTGTATGCGGTGACAGGTCGTGAATCAACTCTCTCTCGTAAAGGCATCGTTTTGTGTTTTAGGATGCGTTTGCGTTCCGCCGGACTTTACGGAAAATTGATAGATTTACTAATATAAATATTGCCTTTTTAAGTACATACTGTAAAATTAAGGAAAACAACGAGAGAGAGAGAGAAAAAAATACAATTTAGTGTAATATACTACAATGCGGAAAATCGTGTAGGTTTTCTACACGTTTCATGAAAAATTTATGATAAATTACTGACAGTTGTTGCTTAGTTGTTTGGTTGAGCGAAATAGCGATTATAGCCCGTTGAGAAGCTAGCGTATCAACTGAAAACGGTTCTAACGGTCCATCTAGTAGTCGTTTAATATCACGATGTTTATTTACTTTGTTTCGTAAACAATATATTTTTAATTAATTTTTTTTTCTTAATATTTGTTTCAAATATTTGTTACTAGATAATAGAAACGCCACAAGTAGAACAAATTGATTGTTTGTGAAATTTTTAATGAACACCATAGGCATAAATATTAATAATTAATAGTTTGTTAATGATCGTTTAAAGTTACAATAAATAATTAGATGTTACTGCATTAGAGTTTCAATTATGTGTCGGAGTATGTGCGATCGACAATTTGATACTAAACGATGGGAAGATGAAGAAGACGAAGAAAAAGATAGACCACGATTTCGTGCAAAAACTTAAAAAGCAAAAACATTATTACAGTATTGCAATGTACGCGTACGAGAGAGGCGAGTAAAAAACAATCCACCCACCGTTTTAAATCAATAAATAAACGATCTAATGCATTTTTAATAAGGTAAAGTGTTATTAATATAATAGGCATATGCACGACCACCAACGTTGTGTGTGTAGTTGTTGTTGTTGTTCAGGCTATATTCTATTAGGCTCAATCTGAATTTGCGATAGCATCGCTTAGGTATGGACGCGCACACACTCGGTAAATCAAAATTTTACACATACACCACGAATATATCTTGCATCTCGTTCTGGTCAATTCATAAACCAATTGTATTTGTCTTTATTTGTTGAACAACGTGCAATCAAGTTTCTTTTCTTTATTGACCAGATAGGTTAAATGCAACACTGTTGGTTGTGAGATTAGGTATACTACACCCTAGAAGATTGCCTTCAATTGCTCGACATAATTGACAATGATTACAAGAGGTTTTACACGCTCGTCATTTCTTTTCCATCAATATTATCATCATCATCATCATCATGATTCGCTGTTTTTGCCGCTAGCGTTTATATGTATTACTAATCTGTGAATTTTGTTTGCTAAAGAGGCGTAACCTTCTATTTCAATTGTTGTTTGTTTAATATATGAAATATTGTTTTAATATTTCTCTCATTGACAGATTCTATAAAGCTTTCCCGATTTTAACGGAAATATCGCGTCTTGTTTTTTTCGTTTTTGTTGTTGTATGTAGACTTCGAGAATTTTTTGAGATGTTTACTTTTTGGTTGTTGATTTATTTTGTTCATGTTCATGTTTCTAAATAATTGATAATGCCATTGTATTATCTTAAACCTATAATATTCAATGTTGTAGTTTAAACAATTTGTAGTAACTATAAAACAGTTATAATTGATCTACAATTAATTTATAACGTATAAAGCATACTTGATTTTTTTCCAATACAAATTTTGTATTATCATCATCACCACCAACATTATTACCGTTATTATTTAGTGAAATTTTCATGTATTATTATAAAACACAACCAGTTTTTATATTTCTTTTTCTAAAAAAAATTAATAAGTATTGTAAAAATTTCTTAAAGATCAAAGTATATACATATACAGGTGGAAAGGTAATTATTTAACACACACATACAAAAATAATAAAAGTTCATTATATTGGATTGTAGCGCAACGTGAAGGGACGACTTTAGAAAGCTAATGGCCGCTTTCAACCCCATGACCGTCAAAAGAATGGTGGTAGGTAGTGGGGATGGTAAGCCAACAACACAGTATCAATTTAACTTATGTTCCGTTGTTGCCAGATTTACATCAACACCTAATAAAAATTGAGTTTGTTTTTTCAACTATAGTAAAAAATTGATTGTGTTTTTATTATTTAAACGCAAAGAAAGTAGGGGTAGAGTAAGGTATATGGATGGCAATTAAATTTGCATTTAAGTGTGCGTCTCAATTTGAGAGTAGATCGCCGTCTTTTATCAAACAGATTCCTTCTGTCGTATACAATCACAATGCATCAGGTTTTATTGTCTTACACCCATTTGCTGCTGAGAAAACCTAAGAAAGTGCCGATTGAATGAGCAATAAAACTTCGCGACGATTGTTTCTACTGCCATATATTAACACTAGAAGAAGAGTTTCCTTCTAATTCGTAATATCATTTCGTTTGTGTCGGATAAGACTTATATATTATCTAGATAGTAGTACGTCAATAAGTACTAAACTAGTTGTAGAATGACAGCTAATTGTTGGAATATTTATAGAAAATTGGCTATTGTTCTGGGACTTTTTTCCAATGTAATTACACTAATCGTTATTCCATGAAATTTTATTATTTTTTTATTGAAACTATAAAAGTCAGGTAATATGCCATAAAAACAGACATAACCGGATTAGTAAATAGTTGAAAACTTACTCAGAAGCGCAGCATATTATGATGGATCATGTCAATTTTTACAGTTCCGGGTCTATAAATATCATGGTCACGCCACTACCATTTTATCGTTTTTATTGTCATTCTTTTTTTTTGAAGGTTGTTTTTTATACCCTCTTCTTTTTACAATTTTGGTCATTCTTGGTAAAACTGTAATGTTTGTTGCAAATTTTTACCTGAAAAAGTCGATGACCGTTGAAAAAAACGTCGAATTTAACGATCGCATTGTATGCAAGTTTCTGTTTGTTTTCTTCCTTCTTTCTACTATATTCTAACGGCCCACCTGACCTTCTCGTGTTTTACGATTTGTTTTTCACTGTCATTGAATGTTTCAGTAAAAATTTGGCCTAGGTCATTGTTGTTATCTATCTGCATAAATTTTTTATGTTAGATTCAACCTGAAATAATTAATATAAAATTCTCGTGATCAAAGTTTAATGTTTTATATTCAATTATTACAGCCATTTGAATAGATTTGAGGTTGTAGAATGGTTGTAGAAGCGGTTAGTTTTAGACTCAGCACACCATACCAAGGATAGTATTAATTACTTGAGGATTAATGTGATATTGATCCTGGGCCAGTATTCGAACTTTGAAGATGGAAAATACACGAAAACTTGAAACTTTCCAATAATATTTCATTGTTTTCTCTACATTAATTAATTTTCAGTTTTAAACATGAACCCCCTTCCTAATAAAGGGTAGGAGAAAAACAAAACAAAAATAATCAAAATCCTCAGTATATCACGGTGGTCCATGGATCAACTCGGCAGGGCATCTATGTAGGGTGTCATTCTGGTTCTTTAGAATCGATTAACTGAGCATATGTGGGGGTTATAAACTAGTTCTTCTCTGACTAATCAACAATAATTTTTGGTGGGAGAGCAGATGCTTTTTTCGGTTTTAATAATTTTTTTTTAAAACTGAATTTTAACAATAATTCAAATAATTGGCAATAATTTTTACAAACTTCTTTTTCAAACTAATCTAAATTTATAGACGTCTCTCAAGTTTTGGGAATCACAAATCTAAATTTACTGTAGTAAAAGTTGTTTGTTAGTAATTAGGAATTTTGTTGTTCCTAATTCAAATTTTTGTTCAAAAATTAAAGGAAATTTTAATTGGAAATGTAGGTAAAAAAGGAAAGTTTCCCCATTTTTTTGGCAGACCAGTCGAATTTTTGAAAACCAGTTTATTGCGTGCATCTGTTCAAACATATGATGAATTGATTATTTAGATTGGATTACAGTTCCCTATCTAACATATAGTTACAAATGTGTTATTGATACGTGTGTAATTGTGAATATCATGTAGATAATTAGGATCCTATATGCCATTATGTTCACATTCTTACCAATTTTACATATTTAGTAGTTATCTAAGATTATTCACGAAAGATATGCAGATAGGAACAATTAATTTTTTTATATGGCATCTTTTTCCATGCATGTTTTTTTTATATGAATCAATTAAATCCGATTGTAGTTGCAAATACCTCAAATGGCTAATTGGTATCTCGATTATTTATGGTCATTTAAAACTGCAAACTGTATTGAATGAATGTTGGAATCGTTTGCATTTAAGATTGATTTTTTGTTCCTTCTTCAAAATCGGCGTCTATTAAAGATTGGGGAGCTTTTGAATAGTTTGTTAATTTTTTATTAATTGTAATTTATTCAAACAATTAAAAATTCTAATTTAATTCATTTTATTCATAGAAATTCTCAATTCTTTTTAAGTTTTGTTGAAATAATTCAAGAATTTTTAACTTTTGATCTTTCATTATATTATTAAAATTAGAACCGGTTATGGAGATCGACAAATTTCATTTGATAATATCATCATAGTGATCATCTTATGGTATGACTAAAACTATTTTTTAATGGTTCACGTTATCCATAGATATAGATTTAGACAATTTAAATATTGGTATTCAGGGGAAATTCTAAAACAGGGTCACGAGCGGAAAGCAAGTCTCTCCAATTCTGTGATGTATTGCTACGAGTTGATTGTACAACACTACCACAATCACTGGTTTCCTTTTAGCCTTTGTTTTGTAGAAATGTTTTGAATTGTTAAATAAAAATTTGTTTTAAATTGTTAACTGAATATAGTGTGCAATTTTTTTAACAATTTTGAAAGTGTGTGTGTTCTCGTTCATGTGTTGTTGTGTGTACTATACAAGCCCTTGTTGAGATCATCTTGTCATATCTCTCCAGAACACGCACAGCATGTTTTATGTTCTATCTTGACATTATTGCTCTTTTTATTAGCCGTTAAGTTGTACGCGCCGAAATCGGATCTATAAACTAATTTTATTTACAAAGGACATAAGGGAATTTATTTCGCAATATAATTTGTTTTATTACATTCTTTTTTTTTGAAATAGTGAAATGCGAGAAATCTCTAAAAATTGTGGCTGTGTGTTGTTGTCCAGTTGGGAACTGAATGAATTTTGTTTTCGTTTGAAAGTGTGTGTGCGTGTGTGTAATATGCTCAAACACTAGAGGATATTCGTTGAAAGCTACAGTGGTATAAAAAGGACGAGGATTACTCTGTTGTGACCGTGTGTGTTTGGTGCGGTATGAATTATCGCCATCAGGAACATTTGCTATGGAGGTGGGAAGTACGTACGTCTGGTCAGGATGGACCGGAATACTTCAAAATGAATACTATCTAAATATTAATATTTACGAAAAACTCTAGCCGAAAACTTTATTTTATATTATTACCTGTCACAATTGATTTTAATGTTTCTCTTTGTTGTCGTTTTGTTTTTGTTGCCTTCCTATATTCACTCATTCGATAAAACAAAAATTCCAACAATGTTTGATTCAAATTAATGGTGTTTTTCTAGAATTTTTTTTCCGAAAGGTTTTTCTACATTGAAATCATTTTGTTGAATACCATAAATGCATCAAAAGGAAACATTTATTGCGATTTATTGCTTCTTAAAAACCTCTCACATATAAAATAGTAAAAGTAAATAAAGCATCATCGTTTTGTTACGGTTCGTATTGTTTTATTACTATGCAATATTGATAAATATAAAAATGTAAACATATTGCTGTAAATTGCAAATATATCTGATAAATTTTCTTAGAATTTTCCAAATAGTGCATTACAATCGGGTTGTTTGTGAGAATTTCTTTATCTAATAACATCATGATACTTCTTTTCTATGACCCTGAATAATTCCATTAAATTAACTTCATGACCGCAATGTATGTATGTGTGACAGAGATCACTTTTAGTTCAATTTCCTCCCTATTTAAACTCGTCGTTCCCTAACAAAACCTGAATAGTAATGTTGAAATTTACCTGAATTCTATTACAGTACTACTATATAAAAGTGTAAATAAAAACAAAAAGTTTAAAGCAAATTAAAATCTGTGTTTAATTAAATCCAACTGTCCCTATACGATCTGATCAATACAAAAGACATTTAAACACGCGCCCTGCGACGTGTCGAGTGAACTGCCATCTAGCATGCCATATACTCATATCTACCACACTAGACCTGAAACAATAAAAATCCATCATTCACCAAACACACCTGACAAATGAAACACTGCATCTTTGATTTATCATCTCGTAAATTTCCGTTATATGTTAAATTTGTACGGACAACTATAATGAGAGAACAAAAAAAAAATTAATAATTGAATGTAATTATTAAAACAGATGTACATTCAAACGGACAACATCAAAATGCCTTTCATCACAGTTTGATTAAATAGAAAGGGGAGAGAGATAGGAAAATTCTATGGACAAGTTGGCTATTATTTCACTTAAAGTTTGCATGAAAATTAAAAACGTCACGTAACGACTAACCATGCAAAACTTCATACGTACACATACACAAAGTCTATGATTTGTGTAATTTCCCTAGAATACCAATAATTTCTGTTTGACACAAGTTTTAAAAATATCGAGAAACCATTACTATTTAACACAATTCGGATATATCACGTTGTTTTCACATATAATTTTCGGATATGTGTATACAAAGAAATATGTGACGAAAACGTAAATTTAATTTTTATTCATTACATATTTTTTTTAAATAGATTATTTACAAGCTATTCATTAGATAGAAAGAAAATTATATCCGCTTAAAAACATGAAAATCAATTAGAATACCACAAAGATGCTTAGATATAATTCTTTATTAGATATTATCGAAACACATTATATGCAAAAGTTTTATAATTATGAAAATTACCACTTATTACAAATACAATTCAACATAATTGTGTGCAGATGAGATTAATTGTTTTGTAATCATCATAATTAACACTAATTAATCTCGTATTGTTACAGTTTAAAGATTCAAAATTACCCGTTTAATTAACGTATTTACATTAATTAAAATGTAAAAATGTTTGAATTTACTATTTTGGCGGTATTGTTGAACAAACTACAGCGCCACTAGTGGCAATTCCTTGAACATAATTCTCAAATAATCTTCTGCTGCCATCTATGTTAATATTGTTGAAACTTGCTCTAGTAGTGGGAGAAAGTCATGTGCTTTTGTTTTGATGGTGGGGGTAGATAGTCGGGGAATACAAAAACTAGAGAGAGATGGTGGAATGTTTGGGTGGGTGTTTTTATAAACAAGAATAGACAGTGATGGAGAGTAAACAAATTGTGTCAACCAATCATCATTGACGATAATTATTTGAAGAAATATCACCATCGGAGATATAATTGGGATTTCTTATCTTAAATACCAAAAAATTGTTAATTATAAGAAATCAAATTAAATGCTTAACGGTTTAATGATCGATTTATGTTGTTAAATTATGCTAATCTTCCAAGTAGATGGTTTTATTTTTTATGTAACACGTATATCGGTTTAATCATCGGATTCCTCTTTACAACATAACATTTATTTATCCAACAACAACAAAAAAATTAGTTATATACCTAACAAAACTAAAAACTTGATGGGAATTAAATATTTTTGTGAGCTTTAATCAAAGCATCCAATCTCTCTTTATAAATCATTTGTCATATCTAACACGAGTCAGGTAGGTGTTTTCGCCAATATATGGTATGGTGTTGGTACTTTATATTAAATATCATACTAAAACAATCCTTATTGCTATATAACTGTAAGGATCGATTTTAAATAGCATATATACACAACATACATACACCTTGAATTTTATTTTTTCATTGTAGTAGTCGCCTTCACAAAGTGAGAGAGGGCCTTTCTTGTATTGCACTATAAATTTTATAAAAGGGACAACCCCCAGCGCAATATGTCAGTGGTTGGCACCCGTAGTGATACAAAGTGGGTGGTAATATGGCCAATCTCTAGATAATGAAAGAAAAAAAATGAGGAAAATAAGCTAAAGAATTTCTTATGTGTGTTATTTATTGTTTATCGATTAATGTGTTTGCTGGTGGTTTATGAAATAAAAATTTTAAAAAATATTTAAATATTTGATTAATATTTTAAAACTATTTAAGAGAAGTTAATTGATATAATTGAATTGTATGGTGTATTGTCAGGAGAAAGTTTTTTTTTTGGTTCCAATTACCAGACTAATTTGCATTGTAATTGATTATTTTGAATGATTTATGGTAGTGTTACAGTTGATTTAATATAATGAATTCAAAATTAACACTATAGTTAATTATTAACATAATATTATTAAATAACACTTGTACGCTATTTTTTTCTTATATTTTTGTTATGCCAAAGCAGAACATTGAAGAATTCTGTGTCGTGTTTGTTTTGCTTCTTTTTTAACCTTTCAGATTTAATAATGTTAGTTTTGATGCATTATAATGGCGAATTTAGTTAAACTTATTGCGCAATATTTCATTTAAATTTAGTACTGTCTTCTAAAATAAATGTGTAGTGTTTGAATTTTTAATAAAACAATTCACTATTCTACAGGATGTTAAATAGCAATGGCGCGTTATCCTGTGCGCAAAAAGGGCCTCTACAGAAAGGCACTTTCCAAAGTCTATGTTTTAAAAACGAATTATTGAAGTTAAAAATAACGAATTTCTTTAACACTGTACAATGGGTGTCCAATTTAAATTCGTCTGTGACCCCATGAAGCTATAGAACATTTTTTGTACATAAATTCAACAATTTTAATAAAGATCTCACGTTCCTAATTATCAAATAATTAAAGAGCGGTATGATTTCTCCATGTTTATCAGGATTTTATGGGAAAAGTAGCGGTTTCATGTAAATTCCATTTTGATGATGATGATGATATCTAATGAATAGCGTCGACATATCTTCAGCAAAATTCAAGGAGAAAGTACGTCGTGTTTGACCACTCCCAAAATCGTTCCGTTTCAAAATATTTTTTTCTGACTTTTTTTCGGTACATTAATGCCGATTTTTTTTTAACAATTTCTTAATCCCTTGTTAAATGTTTTTATGTAAAAGCGAAATTTGGCTTCTTTCCAGTAGGTTAACGAAAAGGTACCGTTTTCACACATTTTTTTAATAGAACATGTTAAATATACCAACAAGAAGATCGTAATCATATTTAAGCTGATTATAATCTTAGCGTCTTTTTTAGGGACAATTAGATTGTTTTAATACTGGCAAATGTGAGTTTGAACAAATATGCCCGATAACAGTCTGATTTTTATACAAAGATTTGCAAATTATAGTTCACGGAATTTATAATCATCCCTTTATTGGTGGATTGTGTTTTTTTTTGGATGGAATTAATGCATTATTGAGAAGTTATACGGGGTGAAAACGAGCTTGGAAAACAAAGTAAATTGTGACATCGGTCATTTGTTAATTACTTAACTACTGTTTTCTAAAATCTTTCCAATCGATATGATGGTATATTTAAGTGTTATAATTTATAACACTTATAAATAGCATTAAAATTCCAAGGAAAGGGTGGTCATCTGTGCTTTGAAAGTCCTGTTGTTGTATAAATAATTTATCGTATAATTTACAACAATGATGCAAAGAAAACGTAATTTTTACGTATATTTATGGATAAGTAGTAGATATCGGTGTAATTATTGCAAAAAAAAATTTATTTTATACATATATGTAAGCGAAGTTATTTGCAATTATTTTGATTAAATGACACCTGTCCATATAAAACGATTAAATTGTATTTTGTTTTTGTGTTGTTTGTTGTTATTCTATAATAAAACTGCTAATTTCCATATGATGGTATCTATTATACAATTATATGAAAGTCGGAAGTTTTCCTCATATGAATATCAAAGTACATATGTTTTTATACCGCAATTTCCCCCAATTTACGCACACACAGGTCTGATGTTTTTAAAGTATGCAAATGTAATTTGAAAATCATCATTTACGGGGCCGCTACAGGCTAATGGTGTTTTACCAAACCAACTGCATTAATGAACTCTTCTAGACTCCGACAGACATGTTTATACCCACACGAAGTTGCACGCGCTCCCCGGACCATATCGCTTATTTATTATTACAAGTACTTGCATTGAACGTGATCTAGACGATGGAAGAAATCATTATTTCTGCATGGGCGATTTATACCATCATGATGGATTTATGAAAATCCATATTCCAGTTGAACTTAATTAAATCTGTCAACCGAACTTTCTTTCTTGAGGTGCTCAATATGGTGATAACATAAACTTAAATCATATCTACCTAAATCTGCATGGTAATCTGATTGTTTTTATTATGTATTTATATAAATGCGACTGTTTCTCCATTGACTTTAGAAGAATACCATGAACAAACAAAGATTTCTTGAAACAACAACAACAGCAATCTACTTAATAAGTTTTAATAAGTTGGAATTGTTTTCTTTTTCGTATATTGTACAGGATTCATCCTTTCCAGGGCCCTGCTTTTAATAATAAACCATGCCTAGACACAAACAGTAAGCTATCTTTTCAGATAATAGCACGCTATACAATCGACTTGATTAAATAAGCTCATTGAATTCAATCTAAAACCCAAAGTAATCTATCCAATTTTCTAGTAGTCTTATCTTTTACGCTAACCCTCCCCTATGATGTAACCCAATCAGAGGTCATATATAAAAGTCACGTGAACGACCTTTCACGTTACATTTAAAGATTTATTCAAATATCAATAAAAACAAAACAAAAACAATATCGAAATATGTCAATTCAACTCTTCTCTTTGTTTTATATTTAGAAATTACAGTTGATTTAAGGATGGATTAAAATAAGGGCGTTGTTTAAATAAATGTCGCTTTTAAAGCAGCTCATTCAACAGCTGTATGCAATAAAATGTTATTCTGTTGTAACTAATCACATATGCTTTGACTGTCTAATTTTGTTTGAAGTGACATGCTACAATTTAAATTTGAAGAATCCTATTCTATCCTTTAGAAGAAACAAGACATTGTTTTTGTTTTCGTTCTTTTATTTGTTGTTAAATTCAATCTTTAGGCTATTGTATGCTGAAAATGTACTTTGTGCATTAAAAAAAACTGTTTTAATGGTCAATTGAACGTCATAATGATTTGTGGTTTTAAGAGCTCTAATTGGTTTGTCTCACCATAAGAAACTGACCAATCAGAACTATGAAGACAAATATGGAATTTGAATTGCCATAAAATGCTTTACGACAACTTCAAATTAAATAAAAGCCAAATATGAGTTTTAATGAAGTAATAGTTTTATCTATATAGATAGTAATTTTTTGTAATTGTTGTACCGTACATGCGAAGTGTTTGAATTCATGGAATTGAGCTCAATATTCGTTAAATTGGTTGTTGTGATTAAGCAAGATGAAACATGGTAAAATTACTAAATAGTTGAAACTATTAAAGTAAAATTAGTGTTATCCTTAAAAGCGCACAAAAATTCCAGTTGTGGATTATCTAATAAGAACAACTAAAGGATGGATTCAAAGATGGAAGAGACTCAACAGGGAATGAGTATCTGAAATCTAAACCAGGCATTGCTCATAATAATGACGCGTAAACAATGTCGGCAATTCCTTTTCGTAACACTAGGTATGAGTAGTTGTCTTTTATATGGACCAGCTCCGCCATGCCATACCGTTAGCAACAATTGTAATCAATTTGAATCTTAATTAGTAGTGACCACCCAAGAAGATAGTTTTATCCTGGGAGGCTAAGCGGTGAAATCAGTTTTTCTGCAACACCTTTACCAACAGCAAATTAAAATAAAATAACGAGAAAACAAAGAAACATTGAATGTTTATCAGTCCAAAGGGTGTCATGTCGATTTTTATTAATAAATTCAGTGGCTGATTATTAAACTTTATAACAGAACTAATTAAAAAATTGAAATAAATCATGCAAGCGAACGAGTTGTGTGTGTGTGTGTTGTTGTTGTTGTTTATCTGATGGTGTTTATAAAAAGAAGATTGCGAGATATAGTCGGCAACGAGACTCATAATTGAAAATATAAGAAAACATTTTTTGAACGTCTTTTATGCATGTAACTGAAAAAGAATTCTAAAAGAAATTTCTAGTTGTTGATGAGTTAAAGAAAAACAAATTGAGAAATGATATTTTATGAGACATGCATGCTTCTTCATGATTTTAAGCTTTAAGATGAAAACATAAAAAAATATATGATAAACAAGAAATCTTGAATAGTATGTCTGTGTAGAGATGACAGATGATATAAAATGGGATCAATTATAATTAGCAAAAATACAACACAAAACAATGGAATTCTTTCTCTGTTCGCATGCGAGGAAACAAAAACCAGCCAGAGTTTGCCATCCTGAAAATCAAAATAAAAAGAGATGAATAATGGCGTCAGACCTGCTGAACCTGTATTTCATGCTCCGTCGTCTTTATTTAAGGTCGTCACATAGTTAATTTTCAAGACGATGAAATTATATTTTTAATTGCTTCACTTACTTTTATTATACTTATTTTTGATGTTCGCTTAAATTGAGACATTATAGGTATATAGAGGTATTATTATTATTATTATTATTATAATCTTGTGTTGTTATAATGTACAAATTTCATGGATATTATTAACTTGTACTGGAAACAAAAAAAAAGGAATACAGTTGATTTAACCAAATCACGTTGATCCGACAGCTGAAAGAGGTGTGCTGATTATCCGATTTTTTCCTTTTGCGAATTTGATACGCACGACTGCTTAACTTGCAATCCATAAATGTCTAATTGACTGTCACGTCTTTCATTTCAAATAAAACATGTCGATTGTATTGGGGATGGTCCATGGAAAAGTAGCAAATCCATTCAGCTATTAACACGTATAAAATAACTTTATTGGCCGATCTTGATGGTTAGAAAATTCCAATTTAGTTTTTATTTTATTTTTCGGAAATTGCTTCTTTTATAATTTTTTCTCCATTTCTAATACATTCTTTTCTAAAAAATAATTATTGGGATCATGATTTAAGGGGAATATTGGTCTATGTAGATACTGTGTGTGTTTCCGTTGGTTGGCGTTCCTCAAGCACTATTTGGTTTATTTATAAAAAGGCCTGTCTAAGCTGCATTTGAACAAGACAAGAAACTTATTTAATAATCTAGTAATATTATTCTAACGTACATAGGCCCTTAACTAGCCGCTACTTTAGCTTTTTTTAGTTTTTGCTGTTCTTCTGGGTTATTAAAAAAAATTTTTATTTGCTTAATTGTTCCCTTTCCTTCTTATGTTACGACGTAAGTACCAGAGAGTTAAGTTGACTTACAATTGTTAAACAAGTTGCTTGAAAAATCTAAGTCCGTTGAAAGTTTGTTAAGATGCTACTACGGGGAAGTTGTGAACTTCCGTCATTTACAGAGGGTTCTCGAAATGCTACTTTTGAGAATCACAAAGTCTGTTAGAACATCTGATTTTTAACAAAATGTATTTGACATTTTCGTACAATTGAAATAAAATTAAGGATTACTCATCTAGTTGATAGGATTAGGCAGTCAATATCTAGGCTAGTAGATAGTAGGTATTTAGTGGTCAGATTACAGACTGGACGTTAAACCATTTTCGGAATGTTGATCGTTTTTATCTTAGAGAAGTTGATAATACAAAGATCCATTTATATAGTTAACAATTGAAATGAAGGAAATAACATTTCAAATTTCTCTAATTTTGTCTTATATAAAGGAATGTTTTCGATAATTCCCAACAGAATTTTGTTTATATCTAAAATTGACTGTTTTTAGCTTCTATGATGTTAATTGAGGGGTAATTCATATAAAACAGAGTAACACATTGTATAGTTCTCATATTCATAATCATGTTACCCCGAGCGTAATAAGCGCAGTTGTAGGTACAAATGAGAAATTGCGCCCAGCCGCAAACATAACTCGACGCAGCCGGCAAGTATATCACAACCCTATGTGAATTATGTGTAATGAACATTGTGTTTATTTAATCTAAAATGTAATACTCGCTCATAAAATAGAGATGGTCGGACTGAATACTCACTGAATCCCATAAAAAATTACGCTATATAGATAGTTTTTTTTTGTTTTCAGTGTTTGATGGATACTATTTTTTGATGTATGTAATTACATAAATTTTATCTATATCGATAACGATCGATTAATAATATTGTGGGGTGATAGTAATTTATTGTTTAAATCCTGTCGATTCGATATTCTAATTATAAGAATTGTTTATTTTGTTGCAAAATTATTCAATCATTAATGGAAGAATAACGGGGAATTCTTAAAATTTCGTTTTTAAAATTTTAATAGATAGCAAACGGATGGAAATTTATTACCTACTTATCTACAGAATTATGCAATTTTCAAGTAAACGGCTTTATTAATGTGAATTTATGGTCCACTGTCATTCTGTTAATCAAATAGGAAACCTGTATTACGCAAAGCATGTTGTGGTGGTGCCATGCATTTACAAATATATTCAGACCAAGATTTCTCTTCGATAAACTACTGATATCGAATTAAACGAATTCACTATGATTATAGTTTTATTCTAATAGAAAGTTTTTTTTTATTTATTGTTATTGTTATGACTATTATTATCATCTCTTTATCAACATAACATAAATCTATAGTTTTTGGGCTAATAATAATAACTATGATTTAAGTTGATTAAAGTGCACCAACAAAAAAACCAAAATTGTCATTCCACAATCATAATAAATCTTTATTTGGAAGAAATATCTATAGGCATTTGCTAATCCATATTAATGATAATTGCAAATTTGACCTCCCCCCTTATTATAAAGTGCATGAAATGCCGCAATCTCTCCGTCCCCAGTAAGTGTGAAGAAGTAAGAACTCGAAATGGAGAATTAGAAGTTAGAAGAGCTTTAGGGTTGGTCTGACATTAATTTGAAATTTAAACCATTCATAAATTTACTTATATGAATCTTGGACACTTTTTACCAACTATGAGTTGGCTGTTCTGCAATCGATCAAAACTTTGAAAATTAGAAAATTTATTTCTAATTTTTGAAAAGTTGCATGCATATACCAAAAGTTTAAAACACACAAATCATCACTCTTAAATCATACATAATTAAATAGTGATTGATTATGTTGGAAAATCAACTGGTCAAACATTGTTTGTGGTATTTGTAAATCAAAAATCGTTTAATGGCAGTTGGGGTAGTTATGAAGGGTGAAGAACTACCTAATGTGAACAGTTATTTATAATCAAATCGGTTGTAATATGTTTGCGTTACGGGCCCGACTGGAGTATAGTGTTTATTGGCCGTTCATTTATGTTGGTGTTTAATTTCTCTCTTTGATCCCCCTATCCCGTTGAAGGTGGTGATATTGGTGGTGGCGTATTCTAAGCCCGGTTACAACCAATTTCCAATTCGTGCTCTACCATCTTCGTCAGCCACTGTAACAGGATTGTGCTTAGGAAAGAGATCTGTGGAATACTACATCGTTACGAAATTGCCTGGGACTTTCGATAATTTAAGTGTATGCATGTTCTATCGCTTTAGGCAAGTGCAAACCGAATTGTCTGATGTAAAGCTCGGCGGGGAATTAAATTGGCCAACTATATAAACCCTCTATGGTAAATAGTAGATAGAGAGAGAGAGAGTTTGATGCATTTCTGCATTTCAAGAGATGAATGTCCAATACAATTTAGTTAAATGGTGCTAAAACAAAATAAACTCGATGTTAAACTAATTTAAATCTATCGGAATCGTATTAAATGCCTGGTTCATGTTTACAATATTTATTGTTTGTGATTTTTTTTTTAAAGTAAGGTAACTGTAATAGGAAAGATGGGACGTCAGGAGAGTTGGTGAGGGCGTGTTCCTGCCTCCTATTTCAGTAAGTGAACGGGATTTGTTCAAGCTATAATTTAATTCAGAACACATTCTTGATTTTCTTGAATTGCTCGCATCTATTTGCGGCGAGTATTTATTTATATGTGACATGCAGAGATAGGTATATGTGCATTTTGATTCTCTTTTATGACAGCCGTTCGACATTTTAATGGGTACAGGTTTTCTTACCAGGAATCATCAAGAAAACAGTTTTTTTTTGTTAAAATCGCATTGTTCGCGTGATTCTTTAATGATCATGTTTAAAACAATTACAGACTACAGTTTAAAGAAAAAATAAAGTTGCATGCGCATATGGTTATGTATATATCCACCATAAGAAAATTCCATTACGTTACTATATGTATGTACATTATTGGGATTTATTAACATAAACATACCCTTTGTAGGTAGAAGATCGCCATCACTGTTGGTGATGATTATATAATGTCGGGTTAATTTGAATGCATTACAAAAGTGCAAAAGAATTCGTTTTGGAAAATAGAATACGAAAAGAAGCAAGTAACTCTCAATTCCTGTTGAAGTTTAATTCAAATATAGATCTTTGTGGACGTTGTCATGTATGTTCGTCTTCGCAGTCTTATATAAATGTTCAATATAATCTACGACAATATATCTAGAGATAGTGTGATTGAGATCGTTGCAAATAAGAATTGGAGGCGGAGTTCGTAATGAGGTTTCTTTCTTTAGATGACAATTTAAGGCATTGGACGCAACGGCAAGTGTCTCATTCTCGGGGACGATCACCAAGGGACGAGGTGGCAGTATTGCCCCCAGCTTCAGGTTCCTTCCTTCCTTCCTATATAATACCCCGTCTACTCTGTCTGGCACGTCCCGCTAAAGATATATTGCTCCCAGAGCCTCGTACATAATTTCTGTTGAGCTTGGGGCCGCCCGCCTGTTCCCCAACGCGCACTCCTCTAACTGTCTTGGAAATGTAAGTTTCAGATGTTGTTATAGCACCCTCTACCCCGCACATACAAACCACTAGAAACAACCAATATCCGGAAAAGATATCGATAGCCGCCCTCAACCAAAAAAAAACACTCTCTCATACACAATCAAATGGTATTTTTGTCACTATTCTTCAGTTGTTCCTTCTTGTTCTTTATCGCTACAATTAAGTGTCACACCAATTTATTAATTCCGCTAACGGGCTCGATAAAGTTACGAGAGGATGAACAATTTCGATCTAAAATGGAAATTGGAGTGTCACATCTTTTTGTCTTTTCTTTACGTTTATTTTTTGTGCCTATGGCGTTGCGATATAGTAGTGCCAACCAGAGATAACTGAAGATTGATGAAGGTAGTCAACGTGCTCGAACAAGAAAAATATTTCATTCCGATGTCTCTTTGCCTGCCCCCTTGTAAGATTTTAGTTTTAATATTAATTTATGATATACTTGTTAAATTTAGATTTAAAGTAGATTCGAACATTGTTGGATTTATGTTTGCGTGACTACCATATCCCTTCATCCTATTCTTCAACAAATATATTCCTTTATTATTTATTATTGATTCGAATTTACATTCATTTTCTGTTGCGTTTGTACCAGCTAATTCTTATAAGTATCTTGAATCTTTTGTTTTCCTTTAAACCATGGCTAGTTGGAGAAGAATGGATGGGAAGTGGATGGATGTCTGTTCTTTCACTTGCCGGCTTTGTTTATTTTTTATATTAGTGTAGGTTTCGTTATCGCAATGTGTTGTCAATTTCTCATCGTATATCAATTAAAGTATCTGATTACTGAATCGAATTACGCCAGTCACATCAGGTGATCTTATTATTTGTTTTTTATGTAAATGTTTTATCAATAATTGCACTGTAGAGCCCATATTCGCAAATGAACATAACACAAGAGAAGAGGGTACAGAATGGATAATCATTTATTCAACACTTTGAACGTATACTTGTAACGTGCCTACAGGCTGTCTAACATTCATCTTAATAATATACTTTTTTTTCGGACTTGATTTTGTCAATTTATTCCAATCGTATAACTCAAATAATGTTTAAAAATGAAAAATAAAAAACCATCAACAAGCAAGTTCTCTTCTCTCATATCAAATAATTACTCGATAACGTTTTTATTTCTGAAATGAAATATCTACAAAAGTTGAGTGCAGACTTAATTTATGCGATGCAGTTTGTAGTCATGGAAACACATTTGCATGTACCATGTGTGCGAGAGTATGTCTGCTCAGTTTGGAAATATAAGAGAACACTCTTCACGTTTTCTTTGGTCGTTTCCCAAATTTCGGTCTATTTTGTTTATCATTCAACATTTGTTAAATCCAAAATCATTTTAATCAAGTTAAAACATTGTACTCTGTTAAATTATTTTAACAATCCAGCTATTGTGGGTCGAGTTAATTTTATAAAAACCTTCGAAGGAAAAATGGGATACAATCAGAGTATTGTATAGCCGGTAGTTGTAAGAGGAAAGCGTCTTTAATGAAATTCTAATCTATAAACAGTAACACCTACTTGCATTGCATGTTGTGTATGTTTGCCATTAGACACACTTCCTAATAACTTTTATTTATGATTTATATGATTGCCAGAGATTTATTATTACAACACGTGTAGATTTAAATCATTAAGGCGTGATGATTAAAAAATTATTTCTGTTAATGATCGAAAACAATAAACAGATATTTGCAAAAAAATCTCTGTTTTTATGTACATCAGAAAAGATCACAGCTGTTGTATAGAAACTGCCGCATAAATGCATTGATCATTCGCTAGATCGGCATCTCCGTTGTTGTTGTTGTTGTTGTTGTTCCTTAGTGAGAGAAACGAGTTTAAGTCTGGATACTTTCGGCTTTGAGAAATGCTTTTTGCATTAAGCTGCCTGCCGAGAATAGAGATGTTTGCTGTGTCGAGAGTTGACCAAAATGTTGTTTCTTGTGAAGGTGTGTGATTTAAATTTTCTCTACTTTGCAAGTAAATCTGAACGGAATATTTTAAAACGAAAATGTTGTTTCCACTATACTTTGCTATTATTTAGTTAAAAATTGAGTTATCTATCAGAAAAGGATAGGATAGAATATAATTTATTTAATATATTTTTTTTAAATTCATTTATGTAAATTTTTATATTTTATGTTGATATCATTTTTGTTCATTAGTTATCTGTTATAATGAGGTAGTAATGTGTCAAGCGCTAATATTGCGCTATTCATTGCGGTGTTGAGGATTGCGCTAATCTGACGGAATTACACACACCGTAATTTGAACGGCCACGTTAAGCTCCCCTTAATTCAAACCCATTGTCTCGAAAATATGCCGGCAGCAATATTAGTTATTATAATAAATACGGTATCTTTAAGCAAAAATATTCATAATAAAATGTATAATAGAAAAATAAAGAATAAGAATGGAAGAGAATTATTCAATTATAAACTCACAATATTGAAATTGAAAACAACATTTGAAACAATTTTTTCTGATTTATAAAATTTACAAAAAAAAACGCATTTAAAGGCCAACGGGTTAATATTTTCAATGCGATTAGCGAACCGTAGATAGACTTTGGTATCTATATCATTCAATTCATTATTTCTTGAATTTTATAATTATAATACACTTTTTAATAATGACTGTCTAGAATAATCGAGTCGATAATTGCTGAATTGCATCAATTATTTGTAATTAACAATTTTTTTCTAAGTAATTATTACTATCAACAGCAATTACACCAACTTGTTGTTTGATATGCAACGGAATTTTTTACAAACATGCATGATGAACACTATCTTTACATATCACCTAGGGGATGTTTATTTGTTCTTGTTCCAATGTACTTCTTCTGCTGTTGTTATCGTCATTGTTGCTACTGGTGCAATCGAAATCTTTCAATTATCAATTCAAACATTTTGCATTTCACATTAGATATTTGCGGTTTTGTTTTGATTTGTTTAAAAGTTATTAACGATCGATTTACATTTCAAATATAAATACCGAATCTCAGTAGCTGTTTGTAATCTAAAAGATCTTCAATAATAATCATCAAATCATAATTACGCGCTGTAATAGATGATACAGTATGCATAATACTTGTGTAGAGTAGGATGTGCCGATTTATCTATCTACCACCAAACCATTCGTTCTTGCCTAACAATGACGGTAAAGGCGGTGGCAGTGGTGGTATGCATAAGAAAATGCAACCATTCTGTATAATTTATGGGATGAATTCGCCAGTTTGGAGAGGTAGAAAACGTTGGAAAACTTGAACAAGATAGGAAAATTATGGTGACGGCTGTGTAACGGATTGCTTAATATTTTTTCTTTTTAAAAGAAAAAATACGTAATAAAAAAATCCCATTGGAATTTTACTTATTATATAGATAGTTTTGAATTGTTAATACAACAGTTTTTTGTGGAGATTTCTATTTTTTTACCTGAAAGCCGTCATCATTTATTTTTACGGATTCTATACATTAAACTTTCTCTTTAAAAAAACACACTGTTTGTAATAAAAAGTAGTAGAAGAAAAAAACTTGTGAAATCTTTTACAATCGAAGGGTAGTTTGAAAAGTCGTTATTACCAAGTGTGCCCAATTTCTCTTCTATCGTCTCATTTTCTTTTAAGATTTTTTTTTAAGAATTCATATCGACATTTCTTGCTGACTAGGAGTGTTTCTACTACATATGAAAGTTTTCATACATTTTGTCATATCCATATTAGATAGTGAATCCTACATTCGTTTTTGTTTAATCATAATTTAAAATAAAAGACCGAGAATTGTCGATTATAATTTTTACTTCTTTACAATGCAGAATCGGACTTTGTCCTTGTAATTATTTTCTTCGCAAGTGATTAACTCGTTTGTTGATTTATTATTTGCTCCAGTATTATTTATTACTCGGCCAACTTGACATGTTGCATGCATGTAGGCAGAAAGCATGTTTGTTGCATGTTAATTTGGAATAGAAGTTTATAAAAATGAGTACAGTTTTCAGTTGGGAGAGACCTTTTAAGATGTTCCTGCCCCTTCAACACTTTTAAATCTCAACATTTCTTATTGTTAGTTTATTTATAGCATGTTAACATGAAAGAGTGATACTATTTTAAAATTGTCTCTTTTTTTATTGTTCTGTCACATGTAATTATTATTATAATTTGTATTTTTTTTTGTTATATTTGTAAAACTCATATTTTTACGTATTTATTCGAGTGCGAGTGATTTATCGAAATTTTATGTAAATGTAAAATTATTCATATTAGCTGAATAATTCATCACTGAAAAACACGTTAAATTGGTTAAATCAAATAAGAATTTGGTTAGATATTTTATTCTCATTGTCTATCGAAACGATGATGAAAAATAAACGCCTGGATAAAAACCGTTCAGCTTCAATCAATAGAAAATTGCTCAATTATAAGTAACCAACTGTGTTAAAGCTTTTGAAATAATCTTAAAACTGAACCATACAACTACGATATTCATCTTGTTCATCATTCTTTCGGATAGTTTAATTATGGAGAGATAATGAATGAAAAAGGCAATAAAAACTGAAAATATGTTAATCTTTTGGATTACTTCTGTCTATAGAATTATATAATTATATAATTTATTCAGGTATCGTGAAACCAGTAATTAATTATTACGTAACTACTAGAGTTAATTTATAAAGATTTAATTATCTAAAATAGAATAATTTTACGGAACAACAATAAGTGTGTAGAATAGTATTTTACACACTTTTGTTATTATCTATATATCTAGCAATTTGTTTTGTATCAATTGAAAATAAAATTGTTGCCATAAAGTGGATTAAATGAAATCAGACAGGATGGTTTTTATATGTGCAAATAGCGTATAAATGGCATATAAAAATCCAATGAAATGAAGTGTAAATGGTGTCGTATCATAAAGGTGAAATGGCCGTCGCTGAGCGCGCAATAGCCGGGTTGGGACCGGTTACGATCCCGCCGGTGAGCTTAGGCTTTGCTCTATGGACGGATCATGATGATGATGGTCATGATGAGAAAAGCGCATGGCAACGTAGAGATATACAAAAAAAAAAACCAAACATTTTATACACATTAGAATAATTAAACTTCTCTTATATTATCAAAATTAAAAGAAATTCCCAAATGAATATTATATTTAATTAAAATATAACATAACAATAACTATTTACATAAATACTACCACATACAAAATAAAAGAAGAAGGAAATATAGAGATAGAGATGTGCGGCCACAAAACTACTATAAAACCACTCAATATATTTTAGAATCTAACAACGATTACCTTACAATTTTAGAAGTTTGTTTTTTTTTGTGATTCGATAATTGTCGGATAATTTTAAGAAACTCCAAAAGTTTTATTTATCTATCACTAACCATCACTGCACCACAAATAACAGGAAATGTTACTGAACTGACCAAAAAAATACCTGAGATGTTGATTTTTTTTAAACCACGACAAAAAACTTTCTAATTTTACACCCCCCTTAAAAAAGAAAACTTTCTATTGCTGTCGTGCTTTTTTCTGTAACACTAAAAAAATCCACCACCTATTCCAAGATGTTTATGATCTCAATTGTTGACAAATTTCTCAACGACTTTTTTTTCAAGAAATGTTAAGCGATTGGATCGCTAACCTGTGAACTTTCCACATGCGAATATTCTACTTGTAACTTTATACGATAACCTGTAATGTAATATTACATGTCGTTGCCGCCACATAATGTAATAGATATGACAAGTCTATTTGAAACTGCCATGAATTTCTAATGTATTGAATATTGAATTGAGTCGTGGCGTTTTGTAACAAAATTACAATTTGTGAAAGATCTTTCTTATTTCAAATCTTCAGCAATAACTTTTTATGATGATGAAAATCAATTACAACAATACGATTGTTTATAAACATTCACTTAGAATCAACCATTGCGCGCAAAAATTCTGATTTATATAAATTGAATAACTATTAAAAAAAAGAGGTTTTTTTTTTGTTGTTCTATGGTGTGTAAAAACTGAATTCGATTTAATTAACTGTGACTATTAATTGTAAATTACAATTATAATTTTCACTTTTATTAATTTAATGACTTTTAACAATTATTCCATCATGTATTTACGTTGAAAATTAATCAAATTCCTGTTTAATATTGAAGATATTTATTTTTGATCATTGTTGATTATAGTAGGCCATGTTTTTTTCCGGTATATCTTCTATATAAGTGTGTGTATGTGTGTGAGACGGCCATTGCGCAAGTTGAATATCCTTTGATTTCTAGCACATTTCTACAGAATTTCAATAGAAATAAAACACTTTAAAGCAACACCAACACTCATCAATAATCAGGTAATTAGAAACACAAAAAATTCAAACTTTTTCCAATTAACTTATTGAACGAATTAATTAAAATTGTAAAAAAATCACACGGCGAGAGTGCAGCACTGTCGTCTATTCAATATGGCTGACATGTCATCGCGTTGAATCGGCGCGTCATGATCCTTTCAGTTAAAAGTAGTGGGGATAATCTTGTTGTTGTTGATATTATTATTATTGTTGTTGTTGTTGTTGTATCCTGAAAAAAATTCAGGATGACGAAATTTTATTGTTTCTTCACAAAAAAAAAACACGAATTAAAAATAGGATTTGAAGCTCATAATTTTTGGCAATTTAAACGAGAACTATATGAATAGATTATCTTGTCATCCATTTATTTATTTGTTTTGTTTGCTGGCTTTTTTCGTATACTTCAAAGCATTTTTTAGATATTTAGTTGATTCGGGAAACTTGACAGAATCCGCGTGTATGTACGTCATGTAAGTGTCATTTTATGAATGAATAACGTTTGCATGCATGCACGACCGATAGATTTTATCTTTGCTATCTAGGAGTTACTAAAGGCTCTCAACGATTAAAAGTGCGACAATAAATAATTTGCATATACAATATAAATAATTCATTTATAATGTCAAGTGTATACTTACTTGTGTATAATGTCATATAATAAAATAGTAGAAAATCTATTATAGTCGAAAATGTTTGTTGGTTTTCTTCTTCTCGTCGTTCATTAAAGAAAAAAACAAACATGTTTTCAGTTTGGTCAATACAAACTATTTGAAAAAGGCTACATAATTAATGGGACGATCTGGGGTCGGTTTTATATTAGAATTTAGATTTAAAAACTATTCTCCGCTCAGATATCGATAGTTGGTTCGAATTTGGCCTTGTACGACTACAGTACCGTTATTATTCGAAATTATTGTATTTACTGTTGTGCCTACATAGATTATTATTATTTTAATTTTTGTCCCGATTAGACAATAATTGACTATTGGTATTTAGTTTTATTTGTGTGTTAGAATGCGCCAGGAAGTATTGATTTAGTTGGGAAAAAATAAGTCCATGCGCCATAAAGCTTGAACGGGTGTGAATCCGTAGCTGTATAAAACAACGTTTTTCCGGTGTGTATGTACATTATAATCGTAAAACATTTCTGTTATATTATTGTTATATATTATAGACAAAAATAAACGTGTGCGTTTATTGTACAATATAAACTATATCTTACAAGTCTAGACTGTCTATCTATATAGTATATCAATTTATATTATGAATGAAAATTATGCAAATTCACAGGCAATTACTGCTATAGTAATTGCTGTGTTGATTGCCTCTCATTAATGTCTCCATTTAATTGCCATTTAAATTTTATTTGTATATTATCATCATTTATTTTATTATCCATCAGCCATTAATAATCATATTTATTGTATATATTTTTGATACAGAGATGATTTCAAATATGACTTGGAATATTGCGCTCTTATCCTTTAAATCCTTTAATATAATGCTTATATTATTGAACTTATGGGCGATTTATGTTAAAACTCCCTCTCAAACGTTTCAAAGTTATGTATTATTTATTTTGAAAAATCTTCAAAATCTATTGTTTTATAAAGGATGATCGTATTTAATATTGGATTTATTTTCGTTTTGATTTGTAAAATGATAGGAGAAAAAAGAGATTGAAAACTTTCAAGTTGGAATGATTTATTATTGTCGACTGAAGGATTCTTGTATGGATCATTTTGCATTGGATTTTTTATACTTCTCTCCTCCCATAGAATGTCTTCCACCACATGATGCAGGAATGTTCGTTTTATGTCTTTATGTTGGCCGTAAATGCCTATGGAGATATCATAGTTGTTAAGTGAATGACAACTACGGATTTTTTTGTGAATCAAATGTGACGTTATTGATACAGTTGTTTTAACAATGTTTATAATCAAAACAAGCAAACAAAAATTTCTTTATATTAGATACATGAGTTGTCAATTGTTTTGTCTGTTGCTCTTATTTTATATACCTACATATGTATTACACAATCTATATAATGGAAAATATGGTATTCGTTCTCCTTTCAGGATATGTTTCATTATGTATCTTGTACAAGTCGAGTAAAAATTATGATGCAAGTCGCGTACCAACTACAGTGTGGTCTCAATTTCATTTTAAATATCGATATTTAGACTCCCCATAAAGCACATCAAGCGAATAACTATAAAGCCCTTTTAGGCTTCTTTACGACTTTCTAAAGTATGGGATTTCGAGAAATATTGCCCTTATAGACAAAGCTTTATTGCGTTTGTCTCTAGGCTATATCAGTACGTCTAAATGGTGACAAACTACACACATAACTTTTCATATTGGTACAGAACTCAAATTTAACCGCGAACACGTTTTTTTTTTACTATACTTTAACTATTCATTATTTTATAATAAAAATCATTGAAAACATAATAATTTTAATGATGGAAAATTTAATTTTGTAATACAAATAAACGATATATAATTACATCATTACTGCAATACTTCTTATTACATTCCGTATTTTGGCGAGAAGTATTTATCTTTGTGGTCACGTTTCATGTCTCAAACCACATCTTTCGTTCATTCGAATTGTGTGTGGATATTGCCGTTTGGGGTTGTTGCTGCCACACCCCAAAACGGAAACATCCTGATGGTGCAGTTACATTATTTTGTCTATTATATTGAATATAGGAAATTGACAAAAAAAAGACTTCATATCAAATTTTTTTTTGTTATTACATATAGTTCCCATATAAAAAAATTTATAATGAACCGATAAATTTTAACGACATCACAATTAATTTTAGTATCTCGATAGTAATCATATAA